>CP144066.1:1200000-1552500 GCA_036428585.1 Kwoniella sp. CBS 9459 | reverse complement strand
TCCGAGCGGTTTTCCGAGGGCTACAAGCCCATGCGGGAGGGCGCCCAAAAGGCCGCGAAAAAGCAAAGCGCCTCCGGGATATGGGGTCCGGAACTGGAATAGCTCCGCGGTCCGGACACCGGGGCGGGCGGGACAAGTTGGGTTGCGGTCGGGGAGGTCATACGCTTGAGAAAAGTGCGAAACGTCCCGGTTCCGAGTCACTTTTTCGTCACGCCCCGGTCTCGGTGGTCTACAATGGGGTACATCTACACTGTGAGGTACCTGGCTGTGTTTGTGTGTGGTGTGAGATTGTGTTTCCCACCAAATTCCCCCTCGCCGTTGCATCTGAAGGCCTGTAGGGCCTCATGCATGCGTCCCATGCATCCGGCGACGTCGCAGGCGCGTCGGGGGACCTTGATTACGTACCCGGGAGCACCCCCCGCGGCCGCTGGGTGAGGCACGCACCCGAACAAGATCACCCGGCCGCCAAAGTGAACTACATCAAAAACACAATGAGGGTGCACACCTTGACCTATCCATTACTTAACATATTGAAATCATCAACCACCCTAAGTGCAGTCCACGTGGACATGATCTCTCATATCAGATACATACTACCTGATCTTCTGCATGCTCCACAAATAAACCCCTCACCCACCTTTAGCAGCACAGATGTGCACCCAATAGTATTATATCACATAATTTATGTGCCATTCTGTGAGAACTGGGCAACAGCAAGCTTGGATACCAATCCAGTTTTGGTTTTGCAAGCTGGTGTCAGTGTATTACTTGGGACTGAAGGGACTTAGTCTATTCTTGATTAAGAACACAGAGGAATATATATTTGTCAAAGGTCTCTCTAAGTACCTTTGCTCATGTAGATTACTTATATATATACAAGGGCGGACCATGTTTCATCATCCGTCTCCATACAACCCGTGCACCGGGTTGAGTTAAGCCAGCATCTGTCTGGACTGTAACACCGGAAGTCTCAAGGATGTGTGGCACTTGGGTGGTTCTGTCACAGACATGACAGCAGGGCCACAACCTACGACACCCTTACTTGTGCTTCTTGGGCTCATCCAAAGCAGCTGTGAGGTCACAGTCCAGGGGTATTGAGTTTGAAGAATACTGCATGAGAATGGGCCAGAGCTATTTTGGGACTGTCCGATTGGTAGGGGTGTCTAACAAATAGGAGGTCACATGAGGGTTGGACGAGTCTCAATGGAGGCAAATAATTAGGAGCACGCGTATCGGGCAATTCCGATAATTCACATAACATCAGCATCCGGAGCAAAAAATCGACTCAAAAAGAAATCGTTTTTTCAAACGAACTGTCCCAGTGAGACTCGAACTCACGACCGTCCGATCATGCTAGTAAATAACAGTCGACCGCCTTAACCAACTTAGCCATGGGACATTTGATGACAGCACCGGTGGTCACACCAATAGTATTCGACGAAAAAATGATTTTTGCTGGGCTCACTGCTTGCGTTGTCGTCTCTTCCCGACTCGCCAACGTGATATTTGTCACTTTAATGCATATTAGATCCGTATTTCGTTCGCGTCATTGCACAACTATCTCTCTGGCGCGTATATATATATATGTACACTGGACCTGTAGAAAACGTGAATCTGTCTTCTAACTCGGTGGGCTATCCTTTCACCCACCCCCTGCTGTTCATCGGTGACCGATACCCTTTCCTTTCCGATTTGTATAGCAGCCCTTCCTCGTCGACGTATGATACATTTGCCCTATCCGATTCGTGTACCTCTTGCGTCTCCCGTCGCGTCATAACGTCGTGACTTGCTTCCTTGTATTTCGTTTTGCCTTTCATTCGTGAGTAGCTGACGCCCCATTCCGGCCGTCCGACCTGCCGTCGCTGTAAGAGATTACACCTATGCCTGAGTTGCTGCCCAGGGCGCGATCTGCAAGCCAATCCGAAGTCAGTTATCCCGTTCACAAGCCGCGATTGCTTCTGATATCGCGATTAGGACCATTAAGACCGGACTGAAGACACTCACCCAAGAAAAGCCGGCGAATTCCTGTTGATCCTGCGCACTGAGCTGAGTATGCACAGGCGTGAGAGTTGGCTGCTCCCGAGTGAACTCTTGATCGAAGTTACTGGTGTCCGTAGCATTACCGATGGTGGGGAAGTACGGCGGTGGAATTCGCTTGTGATAGACATCGTCGAAGTTGACATCCTTGAAGAACAGGTGCCTCTTGATATCCTCCGCGTCCGCCTCACCGGCACCTAATCGTCGCTGAGGGTCTCGGGTGAGCAGCTGCGGTTGCATCATCGCCAGTCAGCATTTGCAATGTTAGGATAACGCATCACGGAAAAGCCGTATAAGCTCACTCGTTGCAGCAAAGACACGGCGTCCCTGGGCATCGTAATGGGGTACAGCGGCTCATCCTCCAAGATCGCGTCAAAAATTTCGTCCTCATCATCACCCCTGAACGGCGATTGACCCAACAACATCTCATACGTCAAGACACCGAATGCCCACCAATCAACAGCGCGGCCATATCGTTGCTCGAGTAGAATCTATAATCATAAATCAGCTGAGCCCCTGCAAAACTCGCCCGCATGACAGCTTGGACAAGAAGGTGAATGGGAACTCACTTCAGGAGCCATGAACTCTGGTGTGCCACAGAACGTGCTCGTAGTCTTTCCATACCACATTTCCCCCTTACACAAACCGTAATCGGCAACCTTGACATGCCCATCCAAGGTTAAAAGGATATTGTCCAACTTCAGATCTCGGTAGACGATACCCTTGGTATGGAAGTACTGAAGAGCGAGTAAGACTTCACAGGCGTAGAATTTGGCTTGTCGAAGAGTGAACTGCTTCTTCTGGATATGAAGCATGAGATCACCACCAGAGACGTATTCCATGACGAAGTAGACTCGAGTCTCGGTTTGGAAACATGAATGGAGACCGAGAAGGAAGGGGTGTCGCTCTTGAGCAGCGGCAAGGAAGACTCGCTTTTCGGATTGCGTACTGATGCCAGTCATAATTGTCAGCCTGTGTCACGAATCGGCAATACGACATTACACAGGCCCTCACCTTTCCACCTCATCGTTCTCGATGATGAACTCCTTTTTCAGTACCTTGATGGCGTAGAGATTGCTGCTTGTTTTCTCCTCTGCCAACATGACCTTTCCGAAGTTTCCTTTACCAAGCACCGCGAGGAAGTTGAAGTCGTCCAAGCCGACCTTGCGCTTTCGAATTTGCTGAGGAGGTCGCGTGGTCAATGATTGGCTAGATGCTTGCGAAGGTGTGGGCGAAGGTGCATAGCTTCGAGCTGGCTCTGCAGAAGCCTGAGCTCCTGGAGGGATCTTGGGCGCAGTCTGCACGGGCGGCATCTGACCATCGTAGAATTAGCTCAAAGGTATCTAGCCGTATCACACTAGCTCAGCACTTACAGAAGCGAAGGCATCTTGGGGACGCGGTTGCTCGTAGCTCATACGCTGCTGCACTTGCGCGGGAGGCGCAGGCATAGGTCTGCCACCTGATGGTCTAGCGTTATCATATCCACCCTGAGCAGGATAGGGCTGTTGTGGAGGCGGAGCTTGCTGGTATGATTGCTGCTGCGGTTGCTGTTGTTGCTGCTGGGTCGGCGGTATGAGTTGCTGCTGTCCACCAAGTCTTGGATCGGTCGGGCCATACGAGCCCGGGGGAGGCGGTCGGGAAGGCACAGGCGCCTGTGCGGCTGGCTGAGGTGGCTGAGAAAGCCTTTCCTGCGTGTGGTAAGACGGCAAGGTAGAGACAGACGAAGCAGAAGAAGAGACTGATGGGCCGGAGGGTTTCTTGTGCACTTGAGTTGTCTTGATAGCCCGTAAGTTCTTCAATAAAAGATTGGCCATCTCCATCGTCATGCCACAGAAGTCGGGAACCAGATGCGAGCAAGTCTGATGACAAGTCAATGAGCATTCTGCGGGGCAGTGGCGTTAGCGACCTACAAAAGCGTGGAACCTTGAGAAGAAACTCACCGGAGCATTTTACCGAGTTCTTTCGACCGAAAGGTAGCATATATCCACAGTGGCAACACCAATTGGCGGTCATGTTCGTGTAAGGCGTAAATCGGTGAGGAATCCTATGGTTGATCTTCTCCTCGTCGCCCTCCTGTTCCGTGACATGCAAAGTGACCCAGTCAGTGACCGTCACAAATCAGTAGAGATGGAAAGTTCAACTCACGCCATCCGCATGCGACTTGCTGATACACTTGGTGACGACCTTGGGGTAACACTTCTTGTGACAAGCGTATCGACAGTCCTCGCATTGGTAACCCTCTCCAGTGAGCAAGAACTCCTGACACAAGGCACACATGATGGGCTGATAGAATTGTCGTTGAACGAATTGATGTCCGTTCATCTCGTAAACATCGCCCTTTCGCTTTCTAACAGCACCTTGTCGACCAAGAGCTTCGAAAGGTCGCCGTTGACCAGCGACGCTGTCCTTGACTGAAAAGAATTGAACATTAGCCGCTTGACAGATCTGGTGTGACCACAGGGTGACTCACCGAAGTCTAGACGTAACGCAATGGCTCCCGCCGGCTCTACGGACCACCACCCTTCGATTCCTTCGGGACCTCTCCCATCCGCACTGCTAGAGTGACCCCTGATTGTTCCGGCGCTATGCAGGGTGACGGAGTCCGGTGCACTTCCCTGTCTTGGTCCCATGCTGGCAGCTGTAGCAGCGGTAACCCAGCCCGCGCCTTGCGTTTCGATGCCTACTTTCTGTCTTCGCAAGGCCTCAACCAAATCACTGACTCGGAACCACATCATTCCGATCGGCGCAGAGTCTCCGGGGGCGACAGTGTCGTATATAGTGACTTCGACTTCGTTGGCTTTATCGACATAGATCTCGAAATCCTCGTGCCATTTATCATTTCTCGACGGGTGAGAGACAGCTCGCTCGTTTCCTTCGATCTTGACGACGATCATGGTCTCATTAAACACTTTCGATGATTTACGAGGAAGAGGTCGATGGTTTAGGTCACGAGCGGATCGAAGGGAAACGACCAGTTTGCCGGAAATTGGTTTACGAAGGGCATCTTTCCGCTTCATACCGTCAGGCAACAGGTCTGGGAGAACACCGTCGATCAGCTTGTTTCATGCTACTTATCATAGACGTTGCCTCCGTATCGATGACAGTCACGTTCAATCTTGAGATACAACTCACCCTCATCATCCTCAACTGCTCCGCCAAATTTCGCCAATGTCTCGTATCTCCTCTTAGCTTTTCTCAGCAACTGGATCTTGCCATCACTTTCAACTCTCTTCGCATCAGTCTCGGTCCGCAGCCTCTTGTCTCCTTCGATCTTGTATGCTTGCGCCATCTTTTCAATGCCAAGCTTGTACTGTTCTTCCACTTGGAGCTTGAATTGGAGTTGGTTGAGCATTCGAGTGATTTTCGCACCGGACAGAGGGGCATCATATCGAAGGAGGTCTATAACGGAACGTTCTGATCAGCATCTACCCGAACCGGATTAGGGCCGAGAAAGCACAAGGCGCCGTGCTCACCGAGTTGAGTGTAGTTCTTCTGCTCAGGCTTTTTGAGTTCCGGCTGTTCGGGTGCACCGCCTGGAGGTGGCGGTAATGGTCGATCTCGGTCCACGCTCGACCAACCCTTTCCGCTTGGGCTCGGACTGACGGGTGGGCCACCGGACACGCTGGCACCGCTTTTACTCGGGGTCATCTGTCCCCTTCCACCTCCTTGACTGCTTTCTCCCCTCATGGGGCTACCGGGACCGGCGCCACCTCCCACCTGCAGCTTTGCCAGCTCATCTTCCAGAAACTTGATGGATGCTTGGGCCGATCGAACCTCATTTTGAGCCTGTTGGATGACTGCTTCGTTCTTTGATGAAGCCTCCACGGCTCTCATTACAGCTTTCGCACCTTCCAGATTCCGTCGCTCACTTTGGATCGTGGAGAGGAGCGTGTTGATCTTTGGATCTGTCGTTGGAGGTGGCGGCTATAAAGCATCAAGGGAACAAAGAACCAGATCTGATCAGTATGAAAAGCGCTCGATCGCGTCGAGAGCAGGACTGCTTAAGAAGCTCACCATCTTGTCGGTCTTGATCTCCGTAGTTCTGACAAGCGGACAACGTTTCTAAGAAGTATACTATAATCCTTGACGATGTAGACCAAACAGGGCTTGCCGTGATCACTATTGCGAGAGCAAAGTCGCGTCGCGAGTCGTTGATATGGAAAACGTGAAAGGCCTGGGTTGGCTTTGACGGGTCTGGACAGGAGCGACGTGTGTGGAATCGAGGGGGCTCTATGAAGGGCCAAAAGCGAGCGGTAGATGGATGGCGGTCGAAAGTATGGACTGGGTGACACGGAGCCGAAGTCCTTGGTGGATGTTGAGGATATTTGATGAGCTCAAATGGCTCGTGCCAAATGCGATATACAATATGCAATGACAAAGGGCAGAGATGTTAGAGATGAATATGCTGGTCACTCATCAGTGACACGCGTGTGATGTGACGCTATAACATGTATGTGGCCTTTCCCTGTGCGCTGCACCCCTGCACCCCTGCACCCCTGTATCCCTGCTTCACCGTACGTATAATTCACTTAAACTCCGCTGTGGCGCCTTCCCCCCCTCATCTCACTTGCCATGCGTCCCACCGCACCACCGCACCGAACCGCACCGCCCCGGACAGCGCTGACAAGAATCCCCACATGCATTCATGTCCGCCCGCGCCCTCATCTCACACAGCATTACGTTTGCAACTTTCGTACATGACAACGCAAAGAGCATGAGACTTCTGGCTGTACTGGACGTCCTCTGCTATTCCATCGAAGCGATATGATTATCGTTGCCCAATCTTGCTCAGTTATAATATGAAGCGAGAAAGAGGCGGTGTTCCCACAATCCTTATTAACCGCAGCATACACTAGCTGATACATGTCATGCCTCGAGAGCTTGTCTAATGCTGTATAAGTAAGAAGATTGGACCGGTCCTCATTTGACCTGGGGCCCGGTATAAGGAGGTATTTCATCCGAGAAACCTCGCGAGACTGCTTAATCGCGTTATCCACGGTCCATCCGTGTTTCTACGGAGAGAGGCTTATGTAAGAGAGAGGCTTCGCGGGGCCATAGCTGCATTACCGTCTGCCAAGTCAGCTCTAGGCGAGATGAAATCCGAACCGCAACTGCTTGTAGCCAAGGCCGGCGCTTGAGAGCAAGTAGATCGGCGAATGGAAGGTGTCTTCCAGTCCGATCCACCGGTGCAGTGCCCGCAAGAAGGAAAGAAGCGGAGACTACCGTCAGGTTCAAAAATAAATTTAAATTGGTCGAGCATCGGATTTGACCGAGAGCGTCATGGAGCCGCAGGTGTCAGATCGAGGACATTAGAGGGGACTATCGGTCTGTACTTTATCTCCCCCTTCTTCCTTGTTCTCTCGATCTCAACGATATATACCGCGCCCTGTCTTGTGCATATCAATGTGTATATCTGACAGTCGTATACCACGTAGTCGCGAATCCCATCTTGTTGACATTGCCGCCATCTTATATTGAGTAATTAGGCGACTGCCCCAGCTCTTCAAGTGTCGTCAAAACCATAAAACCGTCGCCTCAAAAGGACGCTCGATAGAATCTGCTTCTGCGCAGACCACGCGCAGAGCTACCTGTGCTCGGGCCTACCGAAGAAAGCCACGCCTCGCTTCCTTCCACCTCTCGCAAAAAAAGTATATCGATGCGGAAATCTGCTTGAAATGCAACGATCTCAAATAGAAAATCTTTCGGGATCCGAGACAGGGACGGCTATATCCGACTCGGTCCACCGACCACCTCGAAATCAGGACCAAGCACAAAATCAAGTCGACGCTCAGTCCAGCCAGCCATCAGCAAGACCTAATCAAGCGCGACGTAAATCGACCCTTCTCCCTAATTACACTTCCGACAATGCACTATCTAGAACGGCGACATCGAATAGTATACACACCAGGAACGCGCTGAGGCGCATGGCTACGCACGAGACGGGAGAATATGTAGACGCGACCGAGGACGGACATTTCGATGAAGACCGAGATCAGCAGCAGGCCAAATCAAAAAGCAACAGGCTTGGCACACATGACGAAGATGACCACAGTGGACATAATCCGTCTAGGCGGGGCAGCGCTAGCAGTGGTCCAGCAACTTTGGATAACGATGGAAGCGAAGCGCGCAGGGAACCGTCTGACGAGGAAAAGGAGATCGAGGGCAAACGGTCGGGAGCGAGCAAAAAGAAAGAAGTGGAGCTGCAAGACCAGACAAACCTCCTGCCTGCCAAACAGGTGATATTGGTCTTTGTAGGCTTGACGGCGGCTTTGTTCTGCAGTCTGCTGGATCAGACCATGTGAGTATCCTGTCACCACCCTCCTTTTTGCAGGTGGATCCGGCTAATCCAGCTTGCGCGGTCGTTGATGCAGTGTGACTACCGCCCTACCAACTCTGGGAAAGGTGTTCAATCGAGCAGATATCAGCTCATGGGTCGGAACCTCATATCTGCTGACTTCTACCGTGAGTATATGATGGGCCAGTCAGCCAGCTGTCAGGGGCAAAATTTGCGATGCTGATCGGAGATGACCTCCTTCGAAGACCGCCCAACCCATCTATGGTAGAGTCTCGGATATCTTTGGGCGGAAAGTCACACTTCTAGCATGTCTATTCATCTTCTTGATTGGTTCATTGGCATGCGCCCTGTCTCAGGTGAGTATGCGTACAGTTATTGCATTCTCGCACTACAGCTGTTGGACTATCATCATGTGCGTCGCGTCGCTGATGCTTCCGAGCAGACCATGATCCAACTCATCGTTTTTCGGGCCATCCAAGGTCTGGGAGGAGGTGGCATTCTCACCCTGTCATTGATCATTAGTGAGTG
This sequence comes from Kwoniella sp. CBS 9459, assembly GCA_036428585.1. Taxonomy (NCBI): domain Eukaryota; kingdom Fungi; phylum Basidiomycota; class Tremellomycetes; order Tremellales; family Cryptococcaceae; genus Kwoniella; species Kwoniella sp. CBS 9459. The sequence goes on along the minus strand of CP144066.1, from coordinate 1,543,640 downwards.
CCTTATTCACTGATCGGTCATCCTTGACGGTGAAAGCCAAGAGAGAGCTGATTCGTTGTGTCCGATACAGTCGCCGACGTCGTGTCACTCAAGGAGAGAGGCAAATATCAAGGTATCACTGGTGTCGTGGTCGCTCTCGCCAATTCGGCAGGTCCCATCTTAGGAGGTGAGTAAAGCTAGCTTGGTGGTGTTGGTCAATCAGCAGACACAGGGGTAATATTAGGCCTCGCCGGTGAATTTTGCGAATGACAGGTACAATCACCGAGAAGATCAGCTGGCGATGGTGTTTTGTGAGTGAGACCGCAGCGCCATGACTTTGTGCTAAGCTGATGCTGTGTTCCATGCAGTATATCAACATCCCTCTCACCGCTGCGTCGATGGTGGTAGTCGTGTTCTTCTTGCCCCTGCGACGGGTCAAGGGCTCGATATGGGGCAAATTGAAGAAGCTTGATTACTACGGCTCTCTGTTGACCCTTGCCTGGGCGTCCCTGATCCTTATCGCTCTCTCTTGGGGAGGTTCGCAATACGCCTGGGATTCAGCTGGCGTCCTCGCGCCCCTCATCATCGGATTTGCTATCCTTGGCGTCTTCCTCTTCGTCGAAGCGAAAGTCGTCAGTCTGCCTTTGGTGCCGATGCGAATTTTCAGAGACCCCTCCGTAGCCGGCTGCTTCGCTACGACCCTCTTCAGCGGTATGGCGTTCTACGCGGCCTTGTACTATCTCCCACAGTACTTCCAGGTTGTCCGAGGCGATTCGGCCATCCGTTCAGGTGTTCTCACTCTACCTCTTATGCTCGTCCAGACCGCCACCTCTCTGACCGCCGGTATAATCCAATCCAAAACCGGCGACTACTGGTGGAATTTGGTCTTGGGATTCTCCATCTGGACGATCGGCCTGGGTCTCCTCTCTTCCGTGGGATCCACAACGGGAGTAGCTAAGTTGGTAGTGTATCAAGTCATTTGCGGTATCGGCGCAGGCCAGACTTTCCAGACTTCCCTCGTCGCCATTCAAGCGGGTGTAGATAGGAAGGATATGGCAACTGCGACAGGGATTCGAAACTTTGTCAGAATGCTGGGAGGCACTATATCCCTAGCTGCAGGTAGCGCGATCATCAATAATCGAGTGAAAGGATTATTGAGAGGCGTAATCAGCGAAGATCTACTAGACACAGTATTGTCTGACCCTACAGATGCGTCCCGTCTGGGTCTGAGTCCCGACCAGGTGTCAGCTGTCACTGAGGCATATGGTAAGTCCACTCCCACACTGACTTGACTGGACCTTTGGGTCGAATCTGCCCCTCTGTTCCCGCCTTCACGCACAAATTGAATCAGATTTAACTGACGGATTCTTTGGCGGCATTCGGTCGTAGCCAAAGGAATCAACGGCGTCTTCTACTTCTGCACCCCCGTCATCGGTATATCCGTGCTCATCACGGTTTTCTTCGTAAAACGAACCAAATTGAGGAAGAGCGCCGATGAAGCCGTAAAAAAGGCTGAAGCAAAAGCTTGGGTGGAAAGTAAGAAGGAGAAGCGACGGCACAAACACGACACGGACGTCCCCCAAGACAAAGACGATGACGAGGTTCCGCCTGTCTTACAAGAGAGCAAGAACAGCGATGTTCGGCCGAGCGCCTGCGACTCGACTGGCCGAAGCGAGGAGCAAAGCAACCCCATCGCAGAACAGAGCAAGCTGAAGAGGAGTAGGTTCAACAGCGAAGACACCGCCGTCGAATCCATTATTGCTAGCCCCACAGGTCATGGTGCAAGTGAAAGCATCAAGAAAGAAGTCGGGGATGCACTAAGAACGGAAGCTGAGGATCTAGAAGGCGGGGTGGCGCGGCAGTAAGATTTCTTTCGATTTAAGACTCAATGAAAGTGCGTGCATCTGTGTGAATACATCTTGAGTGGTGATTAGACGGTGATCGAAGCGAACAGCCGAATAGATTTATAGCTCGGTGCCCCAGTGCGTATGTAGGTGAAAGGGGAAGTTGTACACCTAGAATTGATATGGTTGCTATGCATCTCCGTGATGAATTATGTCGTTTCTCCTTATGACTGGTAAGCAGATGGGACATCAAGTCCTCGCTTACGAACGAAGTTTCGGTCAAGCCCCAGCGGTGCTACTCTCGACCTCCTTCTGCTCCGCGGCCGCAGACTCTAGTTCGTCACCCACTGCCCATCGCCTCATACCGATCACCCGGACATTCAAGCCCTTCTCCTTGCCCCAGGCTTGCAATACCTCTTTGACGGGTCTCGAGTCGCCGTTGAACATCATAAAAGGCTGCTCCAGCAGGACCTCTTCGCCTTCCACAGGCTTATCCCCCTTCTCGATGACCTTGGTAGGGAACCCCACCACTTGTCTGGCGACAGTCCTGGCGAAGGAGCCGATTTCAGCTTCAAGCTGGTCTCCGCCCGGTCCGTGGATGATCGTTGCGATGGGCTTCTCAGCATCAGCAGACGACACGGCCAGCACAACTATTCCACCGACTTTGCCCTCCTTATCCGAAGGTCCACCATGGGCGTACGCGCCTGGTACGAATCGGACGGTCGGCGTTGAAGGGAAAGGAGCAGCGAAGGATACGGCTCGAAGTAGTTTCAGATTCTCGCCGGTTTGCGAAAGGGAAGATAAAAGGGTTTGCTTGATTGTCTGAGCTTCAGAAGATGTTATTATTGATGATGATGATGCAGACGCTGACGAAGAAGACGAAGCGTCTGACGAAGAGGAGGATTCTGAGGGCATGGAGATCAATGGTGCTGAAAGAAGGGATTCGGTCGGGAATTCGAGGATCGGGTCGGCCTTGGACCGCTCGAGTGCTTTGGCGTTGCCCGTTAAACTGGCCTCGTGGTCTCCCTCGATCGGCACATCCAAGAATGCGGCGGTCTCAGCAACGCCCTTCGCAGTCTTCAAGAACACCGCGTTCCTTGCTACAAAGTCTGTCTCACAACCCAAGTGGACCATCGACACCCTCTTCCCTCCCAGGAGAGAGAGCGCAATCACGCCCTCATTCGTCGATCTACCGGAGACTTTTGCAGCTTTCTTCTCGGCGTTGGCTGACGTTGACGTCCGGAGATAATCGAGCGCAGCGTTCAGGTCGAGATTAGTTCGTTCGAGAGCCTCTCGGGCAGTAGCGAGCGGCACAGGGTGCTCTTTTCGAAGGGAAGCGATGAGTGAGATGGGGACTTTGGTTTTCGAAGGCGCCTGTTCGGCAAAAAGAGCTGGTGAGATCGATAGTCTTCGAACGCCGAGAGATGAGGACAGCGGCGAAATCGACGCTCGAAGGGACGACGAGGCCCTCATGGACATGGGACCAAGCATCGTAACGGAATTTGCCGGACGAGTGAGGGACAAAGTAAGCAATCTATCAACCTAACTTCAGGACCGTATCGAGTAAGAGAACTAGCGAAGTGTCATTTTGACCTCGGTGCTTTGCTTGAGAATGCGCCGCCGTGCTGCGTGACCACCCTACGCATACTCGGAAGTTTCGCCAGATGTCACGTGACACCGCCCGCTGGTAGGTAAGCTAGAACGTTCAACAGACTGTTTTGCATGTCGTAACACCGGGGCTGTCTGACCATGCATGCTGTTCTGCATTCTTCTGAATCGGATGGGAGGCCTGACAATGCATAGACACCCAACCTTTGTAACCAGCTCAGTAGTTCTGCGCCACTCCAGGTTACGAAAGTGGGATCGAGCATACTGTATCTGCGTGCGTATCTGATCCCCCTGTATAAAATTGGTAGATCGCGTTAAACCCGTTCCTGGACTTTCACCATCAAATGGTCGGGTCGAGGGAATTTACTTTGGTCAACAACAATATCAAAACTTGTGTGCTCTAATCTCGATCAGCACTGACTGCGACCGTCATTTTCCGTCCTCCACTTGTACTCAGCTGCGTGTGTTAGGTCAGCAGACGGATGCCATGAGCGCGGCTACCAAGAAGAAAAGGTTATCAACCGCCGCCACGCCGGCCAAGGACAAACCGTTGCCAGTGGTCGGTGGGCAGTCGACGGTATCAACACCGTCAAGTCCCGCTCCTAATACCTTGCAGGGCGGCGGTGACCAGCGGATACCGCTTGTCAAGTTTACACTGGCGGATGGAAGCAAGACATGGGCGCCCCGGCTGAGTGAGTGCTTCATATCCTCTTGACCCGTCTCTTGTCAGAATGAAGCTGATTCGGGAGCGCCTGATACGCAAATATTCTACACCACGTAGGAGCCGACAGATCGTTGGAATCATGGCTGCCCAAAATTATCCAGAGATTGGACCTCGACGTGGATCCTCGGCAAGTCCGCCTGGCTCATGTCAGAGAATATGGGCGTGAGGTCGATATGTGGGATGGTAGGTCGCTCATCTGCTTAAGCCCGCTGACAACGCTACCGATCATGGAAAGGAAGGATGCAGCTGATCCGAGACCTCTCTTCGCATACGCAGACTTTGATCTCGAGAACCTGAAGACACGAGCTTATGCGAGCCCAAAACATACACAATACGTTAAAGTCTACCTGCCCTCTTCGTCGACTATGCAAACACCTTTATCGCCCTACCCTAATCCGAGCTCAAGCTTATATCTGCAACCGCAAACACCTACACCCGGCGGCTCTGCGGTCGAAACTGGCTTCGGGGTGAATCAGGGCCATGACAGCTTATTTGTGACACCGGTCGGCAAAGTCAAGCAGAAGAAGGACAAGAAAGGGAAAGGAAAGGCAATAGCAACGGAAACCCCAACGGCTGCTTCAGGAGACTCGCCGCTCGCCCAGAATGGCGAAGCTATGACATCAGCAAAGAAAACAAGAGCGAAGACAACACCGAAGAAGAAGGGCAAGGATTCTGTTGAGTCACCGACACCTGAACCTCCAGCAGCGTCAAACTCTGTCTCGAGTCCTAGCTCGAAAACAACACCTAAGAGCAAGAAGCGGAAACGAGCCAGTCCATCACCTGATCCTGCCACATCGACCCCCAGTACGAGCACTTCAGCCGCAGTCGATGGAACTCCCGTCGGATCTTCGCCTTCGAGAGGGTCGACGAGTCCAACGAAGAAAAAAAAGAGGCCTTTAAAAGCGAAGAAGACGCCTTCAGAACCGGCGACTCCCAGCAATCCCGCTCAGCTTACACAGAGTGTTCAAGAGAAAAGTAATGTCGCGTCACCGCCATTAACTCTCAGTGCGATACCGGCCAGCTTCAACAGGTACAAACCGCACCGACCGAGTCCGCTGGGTAGGATGTCAGAACCGCCCGCCGAGGCTCCTCAGCAGGAGCCTACTTTGGTTAGCACCCCCAAGAAAAGGAAACGAAGGGTCAAGAAGCAGGAGACAAGGGTCGGATCGGAGCCGGCGACTGAGGTGGAACCGGCTGCTCCGAGCCAAATTGGAGCCGACGGTCATGTGGAGAACGGGCAAATGGATGCTGTTGAGGCAGATCAAGCTGAAAATTCATCCCGGTCGGTGCCGCCACCTCTCATCGAGTATCCAATCTTTGCTCGTCATCGCAACCGCTGGCTTCTCTACTCGTTCCCTCTCTCCTGGCCTGAATATTTCTACGGTCGACCTGGAGAGGCCGATCGTCGCTTCTCTTCGTCAGCCATAGACCGTAGATTGCCAGAACCGTTTGCAATGCTCAGATACGTGGACAACGAAGATTCGGAGATGGAGTCTGAAGAGCTCGAGGAGGAAGAGCTCGCCCGATCGCCCTCACCTACATCTCGTCCTGCTGATGAGGTGGAAGATGGTACTGCTGAGCCGATTGCTCCTATCAGTCCGGCGGAATCGCCTGTCCAGGACACAAGCCCCGTACAGATCGCTACCAACGTGCCACAGGAGGAAGCTCCACCGCAGGCTGAAACCTCAGAAGTGACAGCGAAGCAAGTGATAGAGGGGCAAGTGACAGAGGGTCAAGCTAAAATCACACCAAAGAGGGCTAGAGCCAAGAACGCGAAACAGCTCAGTGTCCTGGTTGAAAGTCCGGCCCAAGATATCGTCCCGGCCGACAACGTGGAGCAAATGGAAGATCCGACCGATCGCGACCTAGCCAGTAGTAGCAGCATCACAGCTGAACAAGGTGCCGATATTCAGCCGGTCGAAAAGTCGGAGGCGACCAGAGGAGGCGATGATCACAATGGAGGCGTCACTCAGGAAGAGGTCGTGGGAACGAAGAGCACCAATGAGGGCTCTGCCTATGATGGTGAGTGAGCGTTGGTGAAATGACGAAGCGGGCCTTGCTTGTCTGACATCTTCCAACTCTAGCCGACGCGGTACCGGCTCATCAGCCCGCTTCCCCAATCACTCCTATCACTCCCGTGACTCCCGTCTCAGCTGTGTCCTCCACATCTTCCTCTGCTCTCGATAATCCCAAGGTCCGAACGCACATCCATTCCAGCCATCACCTCGCACTTGCCGCTCGAGGTCAGTGCGTGATATGCGCTGGCCCACCTCATCTCCAGAAGGATTGTCCAGCTGTAAGGAGTGGACTGGAGAGCTTGAGGGAACTACTGGAATTGAGGAAACAGGAGAAGAAGACGCCACTGAGGGAGTCTTCAATCGAGGCTATTGAGACGTGGGTAGAAAGACTGGATCGGATTACCAATAGTGTCAATGGGATCAAGCCGGCATCCCCAACTGTCCCTTCGAGACTCCCTGTGATCAGTCCCGTACCTGGGACCGTCCCTTCGTCATTACCGATCAAGCGTCAAGCCGTTCGAGAGAAGTCAAGATCACCGGAGCCGGCGAAATCGACAATTGCTCCTCCAGTCCTTTCGTCGCCGTCACCTTCGATCTCCCCTGAACCAGAGGCGATCAAAGCCGCACCAACAGTAGCGCAACCCCCTCCACTGCTGAGAGAACACAGTTTGCCGCCCATACACCTGAAAGCGCTCGCCAGTAAGGCCGGGTCAGTATCGGGTCTCAGCGTATCGGATGCCGTCATTGAAACCGGTAGTTCTGCTTCGGAAAGCGAGGATGAGTCTGGCATCGAAACCGATACGGACAACGAATCTGTGCCAGGGCCCGCCGACTCCGACACAGAAAGCACGAGTTCCAAGGCAACGTCTCGAAGCGCATCTTCAATCAGGTCAACGCGCTCAATCGACGACAAACGTCCCGATGTTACCAAGCTTGACTCGCAAGCTTCTTTGATGGACTTCCTCACGGCTCCTCTATCGCAAAAACAAAAGCGTTCCGCAAGATTATCAGCTGCGAATATGCACGACATCGATTACGACGAAGCACAAGACGCATCTGATATCGAAGATTCGCCCGAGCCGTCCCCTGCCGGCCCTTATGCCAAAAAGGCTCGTCGGGGCTCGGAATCGTCCGTCGGAGAATTTGAGGAGGATGTCCTTGACCCAGCTCACCAAGGAGAGGGAGACTATAAGGAAGAAGACGACGACGACGTGTTGCCTTTCAGTCAGGCGCCCTCGCTTTGGCCTATCCGAGGTGGCGAAGCCGAAAGTATCGAGCCTGATTTGCCTGTAGACGAGGTTGATCAGGCGGCTTCTCCCCAACCCACTGATCAGGCTCGACGGTCATTCACCGATATGGCTGAGGGGTCAAGCCCATCTCAGGCGATTGCAGACCTGCCCGGGTCTATCGCTCTACAAGAGGCCATCGATGAGGACGCGATTCCTGAGCGTTGGGTAGACAACCCCTCCTCGGCAGAGAAGCAGAAGGAAGACGAAGGCAGGACTGGTCACGTGATCTCACAGGGATTGATGTCCCCACCGTCTTCAGCTGGAGGGTCCCGTCACTCCAGACACCAGGATCACAACCCCCAAGAGCCTTTACGCGCTACCCAGCTGCAACAGAGTCCATCGCAGCCCGAGGATGCAGAGTCCACGCCTCGACCGCTCACGCGAAGAGTCACACGGTCCAAAGCGAGTCAAGAAGAGCCTTTGTCACTTGATTCAGCGATCGATCTGCACATCAACGGTATACCGTCGTCGTCCCAACTCACCGCTCCTGCATCACCGCCTCGGCGCCGCCTACGTTCGGCTTCGCGAGAACCGACAATTGAGCCACCCTCACCACGAGTAGGCTCCACGACTCGCCGTATCTCTTCGTCCCAGCCCATGCCTGCCTCGGCCTCCACCTCATCCCGGCGACTGCGATCACAATCTCCTTCGTCCAGCTTACCGGTACGTCGGAGTACAAGACACACCACACCTCTTGATCAGATCGACGAACTTGCCTCATCTCCCGCACAACCGACACGCAGAAGCACGAGAAGGGGCACGACACCGCTTAGATCAAGTCAGGTAGATGAGCTCGAGTCCTCACCTCCGCCAGCCTCGTCAGCACGGCTGCCCGAGCCCATCCCAGAGGAGGCAGACGCCGAGGTCGATGGCAGTGATGGGCGGGATCAGACCATTCAAGCCACGCCCGAAGGCTTGAAAACGCCGCTTGTACCCGAGACTCAAGTAGATCCGGAATCCGCCTCGCAGCCTCCCAGTCAGACGCAATCTCAGCGACGACGAAGTTTGAGGGGCGACCCTTCCCCCTTGTTCATGACGCAGGGCTCTCAGATCCCTCAAACTCAAGCATACAACCTCTATCCGAACCTCTCGTCTTCCGAGATCGGATTAGGTGAAACTCCTCGCTCCAAGACTGGCGGCATAGGACTGCTTTCTTCGCCCATCAGCGAGAAGAAACTTGGCGGCCAATCTAGCAAGAGCGCGAACGGGACTGCGCCTTTGGGACGGCGAGTGAGCTTCAAGGCTTCGAGTCCGATATATGAAGCGGATGAAGGCGAGAATGACGATGGACCGGCAGCCACACCTAAGGGTAACGGCCCAGTTGTCTCTCCCGCTCGAACTCGTAATGATACGGATGACGCCGCTATGGAACCAATGGCCAATGGTCACGGTCGAAAGGCCTCGGATTCTCCGGCATCCGAAGACGAAGGCGTCTCAGACATCCCGCTACTCCCTGCTCGGCGCCAGCTTCGACACTCAACTTCTACCCCAGCATTGTACCCGCCATTACCAGTGCCATCGCGCGTCCCTCGCAGTCAATCCCCTTCGCAGGCCCCTTCCGTCAGCTTGTTCCCCACATTGGGCAGTCTACCGCGAGAACAGCTTCGATCACAATTTGCTTCCCTATCACAGTCGGAAACATCTAGAAGACCCCGAGCGAGCCTGCCGGCTAATATGACGAGCATGAGCCAGCCTGTCCGATCGACTACCACCTCTTCTGCTGCCCGATCCGGAAGGGCTAGTTTCGGTGGTCGGACGTCCACCCCTCTTGGTGTCAATGGAAATGGCAAGGGAAGATCGAATGGATTCAAGGTCAATGGTAATGGTAATGGCAATCGTAGTGAGAGCGACAGTAGCGGGTCGAGTGACAGCGATTCCGACGAAGAGAAAACGCCTGCTGGACTCAAAGGGAGAATAGCCAGGGGTGATCAGAACAAGAAGAAGAAGCGGGTCAGCGGCCAGCCGCCCGTTGTAAGGTGGTAAGGGCTAGACAGCATTGCAGAAGGAATTGAAGTCGTCGCTAAGGACAAGACGCGAAGGGAAAGGGTTTTGCAGTGAACCAGGAGCAAGCGGAAGTCTTGATCCTTATGGCCATGGTCATCGGTATACGACAATTATCGACACCGATGTCGGTCAAATTTACAGTTCTTTAGTCTGTCTGAAGTCATATTATATCTTACACATCAGGTCATCTAGTCTTCTGTTCGGAATAGCATTTATACTCTCTTGGGCTCTGGTGTCGCAACCTTCGAACACCTTCATAACCATTATGGACTTGATGCTTATCGAACAATTAGCATGTGTGAAATGTCAAGAAATCACTTCCTTCCCTTAGCTGTCCAGGTCCGCTGTATGAAAATAAGAACGAGGGCGTTACCGTCGGCTACGCACTCTCATACACAGATGGTCCTTTATAGAGTCCAGAAGGCGACCAGGAACGTGTATGCGTCACAGCGACACGAAGATCTTTTTGATCGTAATCCCAATTTTCGGTCACATACAACAACCTGAAACGGGGCCTTCGCTTGACCCGCGTCTTTGTTTTCATTTGTTGATGAGCGTAGATGCTCAAATCGTCCTGGGATATCTGGCAAGTTGTTGCATGTACAATTCGAATCAGAATAGTGAGGATGCTCATGATGTGCATGGTCGGTCGCTTTGATACCGATCGGCCCGAGTGGACTGTAAGATGTTGTCACGCTCCGTCCGCTCGTTTCCAGGAGCGCGACCGAGATAAGCTCAGCCAGAAGCATCTCGATACGACGAGCATGATCAACAACAACGATAACAGCTCGACAGGGACGATCAGATCCTCAGACTATTTTTATTGACCTCTCGTGCATCACAAGGGGATGGTACACTTTTGCAGCGTGTTTAGCGCGTTTTGCGATTTTCCTTCCTTGTTGTTTTTGTTTTCTCGGTCGAGGGGCTCGAGACGAATTTAGGGTACATGTACATGTATATACGAAGTGAGTGATCGCTGTGATTTGGATTGCCCTATCCCTAGTCTAGGCGTGAAGTTGTTTCTCCATAGTGGCTGCCTTTTTGCCGCGCCTACACCCAAGCATTGGTTGGGTTACCTGCTTATGTCCTGTCTCTTCTTGCCACAACTCTGCATGCATAGATATACTGACCGACTCTCCGCTTCCAATGCTGCTTCCAGAAGCTCAAGTGCACCCAGATCCGTGACATGATCTAATCGGGCTGTGCACTGACACTCCAATTAAAGCGCTCTATTTCGGGAAGTTGGCAAGTGTCATGCTGTGTAGCAATGCAATTTCCACCTTACCGCGTAAAAAGCGTCACTCTGTCAGTCTGAAACAAGCGAATGTGGGGGGAAAGAAGTGAAAGAAGGGGGTCGTTTCCTTTTCCCTATTCAGGAACCTTTTATTACTGAGGTTTAGGGTGTGAGGCGTGTGAGGCGTGAAGGATGGAAGCCTAAGGAGAGGAGGGGCGTGCGTAAACAACGCGGATTAACCGGCGCGCGGAAGTAAAATCAAAAAGCCAAAAAAATGAATCATCCTGTCTCGGCTGCCGGTAAAGGTGGGGGTGAGGAGTGAAGGTGTGAAGGTGGTGGTGTGCATGCGCATGCAGCCTAGTCACTGCGCATCTATCACTAATTCTGTCATCATCACTCTCTATAGATCCTCGCTCAGTCAGTCGGAAGATCACCTGCAGGCAGAAAGGACCTTTGTGCTCTGCTGTCTTTCTTTTTCCATTATCGCATCCTGCTACAAGCGACGACGATCACGGCTCACTTTCTTTCTTTTCTCTTCTTTTCTCCTCCTCAACGTCATTGTCAAGTCCCAAATAAACCCACATCGTTTTAGTGATCTGCTTTCTTCTCATTGCAGAATAAGAAAGTGATTTGCCCCTGCTCGCTCGCCTTCTACATACGCGCTTTACGTATCATCAAGTACTCCGCTACGACCTCAACCGACCATCGATCTATAACAGATTGTCTCGTCTGAACGACACACGAAGGACACTCTTTACGACTCTTGCACTCCCATTCCCATAACAACACGAATATCGTACGCCCATTCACGACCTTTATCACTCACTAGCCTCAAGTACGCATACTGAAGTAACTTGAAATCCCGTCACGACTCCTCTTCATTCCCCGCCCCCACCCGGCGACAACAACACATTCTCTTGAATTATAACGGCTTCTTCTCTTACTTCATGAAAGACCATGGCCGGCAACAATCCAGTCAAGCAGACTGATTACCTCGTGAGTCGGAAATACCAGTAGGACTGGGCTACGGAACGCTCTGGCATCAGCGGAATTCGTGAGCATCGACTGACGATTTTATCTTAGGGCTACGCTATCAACAGCGGTCCTCAGAAGACCTATCATCCGGAAACTCAGAACATGAACAGGAATTACCTCGGCCCAGAAGCTCAGGCTGGTCATCTTCGGTGAGCACACCAGTCGTGGTATACATAGTCGTGTATAGGGAATGATCGCCTAATTCGCGTTTCGCGCTTTTTGCAGAGACCAATCGATCGATGTGTCGGACAACGAGGCATACGACATGAAGAACGTCTCCATGTCTCGCGATACCTCTAGAACTCCCTTGCAAGGAGGTGAAGGTGAGTGCTCAATGGCTCGGCTTCAGTCGCTTCCCCCCTTTTCGTCCATCAGCCCCAATCCGGTACGAGCGTGCTTCCATCCCTTGCCTGTCAACTCAGCATATCAAAAGCAACAGCCGCTTCAACTATCCTCCTTTGAGCTTGGTCTCAGACTTTAACATTATGACCATGACGCAATTTCACTGTCGATCGAACCCTCCTTTACATATCGTCCTTTCTATCGACATTGACCGCTTTGGGCGATTGGTCGGTCATGATCGTTATGGTTGGCTGATGTGTGAAAACTTTGTCCACCTCCATTGTGTTCCGTGAGCTAGGCTATCAGCTCCCGGAAGGTGCCTCACACCCATACGTCCCAGCCCCTCCGCCTGCCGCTACCGCCGGCTCTGGCAACAATACCCCCGGCAGCAGAGTCCACTATCCACCATCGCCTTACATTGCTAAAGGAGACGCCTACACCACCGTTCCCTTGCAAGACCACAGCAGCCGACCAGGATCTCCCTCCCCGCTCGCTTCTGGTACCACTACGCCCCACGGTTCCGCCAACAAAAAGAAGCACTGGTCTTTCCTCCCTCAATCGTCCACCACTTCCCTTGAAACCGGCGCAATGGGTGAAAAGTCGGGCCACAAGCGACCCAAGAACTCTCGAGGCGCTTCTTGGGACCTGTTGGGTGACCGAGCAGAATGGGAAGAGTTCAACCCGAAGAATGCCAGTGTCGAGAACCTTCGATTCGCCGAGGGAGACGTCGGCACGAACAAACTCTCCAGACTGTATTACTGGGCCCTCAACAGAGGTATTATCGTTCGATGGGCCATGTATATCATCCCGATCCTCGCGCTGCTTTGGATCCCTGGTATTGTCGGTGTGACCGCTGAACCCAACGCGACCATCTGGGGCACCAAATTGGTTCGTTAAAATCTGCCTTACCTGCTCGACATCAGTCACAAAGCAACAGTCGAGAAGCTGACGACCGGCCAACTTTTACAGATCTGGTGGTCCATTTGGCTCACGATCATCTGGGGCGGCTGGTGGGCTTCGACCGCCGTCTTCATGATGGTTCCTACCGTCTGGCGAAACACGGTCGGCGCGATCATCCCCACCGCCAGGAAGTACACCGATGTCATTGCCGCGCTCGGACGGTGAGCGAATCAAATGACTTTTACTTGATGATGGCCGCTGATCTTGCTTGAACTTCCGTCGCAGTTATGCCAAGCTCATTTTCTGGTGTTTGGCAAACTGGATATCTTTCACCCCGATCATCATCAACCATTATATTGGCGATCAGGCTGCTACTTCTCGGTCTAACTTGACTATCGTCGCCAACATTCTCTTCGGTCTTTTCCTGTGTTCTTTGGTGCTTGCCGCTGAGAAATTGGTCGTTCAGCTCATTGCGTGAGTAGAGAACATGATTGACCTGAGCTTACGGCATACAATGATTTGACCGCTGACCAATAATATCACCGCTGCAGTCTGCAATTCCACCAGGACTCATATGAGGGTAAGCCAAAGCAAGCTCTCAGAGTCAAGGCCTGGACCATACGCTAATCTCATATCTCCCGTAGACCGACTCAAGGAGCAAAAGTTCAACTTGAAGGCTCTTACCGCGCTGTACACCAACTCTCATGATATCCCCGGCCGATCAGACACTCTTACCGACGCTGCCTCTGGAAAGACTAAAGCTTCTCAAGTGCCTCGAGTCGCTATCCGAAAGGCTCTGAGAGGATTGAAGGACGTTGCTCAGACCACTACCACTGCGCTTGGAAATGTTGCGAGTGAAATGGCTGGTCAGTCGGTTCTTCAGACCAATTCCCCCGCCAACAGGGTCACTGCCGCGCTCAGTTCCGCCAACAAGTCCAAGGCTCTCGCTCGACGACTGTTCTATTCCTTCCGAGCTCCCGGTGCGGACCACCTCGACATTGCCGATATTGCTCGGTTCTTCCCAGACCTCGAGACCGCCGAAGGCGCCTTCGCTATCTTTGACAAGGACGGAAATGGAGATGCTACCCGAGATGAGATTGAAGCAGCCGTTCTTGGCATTCACCGAGAGCGACTCAGTCTCGAGGCTTCCATGCACGATCTCGACGGTGCTGTTCGACGACTTGACGATATTTTCATGGTCTTCGTACTCGCTATTGTCATCCTCATTCTCGCGGCCATGGTCACTACCAAGCTCACCACGCTTGTCACCTCTGCTGGAACTTTCATCCTTGGTCTTTCCTGGTTGATCGGCGCCACCATGCAAGAGATTTTGGCCGCCTGTATCTTCCTCTTCGTCAAGCACCCCTTCGATGTCGGAGACCGAGTAGACATCGACGGCAACTCATACACCGTCGCCAAGATGCAGCTCATGTCTTCTTCCTTCAAGCGAATCGACGGCAAATACGTCTGGATCGGTCACAACATCCTCTCTACCAAGGTTATCGAGAACAGTGAGTGTTTCATTTGTCAGCTGTCTGCCTGTCTGTGCCAAGTCCACCCGCTGACATTCGACGCCTTTTTGCCAGTCCGAAGATCTGGTCCCATTGCCGAGACCTTCACCTTTGAAGTCGATTTCGAGACTTCGTTTGAATCGCTCCAGGCTTTGCGTGGTAGGATGCTCAAGTTCTGCAAGGACAACTCGCGAGATTTCCTCCCCGTGTTTGATGTCATTGTCGACGACATCCCGGCTCAAGGGAAAATGGTTCTCAAAGCCGACATCAAGTACAAGTCCAACTGGCAGCAGGGCGCTCTCAAGGTGCAGCGAAGGAACAAATGGATTTGTGCGCTCAAGATGACTTTGGCCGATTTGAAGATCTGGGGTCCTGCTGGCGCCGGTAACCCATCCCCCGATGCCGCTGACCCCACCCCGTACACCTGTAAGTCTTCGCCAGTCTCCTGGGTGTTCGATAGCTTGCATTGTGCTGATCGTCATGTTGTCTGTTAGTGGTTCCGTGGGACGAGGTCAAGGCTGCAGCCGCACCCGCCAAATCGGAATCGCCTCCTCCCACTTTCGCCTCGGCTACTGCTATGCCTTCGCTTACGGACAAACGGGCTGTCGTGAACGATCCGTCTCAGGATATCTGGGACGAGCACGACGAGCTACAGGGATACAACTCGGTCGCACCATCTCGAGCTGGTACGCCTGGCCCAAGTCAAGGTGTCAGACAACGACGACCTCAAGATCAAGTCGAAGAGCAAACTCCTCGAGTGCCTGCGCATACCAACGAGATAGAGATGACATCTGCCCAAGTCGCTCGACGGGCATAGTGAGATAAATGGGTGTGTTTCTTGATTCTAGTTCCCCCGTCTGATTGCTGGCGATTACAAGGGGTCATGCAAGTGTCAGGATCAGTGTAGAGGACGCACTGGAGGGTACGAACTGCTGTCGGACGCAGCAACTGTGGACAGTCATACATCTTATATAGAATAGATAGGCGAGGAACGCCATTGGATCATTTATTATTACTTATCACTCGAATCGGAATCGAACCAAATGGCATCACTTCATAGAGGCGGATTTTGTTCAGCATGAATAATGTTATTCAGCTATTCGGCTGAAACCATAGTGATCGCTGCGTGCAGGGTAGGACGACACAGAGAGACACTGTATGGGCGGTGTTTTTGCAGAGTGCTTTAGTGGCGCTACGCTTAGGCTAGGCCGGTGGAGGCTAGCCGAAGTTCATCTTACATAATCACGGCGACGAAGAACGTTTTCGGCGAGATCAGAGCTTTTAAAGCTACACGCGCGGCATATATCCATGCAGCACCGATGTGCGGTGCCAATCGTCTTTTGTCACTGTTCGTCTTTTGTGACTAATCGCATGTCATCTTTCAATCGCTTCTCTCTTTCTTTTCAGCTTCATCAGCCTATAAAGCTACAACAGTACCAGTACCACTCACAATTATCGACTCGACAAACACTTGAACCTCACATTCCAGTGCCATCGTACCGATCTACGTCGATCCAAGTCTCCCATCCAATCAAGAGATCGAATTTTATTCGTTTCATTCAGAGACCGCCGCACCTCACCACAGACCACAGGTCAATTCGTCAAGATCAGGTTCATAAACCCCTCTTCCACCGCTTGCTCCTTTTCACCTCTTTGCTATCCACACGACTCGATCAGAGAGTCGAGTAGCGGTCGATCGATCTTGAATACATCTCATCATTCATCCTTGGGCAAGGTGAGTCTGGAAGATTTCTGATTTCTTCTATAGTCCTGGATCTCTGGAGTGGGATGAGCAGGCTCGTTTTGGGTTTTGAAAATGGTTCAACTACTTCGAAGGCGAAGAAGGATCGTGCGCGGCAGAGGCGGAGGTCGCAGTGGTAATGGTGGCAACGACGGCTGGGCAGCTCTGACTGCGTGGCCGAGGTAGCGCGGGTATTGCCGACCGTCTGAAGGAGACCAGTGCAGTCCAAGTAAGCAAAGAAACCTCAAGCTAACGACCACTCTTTCTCTTGTCTCCGCCTCACTGCCCTGTAGTCGTACAGCGAGTTCATGCTTTCCCCCACCCAATTCCGGCACCATAAACACCAACATCCATACCATCATAGTCATACGAAAGACATAGGTTTTAATACCCGTTAAACCCCAATCATTGGTGAGTTCGACCTATGCAAAACATGCAAACAAATGTTCTTCAATTGTCGCTCAAGGATAGCTAGAAGAAATTTAGCCTAGGCCGATGTGTTCGATCGTGCGTGAAACCTAGCTGACTCATGACATCCACTGGAACGAAACAGATATCTGCCCAATATGGCTACTGTTAATATCCGACGCGATGTGGACGACAAGTTCTATGTGAGTTTTTTCCAGATCGTATTTCAGAAGGAAAGCTGATCGGTAATGCAATTTCTCCAGCGTTACAAAATGCCTCTTCTCCAGATCAAGGTTGAGGGTCGAGGAAACGGTATCAAGACCGTCATCCCCAACATGGAAGACATTGCGCGAGCCCTAAACAGGCCTCCTACTTGTGAGTATATCCTCGATTGCCAGAGCTGTGGGATCTGTGCTGAGCTTGAGCCTCCATCTCCGCAGATCCCACCAAGTTCTTTGGATGTGAGCTTGGTGCGCAGACTTCCATGGCCAACGACCGATACGTCGTCAATGGACAGCACACTGCCGACCGACTTCGAGAGCTGCTCGACACTTTCATCGAGAAGTTTGTCCTTTGCCCTTCGTGCAAGAACCCCGAGACCGAGCTCGTCATCACCGGTCGATCGGGCCACGAGGATATGCACCGAGACTGCAAGGCCTGCGGTCGACACAACGGTGTCCAGATGGGTCACAAGCTTGTCACTTACATCATCAAGAACCCTCCCAAGAAGAAGGAGAAGGGTGGTAAGAAGGGCAAGAAGTCTGGCGGTATGACCGCCGAAGCCAACGTCGGCGGTCCTCTCGTCTTCGAGAAGACGGCCGAAGACGGCTCCGGAGGTGAAGACGACGATGCTTCGCCGTCCCAAACGCCTCAGGATTCGGGTGTCCCCACCAAGGGTACCGACATCGACAATGTCCTCGGCCGATCCGACCCGGTCCTCGACAACCCTGACGCCGCAGAGGAAGTCTCCAAGAAGCTCGCCAAGGCCGATTTCAACGACGATGACGACGACGAGGATGCCGGCGACTCGCCTTATGCCGTCCTTGGCGCCTGGTTGGAGGAGAACCAGGACGCAAGCGACGCCGACATCATCGCTAAGATCAAGGAGATCGGTATTGCCGGCAAACACAAGGTTCTCATCGAGATTGGACACCACTTGTTCACTGACGAGATCGCCAAGGAGGTCGAAAAGAGGGAGTCTCTCCTTCAGGCTGTGAGTGATTTCCACCTAGGTAGCCGAAGACAGCAAGTCAAGAGAGACTGCAGACTGCTTTATCCTTAGGCTTCGCCGGACAATTCTTTTGTGCTCGTATGGTTAGCTGACTTATGCTTCCATTCTTCCAGCTCGTCACCTCTGAGAAGCACCAAAAGTCCCTTTTGGGCGGTATCGAACGGCTCCTCGCCCTTTCTCCCGATTCCGAATCGTTGCTCGCGGCAGGTACCACCTCCAAGGTCCTGATGGCCCTGTACCAGGCCGATATCCTCGACGAGGAGTTGGTTAAGAACTGGGGTACTCACGTATCGAAGAAATACGTCGACAAGGAGAAGAGCAAGAAGGTCCGAAAGAGCGCCGAGGCTTTCCTCAAGGTGAGTCTCATGGCAACATCTATTCCGGAGCCTTGTACAGAGGGGACAGAGCGCTGATTTTTTGTCAACCTGTTCTTGTTCATTCCAGTGGCTTGAGGAGGCCGACGACGAGTCTGAGGAAGAGTAATACCTGCTCAGCGCGGCTTTCACCAGCGACCTCTCCTTCGCTCCTTCGGACGGCTTTTCCTTGTAGACCACCAGCCTGATTCACATGTTCTTTTTTGTCTGCTCTCGTATCTATCCCCTGTTACCGCTCGGCTGCATCTGAAATATGCATTGTATATCATTCCATACTGAAATTCCATGAGAATAGAATCGTCTTGCTGGAATATGATTGAGGCTTGGTGCCTGCTTAAGTGGGTGGATCATATTGTAAAGTTGACGCAACAAAACAAAACACACCCCTGCACATACGCGTCAGGCGATCCACAGATCCACATACACCTTACAACTTGATTTTTGATTTTCTGTCAACTATTGGCTTGTTCCATTGCGATCATAGAGTCTCTTCTCTTTCCACGTCTTCTTGTTCTTCTTTTCCTTCTTGACTCTGCCCTGCCCTGAGTCTCCTTTGCTAGCAACCTTGCTCTCATCAGAGATAAACAAGACGCAGAACATACACAGAACACCAGGACAAGTAAAAAGCGAAGACGAGCGATCCAAGATGCAAGCGACCCCCGAAACCCTGTCGTTACTGACGACATACCTCTCGTCGACCGTCTCGCCGGACGCTCATGCACGACGCAATGCCGAGGAATCCCTCCGACAGGCCGAGGCCCAGCAAGGGTTCCTGATGCTCGTGCTCGAGCTTGTGAAAGCCGATAGCGTGGATATGGTCGTTCGTCAGGCTGGAGGTGTATATTTCAAGAATGCCGTCAAGAGGCTTTGGGGAGGCGATGAGGTGAGTTGATTTTTCAAGTTGGGTCAAGCAGCTCGGAGGGACTGCAAGTAAGGGGAAGGGGAAGGGGAGGGGGGAGGGTGGTCTTTCCAGTGCCAATGCGATGCGAGATAGCTCGACGCTTGATCGTTTCTAATTCAGCAGCTGTATGAGGTATACTTCCACGAAACGAACGCTGACGGAGCTGCTCTGCTTTGCGCACACCAACTAACGCACAGGAAACGCAAATTGCCCCCGCCGATAAGACAGCCATCAAGGCCCAGCTTGTACCTGTGATGATCTCGCTCGGAACGCCGCAGACGGCGAGGCTGCAGAGCCAGATCGGTGAAGGTCTGAGCCATATCGCCACACTTGATTTCCCCAATGAGTGGGAAGGTTTGTGCGATGTGAGTGTAGATCTGACATGTCCTGATAGATTAAGCCCTTTCTCGTCCTCTTTCCGTTTTCTCATCTCCCCATCCAGAGGTCGATTTGCTGATTCACGGCGTTCTTATAGGAACTCGTCAACTCCCTCACACCTGACAACTTTGTCGTCAACAACGGTGTACTGGCCACCGCCCACTCCATCTTCAAGCGGTAAGTCGGACTGCTCGTATCTGTCATTCTGGTTATGCGCTTGTCATGGTAATGAGCTCATGTATATATTGGACAAAATGTGCAGATGGCGATCACAATTCCGAACCAACGAGCTCTATGCCGAGATCAACTTTGTCCTCTCCCGATTCTGCGAACCATACTACCAGCTTTTCCAGCACGTCGACCGACTCCTCCAATCGCCCAACCCACAATCATTACCGGCCAACTCATCCCTCCCGTTGCTCGCTCAAACGCTGTTACTTCTTGTGCAGCTCTTCCATGATCTGTCCAGCCAAGATCTGCCGCCCTTTTTCGAAGATCACATGGCGGAGTTCATGGGTGGAGAACAGCAGGGATGGTTGAGAAAGTACCTGGATTGGGAACGACCGGAGCTCAAGGGAGATGTAAGCTATAGGAGAAGCATCTGCCTGACTCGCATTTCCAGTGACATGAGTGGCCAACTGATGATACACCACTCAAATCAAATAGGACGACGACGACGCCCCCGGACCCTTGCAGAAGATCCGAGCGTCGATCTGCGAGATTGCTGAGCTCTACGCCCAGAAGTACTCGGACGTCTTCACTCAGCTTGGGACATTCGTGGATGGCGTATGGAACATGTTGACGAGGATCGGGACTGGAACAAGAGACGATGTTGTGAGTGTCGTGGTCCCGCTGAGAAAGTAATCGCCCGGCCTCCAAGCGACGAAATTACACAGCTGATGTGCCATTTCGCTCACTCTTGCATCCGATACCGCTATCACTACACCATAGCTCGTTTCTCGTGCGCTCCGATTCTTGTCGGTAGTTGTCAAGATGGGCAACCACCGAGCCATGTTCCAATCACCTGAAACGCTCAACGCGTTCTGCGAGAAAATCATCTTGCCCAACATGGCCATCAGAGGTGAGCAATTGCGTCCTTGTCGGACTGCCCTGTTCAACAGCAACTGATTATGCCTCGTCACACGATACAGAACACGAAGAGGAGATGTTCGAGGATGACCCTATGGAATACATCAGGAGAGATTTGGAGCCCTCAACAGGTCAGTACGAAAGCAAACAACGTTCTGTCTGCCTGTCGGATGCTGGTCTGATCTTGGTATACGATCTCTCGCAGAGAGCGACACGAGACGTCAAGCCGCCACCGAGTTCACACGAGCTCTAATGGAGCTGTTCGAGAAGGAAGTCACAGATATCATTAAGGGATATATCACTGCTCTGCTTCAGGTGAGCTAATTCTCTTCCTGATTATTTTCACCCATACTTGTGGATGTAGGCTCGTGCTGATTGAGCTTTCATCAGGAATACGCTAAGAACCCTGCTGAAAACTGGAAGAGCAAAGACACCGCCATCTACCTTCTTACCTCGATCGCCTCGAGAGGGTCCACTCAACAGGTCTGTCATATCTGAAAATTACCGCTGCAGTTTTTAGCTCTGGCTGATGACGTTTACTCTATAGCTCGGTGTAACGTCGACAAATGTCTTGGTTGATGTTGTCGAGTTCTTTGGATCGAACGTGTTCGCGGACTTGCAAGCCGCCCCTGGATCCGTGCACCCCATCCTTACGGTCGATGCTATCAAGTTCCTGCATACCTTCCGGAACCAGGTATGTCAGCTGTCTTGTTCGTCAACACTTTTTCCGCGGTGTCTCAGCTGACCTTGGTAACTCCGGCCCCTCTGTAGCTCACCAAAGACCAGCTCGTCTCCGTCCTGCCTTTGCTCGTACAGCACCTGGGCTCGGACAACTATGTCATCTCCTCGTATGCTGCCATCACTATCGAGCGAATTTTGTTCATCAAGGTGGAAAGGCAAGCTCTGTGAGTGCTTTTAACAAGCCGATACGTTTCAAGAGGGCCACGCTGAAGGAACCCTTCATTCTCAGATTCACGCAAGCCGATGTTCGACCGTTTGCTAAGAACATCCTCATGGCTCTCTTCGCCAATATCGAGAAGGGTGGAACCCCCGAAAAGATTGCCGAGAACGACTACCTGATGAAATGTGAGTATGCGGACGTCTATATCGGCGGAGCTTAAGAAGCTTACCTGACTGTCCTTCACTCACAGGCGCCATGCGAGTCATCATCACTGCTCGACAATCGCTCACTCCTCATTATGAGGCTATCCTGACCCGTCTCGTCAACATTATGGGCGAGATCAGCAAGAACCCTTCAAACCCGAAATTCAATCAGTACTGCTTCGAGTCTGTTTCCGCTCTTATCCGATTCGTCTGTGAGGGCTCACCGGCTGCACTGAGTACCTTCGAAGGCGCGCTGTTCGGTCCCGCTCAGCATATCTTGACGAACGACGTTGCGGGTGGGTCTTCCACTCTATATCTGGATATGGAGCTGCCTACTTGATTTGCTGACGCACTGCGATGATGATCGTCGCAGAATTCATCCCTTACATCTTCCAGATCCTTGCCCAGCTGCTCGAGCTCCACCCTCCTACGTCTCTCCCGGAATCATACCAGGCCCTCACAGGACCTTTGCTCTCCGCCTCGCTCTGGGAACAGAGGGGTAACATCCCCGCTCTCGTCCGGATTTGGAAAGCATGCTTGCTTCGAGGTGCTCCTACGATCGTCGCCGCCGGGCAAGTCCAGGGTCTGTTGGGTATCTTCCAGCGATTGGTCGGTAGCAAGATCAACGACGTGTACGCGTTCGAGCTCGTCCAGGCTCTGTACGAGTTTGTGCCAATGTACGTGCGACGAGGAAAACCCCAGACATCGACAGCAAGTCTTGTAAGAAACGACGGCTGACATCGCTTGATTATCTTGTCTCCTCCACAGCGACGTCATGAGACCGTTCTCCCAGACAATCTTTGTCCTCTTGCTCAATAGATTGCAAAGCAAGCCCTCTGCTCAGTTCAACCACTGTTTCGTCTGCTTCTTCGCCTTTGTGGCCAACGTTGATACCGTTGGACCTGATTTCCTGATTACTGTCCTCGATGGTGTTCAGCCTGGGTGAGTATTGAGGCTCCAGCTCGTCAACCTGCAATTGCTGTGACGCCTATCCACGTAAAAGCCTCGTTCCAATATGGGGTGTACAGCTAGCTAATTTTAGAGTCATTCCACTCTGTGCAATATAGACTGTTCGGAAACCTGCTCACCGGCGTCATCCTCTCCAACACCCAAAAAGTCACGATCAGGAACCGAAAGCTGGTAGAAGTTGGCTTGACCAAGATGTTGACAAAGAGTGACAAGCTGGTCGAGGCGCCCAACAAGCAATTCTGGTGAGTGTGCCATATCGCATCGTCCCTTTGTGTCTGTCTTTGTGTTCCTTGCGTTCGTTACTCGCCATGCATCGGAGGAAATGCTGACTCTTACGTACGTACACATGTGGGATCGCGAATCAAATCAATGCAGGGTACCCATCTTCCTCGCGTTGCTGGACCTCTTCACCCTCCCGCAAGATATCACATACACCAACCCTACAGGCGACGGAGACTTGACCGAGCTCGACCCGGAAGAAGCGGGATTCCAATCTTCCTTCTCCAAGCTCGGTGCCAGCGAGACATCCGTCCGAGATCCGACTGGAGGGGTAGCCGATACCAAGGCTTTTGCGGCCAGGGAGCTGGCTAGGAGGAGCGCAGAGAGACCTGGTGTTGTGAGTTGACCATTCTGCCCATGATCTCACTAGTAGCTCTCCCGACATGCAAGTCGGAGAGCATTGGAAGTTGTTACGTCGAGACAGACGGTGTCGGTCGTCTGTTTCAATTAGCGCAGTATCCAAACAGCTGATCGTCTCTGAACATCGCCGCCAATGCAGCTCTCACCCCTGATCGCCGAAGCGTCCAACGTCGAAAAGGACACTGTCAGCGGATTCCTGCAATTTGCATCTTCCAGCGGGTGAGTTGGGTTGGGACTGCTCGACTCCTGGAAATAGAATACGTAAGCTGATCAATGATTTTGTCGTTGTTACTTGACAGGTCCAACATCGCATGAGCATGAAGAATCTGAAGAAGACGACTTGCCCGCTATGTCACTGTCCAAACAATCTTCCGCTTCACAACGAAAACTCGACGACACGAATCTCCAACCTCTACTCGCATTTCATTCGCACACACACCTGATCTTCAACGCTTCTTATATATCATCATTACATATACTTATATCTCTGCATAGAATAAATGAACAAATGGACTGGAATGAATGCTTTTTCACACTTTGCGCGGCGGCCTGTCAAGCTTGTAGGGGTAATGCCTCATGCTGATCTGATCACTCTACCATTCTTACTTGGACAAATGATTGAAGGGAATTCGTATCGTAAGCAGTAGCAGTGGGTTAGCAGCTTCACTACGAAGATCATCAGCTGTAACTTAGGTCACGTATGGCTGTTAGTCACTGGTGAGTCCTCGTGAATCTAAGTTACGTCGCATCCAAGTTTGACCAATTCAAGAGCGATCGGAAACCGCCGTGGTTCCGCTGGAAGTCCCCTACGCTAGCGACGAGACGGCGACGCGGAATTGTGGTGCCTTGAATTATCCTGAATTCCGGTGCTAAGTTACACATGTCATGTCCGTCTACTCTGCCTCGGGGGCCGGTCAATAGCAACTGCCCTGCACACAATGCACAATGCACAATGCACAAATGTCTTGCATGGGCAGTCTCACAGTCTCAAAGTCTCAGCCTGGGCACAGAACATGCCAAGCATCGATCGTATCATTGCTCACTGTCACCGCATCGACAGCGACAGAGAACCATGCATGTCTTTGGGCATCACAAAGCAACTGCATTCCATCTCTTCCCATCTCGCTTTACATCTCACATCATTGTATACATCACACCGATCACCCATCTTTTGGTTTCGGATCATAAACAAACAAATTGAACCCTTGGCGCATCATCGGATTCCGCCGCCGCCGCTGCTTATTTCGATCGCAACATCAATCGGTTCGCATTATTATAAGTTATCCCGAGCAAGCAGACAGGACCACAAAGCCCCTTGCCCATATATTCCTCAGTGTAATCCAGTTCAGCACTTCACGGCTCTCTTACTTGAATAATCCACTCATAGCAGGACAGACGTCGCAACATCGTCCACGACAGATCAGAGTGATTCGCAGTGTACGCAAAGATGGCACGATCGTCAATATCCAATACCCTCATTCTCTCTGTCTTGGCGTTATGTGCGGTGGCGATACAGGTGGAAGCTGCGAGAGATGAGAGGCTCTGTGCGGCAGATCCATATGCGGATCCCAGCACCGACAGGTGAGTGGCAGTCGCATGTCGTCAGCTTCAAGCGGCAGCCTGAGGATCTTGTCAGCCATCTATCTGTCTTTGTACTCAGTATCATCAGTGCCACGATCGTACTTCCTTTGGGTCGGTGCTGATATGTGTTGTCCGGCGAATACTTGATAACAGGTGTAATCCCCTCCGATATATCCCCAACAAAGCGATCAACATCGCCGCCGCGGTATTATACTTTATCGTAGCTGCCATCCTCACATTCTGTGGGTATCTTGACACCATAATCAACTTCAAAGAAGCCTTCTCTCCGCGCACTGGCGCTGTCGCTAATATGGGTTATTACTTCTTATTTTTCATGGACAATAGGGTCTTTCCGAAAACGAGCAAACTACTTCCTATGTCTGGTCATCGGAGCTTGGTGCGAAGGTCTCGGTTTGGTCTTGCGAGTGGTATTCAGAAATAACCCCCACAGCACGGGTGAGTAAAGTTCGGCCACTTTGTACTTTCTGTTCAAGATATAGTCTCGTTGGCTGCGCGTAATTGCGCTTTCATCAAGGGTGGCAATCGATCAAGAACTGGGCTAACATGACTGTTATCCTGCAGGACTGTACATCGTCTGCTATCTCTTTGTCGTGCTTTCGGTAAGTCTCGTCTCTCACCTTCCATCAGCAGCCTACTGTTCTCTTCAAGGACTCCGACATAGTCGGCTGTCAGCTGTGCGATGCCGATCAGGCTGACCTCCTGCTTGTCCTGAATTGTGATAGCCATGCGCGTTCCTTGCGGGAGACTATATCCTACTCGGTCGAATGGTGTCGTACCTCGATGCCAACGTTCATCTTCGACCGCTGAGGGCCAACTTGGTGTCGTGGACTTTTATCATCTCTGATAGTGAGTGTTCTGGCCCAATCGCACTTCTTAGCCTATTCACCATGTCAGGCCACAACATCATTCACGCCGCTCGAAACAGATAAGCTGACGTACGTACTGCGTGATCCACCACTTCTTCGTCTTCTTCTTCCTTGCCGCTTTCCCCTTCGCTTCGCGTCGCAGTCACGACCTTCCTCATCCAGGCTGCGGGTGGTGGTCTTTCCATCTCGGACAATATCAAGACGGCCCAAGCGGGAGGTAACATCTTCTTGGCCGGTATCGCCGCGCAATTGGCCAGTTTCGTTTTGTTCAGCGGCATGTGGATCCTCTTTGGTGTGCGAGCGTGAGTGGTTACCCCGTTTACTTTCGTCATTGCCGTCGATGTCAGCCGAATATCACAGATTTCCCCGGATATTCGGCAGATGATTAAGCCAGAGTCGGATGCTGATTCTTTATTATTATGACCGTCGCAGCTACAAGGACGACAAGGAGCTTTGGAACAGGCCGGGTTGGAAGTCTCTCTACTGGGCTATGGGATTCACCTGTGTCTGCTTCATCATCCGAAGTATCTTCAGGACCGTCGAGCTGAGCGAAGGGTGAGTGCTCGTGTGTAGACCTCGTCAATCCCGCTCTTTCCTTACATCAAGGGCTTTCATGCGCAAATACTAACGATGCTGAACTTCAATGTGTGTGATCTGATCAACACAGCTATATTGGATACCTCGCCACGCACGAGCGATACTACCTAGGCCTCGACACCTTACCACTGTTGTTGGGTATCGCCACCTATTGTTACTTCTGGCCCGGCAAATACCTCCACTTCCCCCGAAAGGGATCCATCGGCGGTATCGAGGAGCAAGGGGTCCCGATGGAAGAAGGTCATCAGACAGCTGTTCCTGTATCGGGATCGGGGCCGGGATCGACGGAGGCTTCTGATGTCGAGGCCAGGAGAAGTAATGAGAAAGCTTAGGCGAGGAGGGAAGAACAAGCGATCAATGCAGCCAGCTAGCTAGCTTCTGGCTTGCTGTTGGTGGCTGTACCTTGCGAGTTTTGGTGAAGATGGCCTGATATCAGTCTGTGCGGGACTCGGCGGTGCGAATACCAGGATCAACGGATGAGCAAAGTGTATCACGACACTCTCGACGGACAGTAAACGATTTCATATAGATGAGTACTGTTAATTCATCAACCCTATATCCGTGAATCGAGATTATACTGTATGGGCATGCGATGCGCACTTCTATCTGTAGGAAACGATGGGAGCGGCTCGCAATGTGGGCCGATTTGGAGGTCCAGCTGCGACGACGATCAGCGATATGACCTGGAGGGCGTGATTGATCTTGATTGGGCTACAGATACTTCGTGCTGGCTCATCAAGCAATCCAGAGTCTTGAGCAGACACACACGCTCATTTCGTAGGTACAAGACTGCCGACACAGTTCCATTATACGATGAACAATCGATACTCAGTCTGGCCATTTCATAGTCACTGCCAATCGACACGAGACCCGTGAGATACAGTAAAAGAAAACTTCTATAAGTACAGTAGAGGACGGACGGAAAGGTTGAATGACTCGTCACATGACGGTCTTTTTAGCTACAAATAGGAGCAGGGTGGGCGTGAGGAAGACAATCAGTCCATAAATACATCGGCGTTTCCTCTTTGAACACAGAATCTATTGCAGCGTTCTTTTGTCAGCTGACTTTGCATGCTGCAGACAATTATGTTGTCGTTCGAGGACAGAGTACAGCACTCACCTTCGGTAGTCCATCTTCGGCTGGTGCGGGTACTTTGGCAGCCCATATTGACTGGTCCTACCGGCGACACTCCCATCCATGAACGTCATCTTCGAATCGGATATCACACTTGCCCCATCGTCATACACGAACGCGTTGCCGACTCCGACGACGTTGGGGGTCTGGTACGCGTGAATGTTGTACGGCCTGTCCAGGCCTTGCATCGAGTGTGCACGTCGTCGGCCAGATGAGCCGGTGTCATTGTGCAGATGAAGACCCAAGGCGCCTCCGCGGCTTCCAACTCCATCGCCGCTGAATGTTGGGGAAATTGGCCGGTATGAGGGTGCATACTGCTCCGAAGGAGGCGGTGGAGGGACATGCGACCCAGAGCGATGTCGATGGTGACCATGATGATGCCCGTGTTCATGGTGCGAGTGCTGAGCAGAGTTGTGGCGACGTAGTCCCGGTCGCTCGTCTCCGTGGTGAATTGAGTGGCGCCTCTCCCTGTGCCTCTCCCGCTCCGACTCATGGGTACCGTAGTCAGACGGAATGTAAGAATGGAGTCGCTGCCTCTTCTCTTCCTCTGGTGCAGGCGATCCTCGAGCTTTGCGCATGGGCTCTAGTTCGCCGGGCAGTTGCGGTGACCTGCCATTGGGACCGCCGCCACCACCGCCAGCGCCGGCGCCCGCCGCGAGTGGCGAAGGCGAGATAGGCGAGTGTAGATGGGCCACCGGCGGGATGGACGACGATCGATGCTGACGGTGCGCACCGCTGACAGATCTCGAGCGATGATGAGCCGGTAGGATTTCATTGGGACTGGACGAGTCGGACAGAGAGCTGATACTGCCGCTGCGGGATCTCGGTTTGTGAACCTTCGGTAAAGCATAGTAGCTTGCATCGCTTTTCCCATCATCGAAGTCGACGAATCGGTGGCGGTCGTGGGGATCGCCATGATTGTGCTGATGAGGATGAGAAATATGAGGGTGGTGATCGTGGTGTTGATGGTGGCTGCTCTTGGGAGCGATCATGCTTTCCGGTGGCGGCGGAGGACCACGTCTGGGCGCAGGGAGAGATGAAGAGGACCACCCGTCGCCGTGTACGACTGATAGTGGCGAATGCACGTGATGATGCGCATGGTGCGGTGCTGGCTCATAGCCAGACACAGAGAGCGCAGTAGGTGGTCCGCGCATGCCGCCATAGACCGAAGCTCCTCCGTACACGGATCCACCTCCTACTCCGCCGCCGAAATGAGGCTGGATAGAAATGGAGCCTGGTCGGATCGATGGAGCTGTGTAGCCTGCTTCTGGAAGAGCGGGTATAGCATGATTGGGATCTGTGTCCAAAGGAGAGTGTCAGCATCCTCATCTCACCTCTTAAAGATTTCTCTTTGATCGTTATGTTCCCATCACTCACCGGCGATCCCACCTGGAGCAGGTGGTATGATGGTCGACTGCGCTGCGGTGGTGGGACCTCCTGCGCCACCCAAAGAGCTTGCTCCAGAAGGGTGAGTCCCGGGAACATCACCTCGGGCGAACGCGGGGGTGTAAGGTAGTCGCTGACTGGCAGCGAATGGCGGTGGGGTGACTAAAACAGACGTTCTTACGTGTCAGCTTTACTGCTGCCCATACCTTTCCACGCAGGTATCGGTGATTGTGCATTCGGAATGCTCGACGGTCCAGCAACGACTCACCTTCAAGCGGCATCGCGACGATACCTTGCAAACATCGACGGATAATCAGCGGTGACAGTCAATGCGACAGAGAATGCAAGACGCAAGATGAGGTGATCGATTGCAACAAGCTGAACAAAGTTGTCAAATCATCAACCTGGGCCGTATCTACCTATATAAATTATCCTATCTTCTGTGCTTAGCGTGTGTGTGAAATAACCGTCACAGAGGATATTAGATCGCAGGGGGGTGTGGGGCGAGATGGATGATGGCTTTGGAAAGGGCTGTGAGAGACCCGCAGAGAGCGTGGAGCTCGAACGTGCTCCAGATCAACAAAGGATAACATCCAGACTTTCCTTTGTTCACGAAAAAGCGAGGATTGTCTCATGGCCCAAGCTGACGTTGATACAGTAGTCCCGGCCTTGTATACTGTGACTTATGCACAGGACCACCGTCGTCTCATGGAATATGAAATTCAGGTGAGATAGGATTTCGAACACGAAGCGTGTAAGCGTTTATTCTTAGTACTCAAAGTCTCGAGCGATCGATGCCCTCTTCATAGCTTCACTGAAACAACAAAGGATATCGACCGCGCTGGCTTGAGAGGAAGATCATGGCAGAACTTCTCACAGGCAGTATGACGACTGAGGCTTCGGCAGCTGCTTACGGCCATGATCCGTACCGAGATTCTGGGTGTAACGATGACGTCGTGAACATCTCGAGCGTGGGGAAGGACGTTGGAGATTGAAGAGGTGGAAGGTTGCAGGGGCGCAATAGGTGGAAGACACGGAAGACGATAATCACAAATTTACCTTTCGACTCGTCGCTTCGGGAAAAGAGATCAAATCTTGTTTGCTTGCCTGCCAGATTGCCGAAGCGCCGCTATAACCTCAAACATGTCACTCCTTACTGATGCAAAAAGCAGAAAACTGCCCAGTCTCGAAGACCATGGCAAAGGCGCGGGCGACCCCTGCCTCTGCGAGCAGTACGTTACATCGTGATGACATGTCTGGCGTGATTCGGTGCCAGGAAATGCGATATTTTTGTTCGTTCCTCGCGAGGCTCGTCAATAAGCTGGTCGGGATCTTTCCGCCCTGTTTTTAGCGGCTCTCACGCATATATACTGGTGAGAATTTTCACGAGCTATCCGATCAGTTTTCCGTCGTCCCCGACAACACCCTGATAAGCCCCCTCAATCTGATCTCCCACGAAGGACGCGTCGTTCTGCAGATCGGCCGGTCCGTAGGGGAACTGGGCAGGTAGGAATTCCCGCGACTCGATGGCTTGTTCGGTCTTGTTGAGACGGAAGACGTAGTATGCCAGGAGAAGGATGGAGAGGGTGATGACTAGTTCGAAGATGAGCCAGATAGTGGCTACGACTGGATATCAATGAGCACCAGGGCAATCAGCTTTTCGTGTTGTGTGATTGTTCGCCGTTTGAACGTCCAACTCTTGGGCGATCTGCGGGGGTCCCGCTCTGTGAGACACGCAACCACTTACATCGAGTACTCTTCGCACCAGCTTCGCCTTCGGGGTCCTTTTCTCCCATCTATCTCGGCACATCTTTAGTCAGTTATGTTCAAGATTGCCCGTCATCTCTCCCCCCCGCCATTATGAGAGATCACCCACCTTTTTCTTCAGCCATTCGTTGTACAGCTCAGCCATCCTCGTCGCGTCAGACTGTGCGACTTTGGCATATACAATGCCATCTTGGATCACGTCCCACAGAGCGTATGATGCGTTCATCAGTCCGATGAACAGCATCACGAATCGGAGGTAGATCGAGTCGTTCCAGTTCCATGCTAGCCATATCAACACGCCGACGACCAATGAGCACATCATGATCCTGGCGCGGTGATGGAAGACATACGTGTACGCATGAGTTAGTACTGTATGTTGACTTCGACAACGAGTACGTTTTTCCTTCACCCCAAGCACCCCAAAAAGCATTGAAGAGATGTGTGTCAAGTCGGTCACTCACAAATCCTGCGAGGCGTGCAGGTCATGCTCCGTAGGCCCATCCGGATCCTCGTTATGATGGTAATTAGCATGCTCATTCTTCTGGTCCCGCTTGTATTCGTGCTTCCGCATCTGTTTCGCTGCACCCGCGTGGTTGCACAATATGAACCGGTAGAACCCAGCACATAGTCGGTGCCACGAGTCTTTCAGACCTGATTTGGCGCGGACGAAAGCGCATACGATGATGCTGAAGACGGTCAGGATGAAAAGAGATAGGGCACCGAATTTTGACCTGAATATGTAATTTCAAAGTCAACAAAGTCAACCGTCTGTGACAAGCGTGCGCAAAGAAAGTCGACAGTCAGGGCACTCACCACTTTGCGTCGACTATAGAGACAGCGAGCAGTCAGCAAGCTCAGTAGTTGACGGTCACAGATATGTTTCTCGCGGTAGCTCACAACCAGTGAACAAGAACCAACATCCAAATAAACAGCTTCCCCTGCAATGTTGCGTCAGCGCGCCATTCTGCACTATGTACAGTAGACAGGTACATTAGCTCACAGGTACCCCGCTGGCAATGTCAGCCACATGTTCGGCTCTGTATCGCCACCGAACTGGGTAAGGCCACCTTCATACTCTGCGTTGCCACGGTACCATGCGATCAGCATCAACTTATCAGAGCGTCCAGGTCGACTGGGGAAGGTGCAGTGACATGAGTCACTCACTATCAACCATGATGAACTCGATTCGCCCTCTTTCACCCTTGACACCGTGTCTTGCTTCTCGCCACAAGATGCTGATACGCGAGTACAGTAGGCATTTTCAGCTCGATCCCGTGTCGACGGACGATCGGAGATCTCACCTGAATTTGCCGACAACAGCATGACAAATCTATTTGTATGCCAATGGTCAGCACGGTCAAAGTGAACAGCTGTGGACTAACCTCGTGATACAGTACAGTCAGGATCTTGAACGGCAGCAAGAAGAACAGCCACGGCGGTATGTGGAACGTGTGGATCTTGACTTTCCGCCTGATAGCCCCGGTCTCTGGGTTCTTCACCACAATGCATCCTATCCAATATGGGATGATCCCTTGCCTAATGAGAGCGTACAGCCAGCTCATCAGCAGAAGATTCTTGCTAATAATCGGCATCCTTCGGTACGAACACCGATGTGAGGACAAGAGACTCACCAAAAGGTCAAAATGACGAGGAAAGATCCGCCGAGGAAGAGATAAGACTCCCTTTGCGCATCAGTGGGATTAGTGAACGACCATTCTCCTTCGTTCCCTGCGTTGATCCAATTAGCGATCGGGTCGAATACGCCCATCTTTGTCACGGTCAAACTGGTTTATTTGTTAGAAAGAAAGATAAGCCCCGTGATGGCACGCGCTGTTGATCAGCTTCTCCGTTCGGACGACTTCCACGGGGTCAGAGCAGACATGAATGAGAGGGTGTACATCCAGAACATTGATATCTTCAAAGATGGTGGTGCACATATATATGAGCCACAAGGCGTCCTGCCAGTGAACGGGTATTCCTCACGTCACCCGCAGATTGGATCTAGAATATCAAAGGACCGTTTAGGACAAGATACACAAAGGACGGATATCGATACCATGCGACACAAAAGATAGTCACTACGTAGCAGGACGTTTCAATCAAATGAGTATTGCGTCTGAGGCAGTTATACAGGACACCGAAACTCACATTCGATGCTATATTGTACAATCAGGGGTTGTTACAACAGCATTGACCCAAATCCATTACAGAGACCACTGCTAACATTTCTCTGCAGGTGGGTACATCGCGTTCAAGATCTACACAGACCCAAGTAAGCTTCTATCTCGCAACGATATGACGTATTGTCAGTTGATGGCTCACCTCGTCAATGATCGACAATATCAGATGTTGGTTCAGTCTCGTATCTTGCAATGCACCAAACACTCTCCTGGCTGCTCGTCGGGCGTTCCCTCGGCCGATCATATTGGCAGCCACATCTGAATGATTCATCTGTCAGCAACGATCTCAGCGAGGTGAAGACGGCACCGAACAAACCTGGGATAAGCAGACCCAATTTCTTGCTTGCTCTAATCCTTGTCTCAGCTTTCTCTGATTCCGTTCTTGGTATGCTGGATGGGCGTCTTTCGCCATCTAGGAAAAGAGTATCCTCCAACGTCCCGATAATCCGTTCCATCGCTTCGAACGACGTGCCATTCCGTATGGTATCCCTTACCTTCCTACAAAGTTTCAGGTATCAGTCAGTACACAACTAATCAACATGAGAGGCATCCGACTCACCTCTCGATCGTACTGCCCAGGAACTGCTGGAGGATGACCACAATTGCCTGTCTTCTGAGCCAATTGTTCTCCTTGAGATCAAAGATCTCGATGAACAGATCGCAGATTGGCGCAGTGAAGCTGTTCATCCCCGATTCACCACCCATAGGATGGATCGGTCCTTGTCCGTTTGCGTCTGATACACCGGCAGCAGCAACCGCCATGGGATCGTTTTTGAGCCATTGCGGGGTGTAAGGTCCGCCCTTTAGTGCTGAAGGCAATAGTCCAGCCAGATCTTCCCCGCCTAGGCCTACCAGACCACCAAAATCGTTCAGCTGGCGAGATAGAGTGGTGTACATCATATCCAACATGCTTGGGCCGAGCAGCGCATCATCAAGCGAAGTAGCCATGGTCTTGTACAGCGACTTGACGATATTGTGTGGTGCAAGACTGGCCAAAGAAGCAGTCGACGAGGCCATGGGATCGGCTGAACCCTTGATTGGGACGGGCGATCTTGAGAGGAAGGAACGGAGTAGCTGACTGTCGCATAATAGAGATGAAGTGAGAAGGGACTGCAAACGATCGCTTTAGCATTCCG
Source organism: Kwoniella sp. CBS 9459 (assembly GCA_036428585.1). Classification (NCBI taxonomy): domain Eukaryota; kingdom Fungi; phylum Basidiomycota; class Tremellomycetes; order Tremellales; family Cryptococcaceae; genus Kwoniella; species Kwoniella sp. CBS 9459. The sequence goes on along the minus strand of CP144066.1, from coordinate 1,509,649 downwards.
CTTTCAGGGACAATGTCAAATGACTGACCTGGATGTATCGCTCCAAGCCCGTTCTTCGAGACTCCACGAAGCTCGCAGACATGTTAGACACCAGCTTTTTGCCAGGTATCTCTGCAACCTTGTGCTTGAGCTCGTCCATGATTTGGCGGTTATTCGGTAGACTGGCCGCCCAATCACGAAGACCCTTGTCCAGCTCCCAGAACTCGTTGTATCGCCTAGCCAGCACCCACCCTAGAGCCACATCACCGTCATCTCCTATTTGACTGACTTCTATCGTGTATCGCACTACCTGCCTCCCGTTCTCTCCATCTTCAGTAGCGATCACTGAAGAAGGTATTGTCACCGCAGTGCGGCCCGGTACAAGCCGATTCTCCTCTTCCTGGTGCTCGAATTGGGCTTTCTGGAAAATAGCTGTGCGCTGTTCTCGCCTGACAGACGACTGCGATCGCCTCAGAATGCGTAGTTCCGTTTGATTGCCGGTGAGCTCCGCTTGCCGGATCATCGTGTCCAGCAAATGGTCCTGCTGGACAAGCTCCTGGATCTTGTCTTGCAACCGAGCGATTTCGACAGAAAGTTGCAAGTCGCCAGGTGCGGCGAGCTGGATCACATCATGCGCGTTGACCGACTGATCATCGTCGTCAATCACCGCCCCATCCTCGTCGATCGTCTCGTCGTCGAATAGATACTTGCTCTGCTTCTCAGGGGAAAGGGACAAACGAGGAGTGCTCTTTCGACGCTCGAGTTTCGGGATGTCCGGTATCGCCGAAGAGGGTAACCTGCTTTGCGGAGCAGACGAGCTAGGTCTTGCAGGCCTGCCACTCTTGAGATCTTCAACACTCCTCGAAGTCAGCTTTCGAGGAGTATCATCATCTCTCGGAGTCCGGTCAAATAACACCATCGAGGCTGATGGCGATTTCGGCTGATACGTCGGTCCGCTATCGGCCTCTTTGTCGTGGATCCGACTCGCGTTGAGATCGTCTGACGCAATGATCTCGTTCAGTGCAGCTTGTATCGCTTCCATCCTCTGAATCTCGACATAGTCCTCTTCCATCGCGTGATCGATATCTTCCTCATCGCCAAACAGCCTATGTCTGTCCTCATCTTCCTGGCTGTTGTCTTCTCCGAATATAAGGAAATCGAGGTGACTGGACCGCCGGACATTCGGAGGCGGAGTGGACGGCCCGCTCGTCTCCACTGAGGTCGTTAGGTCTGCATCTCCCGCACTGACCTTGCGCACGTCCTTCAATCGAGGGAGTCTCGTCTCTGTTCTTGATCGCTCAAAGACGGGAGGTGTCACGGACACAGACATGGTGGGTGTCACCGGAAGGACAGGGGAAAAGCTAGCTCGCTTGACGCTGCCCTTCGGGCGAGCGGACGGGGACAAGAGGTCCATGAGTGATTTCGAAGATTCGGCCGGAGTAGTAGGCGATCTGAGAGGCTGCGGACGGGACAGCGGGCTGAAATAGGAGGGCGGAGAAGGTGGAGTCCCACCGACGGGTGCGGGCGTCGAAGCCGATGGTGCAACACCTGCTCGTCGAAGATCGGTCATGGCCTTGATAAATAGCTCGGACCTTTCGAAAGCCGGCCAATCATCTTCTGACATCTGCTCATAGACGTCCTTTTGAGATGAAAAGACTGCCTGTTTTACCTTTTGCACATCTGCGGCGGATAGTGGAGATACCCCCGATTGAGCAATCTCCTCGATGACTTGCCGGTGCTTGATCGGAATCGTCACACCATTTTGACCGGCCGCGAAATACATCTCATAGAGAAACGCTACATCCTCCCCGATGGTGTGCGCATTGCCCATGAATGTCTGTGCTGCAGGCTGGTCGTTGTTATCGAGAGCCGAGCCGAGTCCTGCGGCTTCCAAGGGATCTTTGAAGCCCTCGACGGTGAGCCAATACTGTACCAGCCTAGAGCGTCCCCGTCTCTCCATGTGTTCAAGCCAGTATGCGAGCGAAGAAGGGTCGGATAGGATCGAATATAGGGTGGTCGAGCCATTTGATGAAGCATCAAGCGTCATCGAGTCAGTTGGCGATTTATCGAGGGAGAAGAGGGGCTGAAAACGGTAAGCCATATCAGTGGGGTGTTGCATCGTCTTCAATCGTCACATGACACAGTGATTCAGCCCACCTTGCCGTGTTGTCCAGAGAAAGATGCGATTCTCGCGTCAATCTCGATCTTCGCCTTTTCCAGCCTGTGTACGTATTTCCCAGCCCGTCGCAGGCTCTTCTCGCCCTCTTTGCCTGTCCTGCCCATCCTAGACTCTTCGGCCAGAGCCAATCTTGCACTCCTCAGCTCCCTCTCCACGTCCGCCCTCAGCCGCCTTGCGTCTCCCAGTGTCTTCAGCTTGCTGATCGATCTGAGGAAGGTATCGAATTGCTTGGAAGAGGATGTAGCTGAGATCGACGAAGCAGAGTGGAGACTCGAAGTATTTGCGCGACGAGACTTGGACGTCGGCATCGGAGAAGCACTAGTCGATGCGCTCGTAGCTGGCAATGCCGAGAGGGCGGATAAGAACTTGTTAACCTGCTTCTGTTCATGCAGATATCTTCCGCCTTTCTCGTCGATCTGCCTGTTCCAAAAGTCGGCTTCACACAGCATGTCGAAGACCGGTAGGAGAATAGCACCTAGCACCAGTTCTCTCACGAGGGTAGTGACGACCTCGGATTGATCCTTCTCCGGGATGCATCGTCCCAGGATTCTCTCCAGCGTCTGGCGGAAGTGTGCCTCGATGGATGGCGAGACACCGGAAGATGTATGCGGTTGGGCCGACAGTGCCGGGTGTGCTTTGCGCGGTAGCGGAAGCGGCAACGCTGGATTGGGAATCGGGCCCGTCGAAGAGGATGACAGGTGCTCGATGGATCGATAATGCTGGAGATGATCTGTGACGAGAGGTAAGATCCTAGACACCATGATACTCGACCAGTCGATAGTCTCTGCTCTGCCAGAAACATCGGAGAGCACATGTCTGATCAGTCTTTCGACGGCGTGAGGGAAGGCAGGCGAAGGCGATATCCTCTCATACCACGGTAAGATGAAGTGACGTTTGATCGAACTCAGAAATCCATCCAGTCGTATATTCAGCTCGTACGGTGCTGACCGATGAACTGCAGCGAAGGGGGCAGGTGTATCTTCCCATGACTGGCGAGTTAGAGCTGCCGACCATGCTGCAGGCGTAGTGAACCGTAACGGTCGAAGGGCATGCTTGATCCTAGCTGAAGGCGTAATGTGCGCAGGAGAGTCCCATTTCGCCCGGATAGCTGATATGACGACTGCAGCCAAACAGAAGAAGCATACCGAGGAGAGATAGATCGGCGTCAGAAGTATAGTCTGCACGATACGAAGTCGGGGGAAAGCGAGCGCTATCAGGAGTACAGCGATTGACGAGTAGATGATGGCGGATCGTCGGCTGAAATTGGTGTTGACGGTGGTCATGGTATTGGAGGAGCACAGGGGCTGGAGACCAGGCGGAAGGGATCAACCGGTAGTTCACCACTTCCGCCTCCAGCCAAGAGCTGCTATCTAAGCATGCAGGAGCGAGTGTTCGAGAAGCAGAACGAAGAGACGACCGTCTAAAATGATACAATGACAGTAAGTCGAAGCAGTGGTCAAAGCTGAGGAAGGGGATAGGTCATAAACGCATAAAAAGCGCCAGTATCAGTGCAATTCAAGACGCGTTCCTGTGATCACTGGCTCGTAATGTCCAAAAGACCCGAGCCGAGCTTGTTTTGGTTGAACTTTGTCGTTTAACTTTGTCCATTTCTCCATGCTTCATTTCACGGTAACAACTCATTGAGCTACTATAAGTCATTTGAGCACAGCTCAGCTGAAGCCTTGAGACTCATGCTCGACGTCGATAGCTAGTTCAAAACCCCGCGACGATGTCAACGATGTCAGTCCGGACTCTCCTTCGGTCAAATGCGATTCACCTCCCCATCGCCCTTCCCTCGTCCCCAAGACCCCAATTCGTGAACGACGAAGGATTCGAGTTCGATCCGACCGAGACAGCCGCGAGTCCAGGAGTTATCTTGCAAGAGCATCAGGAAGATGAGGGGGATGAAATTATAGAAGGAGGGGAGGACGTCGAGCTGGTCGACGAAGAGGTGCAGGTTGATGAGGATGTTGATATGGACGATGCGGAGGTCGAGGTTGAGGAGGCTGAAGCCGAGAAGGAAGGGGAAGAAGAAGCGGCTCCAGAGCCTCTGCTAAGTGTGAAAGATAGGTTAGTGGGACATCTCAATGTACAGGAACTAACAGCGTAGGGTATACTAATGTTAATCAAACCCCCTGACAGCTTGGTACTCCCATACTCGCTCAATCAGACTCGGCATCACCATCTCACCTCTCTCCTTCCGCACATCTTCACACACCCGACTGTACCCTCTCACAGCAGACCTCGAGCTCGACCTCCTCCTAAAGGCACTTTCATCTTTCCCACTCCATCCTCGTTGGTACATCCGTTGCCGGCAAGAGAATATCACGGTCCCTTCCGAACAGCGGGCGAGTCTTCGTCGTCGCCTGGACCGTCGAATATTACTCCTGATCAGGCAGATCCCTCATCGTATACATCTACGCCCAAAGGAAGTAGACCGAAGCCGAAAAAGGTACCGATACCTTACCCAGACGAGATTCAACCGCCAGCACATGACATCGAATGTATCTCCCGGTGTACGCTTTCTGTCGGACCCATATCCTTCCCCGGCGCAGAAATCTGGATAGGCAGATTTGTCGAGCCGCGTGTCACTGTGCCTAAGAAGGAGAGGGCAAGGCCTGGCGAACGGAAAGAGCGGCTAAAGGAGAAGGAAGAGAAGAAGGAGAAGCGGAAATCTATGCTGGCCGATGCTACTCAGGCTGCTGCGAAGAAAGCTCCTCGTCCAAGACCTAGTGCGGATGGAACTTCCAAGCGCGGTGGCCAACCTGCAAAACCTCGTAAATCTGCGACTCAGTCGTCGACTGGTGCGACGGCTACAACTGTGCCAGCCGTCAGACCTCTCACACCTTCTCGTCCTCCTTTGCCTCAGGCTCGACCACCAGGTGTTAGACCACCACCACCACCGCCTGGCGGGCCGACATCTACATCTGGTCCTGCAAGGCCACCTCGTCCGCCAGGCACTGCATCAGGTCGACCCACAGCATCGCCGCAGCTGATCCAGCTGGTCAATCAAGCTGCGTCCAGAGCACTTTGGCTCTCCGCCCTGATCTACAAAGCAGCAGGAAGTACGGCCAATGCCGAAGAGCTTGAACGCCTAGGGAAAGCTGTCGCGAGACTAAGCAGGGGTGAACCGATCGAAGATCTGGCCCCGCCCGGGGCAGTCACTGCACCGGCAGCTACTTCGACGGGTGGACCAGGACCTAGTACGATGGCTCAAGCTCAGGCTCAGGCTCAGGCTCAGGCTCGACCGCCAACAACAAACGGCTCAGTCGCCAGGCCTCCTGGGGCAGTACCTCCTGCTGCTCGACCCCCGATTGCGCCCACTGCCGTCGCCCCGCCTGTGCGTCCGATAGCGCCGCCTGCAGTTCCTTCCTCGTCTGCGGCGCCAACAGCAACGACACCTGCGTCGAATCCTGCAGCAAACGCTGCCGCAACAGCTGGTGATCCTACTAACTCCACCCCAGCTATATCAACCACAGCCAGCCTGACGCCAAGTGAACCCGCTCCTGCCACCCAGCCTCTTTCGCCAGCACCAGTGGCAGTACCATCATCATCGACGACGATCAGCCCGGCCGTGCAGCCACCTCCGAATGTCCCACATGCACCCACGAGATCTACTACCATACAAGTCCCTTCCGCTGGGTTGAACGCACCAGGACCATCGACAGATACCAGCACGCCAGTGAATGCTCCTGAAAGTGTTGCTGATGCATCGACGCCAGCCCCCACAGCCGCAGCCGCTTCCGCACAGGTCAATGCGGTGGTACCGTCAGCGCCCGCATCACCTGATTCTAGCTTAACGGAGGTGTCATCACAGAGGGATGATCCAGAATCGGACGAAGAGGTTGACATGACTGGTCCCAAGCAAGTCGGAGGCGGTCCTTTGCCGATGGATATCGATGCGAACGCACCGCAGCTAGGAGAAGCGATCGAGACGCCTAAAGTGGCTGCGCAGTCCAACACGGACGAAGCATCCCAGTCCCAGGCGCAACCTCCGCCCGATGCTGAGGATCCATCGGCAAATCCTCCAAGCTTGCCTGTGCCTACGCCGAGTACCCAGAATTTGACGCCCACCGAAGTATCTCAGGGCGCTCCTGTTTCTACTACGACGGTTACAGAAAAGCCGCGACCTATCATGGTGCCATTCGCTGAACCTAGCGTAGTTGCACCGACTCAGCTTACGCCCGCTTCTTCCATGCCGCCGCCCACGATCATCCCTGCTGCGAATCCAGCTTCAGTCCAACGGCCCACTCAAGCCCAGTACTCACTACAACCTGCAATTGCGAACGACCCATCGACAGTTCCTGCTTCCCCCTCGCCTCTCGCGCGCGCTCCATCGCCAACACCTCCACTCCCAGCACCGCCGAAACCGACGTACCCGCTTCCACCAGCGTTCATCCTCATAGCGTTCAAAGAACAGCCTACCGAAAAATATCTGATCCCTTTGGGCCGAAACAGCTTCATATCGAGAATCGGAGGTGATTTTGTCACTGGACCACCTCCTGCACCTGCACCTGCACCTGAGCCCAAAACCGAGCCTACACTTGTGCCTGTACCGCAAGTCGAGTCCACTTCCACTCCTAATACCGTACCGTCAGGAGATACTCAGGGTACCGGTGACGCGGTACCAGGCGAAAAACCCCTTCCATCATCTACCGACACCCCGCAAGGGGCAGCGCCGATCCCTCATGGCATTGCTCCGAACACTCTTTCGCGTAATATCAAACCCCTTCGATCGCGCACTCGACAATCCCTGGGACGAGGCGCGAAAGAGCCTCCGCCTCCACTTGCTTCAACAGCGACGGTCACACCTCCACCAGTATCTTCAGCGGTCGAATCAGCGGCACCCGAAATCCTACCCGAGAAGATAGAGACGCCGCCCAAACCTCGCCCTGTTTCTGGACTTCCTCCTTTACCAGGTATGCAGCCTCCGCCAGGGACGATTCTGATCTCCACGATTGTACCCTCTGGCAAGAGTCGGTGGGAGAAGGTGGATTGGGAGAAGATGGCCTCTAGGCTGCCGTTCGAGAACCCTGAGTTCTGGGACAAGAACGAGGACGCCTCGGTGGCAGCAGTGAAGGAAGAACCTAAAGATGCTGTCTCAGCCACCACACCTAGCAGAGTGCGCCCATTACGAAAGACAAGTAGTGAAGCCGACCCAACCCAGATCAATATCAAAGGCCAAAAGCCCGCGAAGCCTGATATACTCAATCTCGGCAGCGAGGACTTCGTGCCATCATCAGGCGATCTACAGCCCCTGACGATCAGATTGCTAGATGTCGAAGACTCGGTCTGGAAGAAGATCAAGGACGTAGCTGAGGAAGTGGAGAGGACGGAGATCGAGGCCATGTTCAAGAATGAGCCAACATTGCTCGATGGTATAGAGGTGACCAATGAGGATTGCCAACCGACAGAGACTGTTCCCGTTTCTGAGACGACAGGGGTACCTCCAGTCAATCCTAGTACTTCTGGTGACATAAACCCAGCCGTGATACCTTCAGGGGCAGAGTCAGCTGCAACTGGCACCGCACCACCAGACCCGACACCCATACCTGAATCTGAGAAGGTTGTGATCAAGCGAGCGACTTTATCAGAGAGGGTGGTCTCTATTTTGCGGCCGCTATACCTCACGCGGAAGAAGGCTCGCTTCACCTCGCTACTCTCACGCGTCCCGTCACGTGCCTTTCTCCGGACTCGCTTGCCGCCTCCGCCGTCCCAAGACCTCGTCGAAGCCACCACCGACAAGTGGGCTCCACGACCATACCCTATCTCCACCAAGCCTTTGTACAGCGTTGATCCAGACGGCGATGGCGACGAAGGAGCTGCCAATCGTGAGATCGAATTCTCGCCCGAGCCGAAGAACCAGAGGAAACGCAAGGCCAACGAAAAGGAGGAGACAGTTACGTTCGAGATGCCCGTCTCGCTCGAAGCGCTCGACGAGAGGGTTGAAGAAGGCGCAAAGCGCGGTATCGGGCGGCGAGGTCGCGGAGGCAGAATGAGCTTCGGTAGGAACGCCCCTGGATCGGCTGGTACGAGCACAGGCGGTCCAGCGGAAGGAGAGGAGGATGGAGTGAAGAAGAAGAAGGGCAAAAGAGGGACGGAGAAAGGTATCTGTGAGGGTTGTGCAAGAATGGGGCTCAAGGTGTGGAGAAAGGGGCCCAATGGACGAGGCACATGTGAGTTCATGATCGTAGATTTGGAACCATAACGTGAATGGATTTCAAGATGTCGGCAGTGCTGACAGAGCTTATGTCTTTCAGTATGCAATACGTGCGGAGATCTGTACGTGGCAGGACGGCTGGGCCCGCTCAAAGCTCCTGGCGCTATGAAAGCCATCTTAGGCCACGAAGTTGCAGCCGCAGACGAAGGCGACGGCAATGACGATGACGATGATGAGGATGAGGTGGTCCCACCGAAGGCTGAGAAGAAAGAAGATGCAGAAATGGCAGAACCTAATGGGGTCGTTGAAGTGGGGCAAATCGAGAAGAAGGCCGCTGTGGGCACTTCGAATGAACCCCCTCAAGCTGAGATGGCGGACGAAGCGGCCGCAAATGGCGACACTCAACATAGCGCGCCACCAACGGTCGATATCAAGACCAAAGAAGATGGCTCATCGGCTGAAGAGCTTGACAAAATCGATCTTACCCAGCGCATCGGCGGGACGGAACAAGCTGCCTCCGAAATCACGGCGCAATCGTCAAGCGGCCAGAATCCCACAGGGATTGTATCAGAGGAGACTGCTGCAGCTGCGTCTCAGCTGCAACCCTCTACAATATCGCAAGTCACCGAATCTCAGAATGCAAGTGCATCCCTGGTTACAGAGCAGAAGCTTGACGGGGAAACGGAGCTTGAAGATGAAGCAGCAGAAGGAGACGAGGCTCAAGGTGCGGTAGGCATCGAGGTCGCCACCGAGGATCTTGCATCAAACGCCCAGGCCGGGACCGAGGCGATGGAAGTCGATAGCTAGGCAGTCAAAACTCTGCGTAGTTATGTTCGTCCATGCATTGTCTTGGGATCTGATACATCCGTTTGCATTAGCTTGTGTGGCAAGCCGCCACGCTGTAGCAATGCGAGCACACAGTATCAAAGTGCAGAGCAAAGTGCCACAGTCACCCGTGACTCGGCTAATTCCCGTAACTCCGATCAGCCTGATGGCCTCGACGCGTTTTGGTGGCCACACTGGAACGCGCTTTGATGCACAGACCATCACACAACGCCAACAAACAATGCTCATACATCTCATGCAACGCTCATCCGCCTCTTGTCCACATCCTTCATCCTCAACTCCAACTCCATCCTCATCCCTCACCCTCGTACATTCTTTACACATCTAACGACCCACTAACGAAGTTCAACAGTGAGTGCCCATGTGCAAGCGAGGACTTTGAGAAAAGGAATCGAGAATCGGGGTCACGAAGAAGGAGGATGAAGTGCTGATGGATTGTGATTGTGTTCTTGTTGTCCCTTCTGAAACGCGCTATTTCAACGTCCTACTCAACCGAATCAATCCCTTACGCTACGATCTACACCCTACACTCGTCGCTATGACCGTCTATCTCACCGCGCCACATCACCCGTGTCGTCTCTTCCCCTTGTTGTGTTCCCTGCCCCTGCCCTCCCATTTCATCGTCACCTGTCCCATGCAACTCTGTCCTCTGTTTTCCACTCTCACTACAACTCATCATATAATTCTTCTTCTGCCTGCTGCGTACCAAACCTATTCCTATCTCACACTTCTTGTTCTCTCATAATCCACCTAACATCCTCACGCCTTCACCATGACCCGATCAGTGCGAGAGATTGTCCACCTTCAGACCGGTCAGTGTGGTAACCAGATTGGTGCCAAGTTCTGGTGAGCACATACGCCTTTATCATTCCTGCGCCACGTCGCTTTCCACACATGTGCTAATCACCTACTCACGATCGCAGGGAGGTTGTATCCGAGGAGCACGGCATTCAGGCCGACGGTTCTTACAAGGGTACCACCGACATCCAGCTTGAGCGAATCAACGTCTATTACAATGAAGCCGCCGCCGGCAAGTACGTTCCTCGAGCCGTCTTAATTGACTTGGAGCCCGGAACCATGGACTCTATCCGAGGTGGTCCCCTCGGATCTCTCTTTAGACCCGACAACTTTGTCTTTGGTCAGTCAGGTGCCGGTAACAACTGGGCCAAGGGCCACTACACCGAAGGTGCCGAGCTTGTCGACTCGGTCCTCGACGTCGTTCGACGAGAGGCCGAGGGCTGTGACTGTCTCCAGGGTTTCCAGATCACCCACTCCCTCGGTGGTGGTACCGGTGCCGGTATGGGTACCCTCTTGATCTCCAAGATCCGAGAGGAGTTCCCCGACCGAATGATGTGTACCTTCTCCGTCGTCCCCTCCCCCAAGGTATGTCAGCCAACCCATACTAAGTGCAACCTTTTGATTATCGATCGCTGATACACCCTTTCCCAGGTCTCCGACACCGTTGTTGAGCCCTACAACGCCACCCTCTCCGTCCACCAGCTCGTTGAGAACTCTGACGAGACCTTCTGTATCGACAACGAGGCCCTCTACGACATCTGCATGCGAACTCTCAAGCTCTCCACCCCTACTTACGGCGACTTGAACCACCTCGTCTCCGTCGTCATGTCCGGTGTCACCACCTGTCTCCGATTCCCCGGTCAGCTCAACTCGGACTTGCGAAAGCTCGCCGTCAACATGGTTCCCTTCCCTCGTCTCCATTTCTTCATGGTCGGTTTCGCCCCCTTGACCGCCCGAGGTTCCGCCTCTTACCGAGCCGTCTCCGTCTCCGAGCTCACCCAGCAGATGTTCGACGCCAGAAACATGATGGCCGCCTCCGACCCTCGACACGGTGTAAGTGAAACCCTCGCATTCATGAGTTGCCACATGTGTCAAGGAAAGCGCTAATCTGAAATCCTCAATCATACCATTCTTAGCGATACCTCACCGTTGCTTGTTACTACCGAGGTAAGGTCGCCATGAAGGAGGTTGAGGACCAGATCCAGGCTGTCCAGCAGAAGAACTCTGCCTACTTCGTCGAGTGGATCCCCGGAAACATTTCTGCCGCTCAGTGGTAAGTACACTTTAATTCACTTTCATTTCGATTAGGATAATAGCTCTAACACTCCTATTCTTAGTGACATCCCTCCTCGAGGTCTCAAAATGTCCTCCACCTTCATCTGCAACTCCACCTCCATCCAGTCGCTCTTCAAGCGAATCGGCGAGCAGTTCTCGGCCATGTACCGACGAAAGGCTTTCGTCCACTGGTACACTGGCGAGGGTATGGACGAGCTCGAATTCGTGAGTAACCGACCGACACACTGATAACCTCTGCGCCAGTCAGCTAAAGCATGGTTATACTCTTAGTCCGAGGCCGAGTCCAACTTGCAAGACCTTGTCTCCGAGTACATGCAGTACCAGGAGGCCGGCGCCGATGACGAGATCTACGGTGACGAGGAGATCCCCGTTGAGGAGGAGGAGATGTAATTTTCTTTACCTTTGACTATCGCTTCCGATCTTTATCCCTCCCTCAGCATGTTGATCACGCGTTTTTTTCAGCGGCTCTTCTTCGAGACACTCCTGAAGCGCTCCTTTCCTCAGGTAGTTGTCGACTCTTCGAATAGTCTCGCTGTATGCTCAGAACCTTGTTTCGACATTGTTCGTTCTTTGTCTCTTGATCCCCTGCATCCATCTTTATACACCTCATTACCCTTTGACACTTCTCTCGCCTCACCCGGAGCTGTGATTCTCCGATGTCTCGATTAGAGACGGTGTGCTGCGTTTTATTCGATTTTTTTCCCCTCGATCCCCCACATATATCATTCGAAAAACCCAAAACAATACAAAATACAGGATACAGGATACGATCCTCGGGTATAATGGTCCACGATGTCATAATGATGCAACGTGTACGGCCTGGTCATGACTTCTGCTATTCTGCTCGCTTCTTTTCTCTGCGCTCCAGTTGTATCTACGAAGCTGAGGCGGATCTTGCTGAACGTCGTCGACAATTATGATAGCTGTAAGCGGTGGCGTATGAGAGCAACAAAGGACTTAACGCTGACTTGCAACTTGTTCTGTTCACCGAGGTGATCATGATCCGAGACCGAAGAGAGGAGGATAGGTCGGAGACAATACTGATACCCTATCTCCGTGTCAAGCGAATGAATGAAAGGAGATGTCGCCAAAGAGACGGCAAACCCGAACTCGTGCGCGACGGCGTGACATCCTACGCCTGCAGGCCCCTACGATCGTACTGTATGTATGGGTACAAAGGCAAAGCACTAAAGCTGTCGGAGTTGCTTACTTGTACGGAACACGATATGTCGAGGGATATCGGTTCGAGGGAATGTGATTCGGAACACAGTAATCGCTGTCGCAAAACAGCGGACTGTCAAGAAAGGGCTGAATAGCTAAGTAAATGCATGGACGGATCATGGGACGTCCTGCATGTTTCCTCGGTTCTTACACTGATGCTCTGTTGCTCAACACCGCAAAGTCAGGCTCCGACTCCTTTGTCCTTCGTCTTCGTCTGATGTTGTAAGTACCATACGCGCTTCGCTATTCTCAGCCGGGGTCCAAATGGTTATCGGCTCTGCCTACAGCATCTATCTATCTCGTGGTGAGATACACTCCCGCACATTGGAGATAAGACAGGATGCTCGTCCTATACTCGAACCAAGAAGAGGGAGGAATCGTATTTGGGCTGAGCTTTTCGAAGCAATGCCACGGTGGACCGAAATGAGATCAGAGTCAATCAGACTCAGCTCGACGCCCAGCGAGTCCAGGCCCTTCCTCCGACTGAGTTACTCACGATACTCGTACAGTAGTCTCGGGGTGACAAAAGGCAATGCGGCATAAAGGAATAGATGAATGGGTCGACCAGTGAATCCACCAATCCTCAAATCCTCCGTGTGAAAAAACTAGATTCGTCGATGCAACTCCGCTGACTCGTCGCAGGAGCTCGGAGCGTGTGATGGGATCAATGGGCATGGCAGTACCAGAGTAGTTTGGATATTTTGGATTCAAAAGGACGATCGTTTTGTTTTGTCCTGTCCACATCTGATCCTATCCTGGAAGATCATCTTATTCCTTCAATCTTTCAGTCTTTCACCTCATTCATCTTACTCACATGCAGGTACGCTGATCGTCTTCGTGAGTTCGCCTTGGCACTTCAGGTCTTATTCTTGTTCTATCGGATTGATCGACAGACATACTCCGAGTCCACAACGGATATAACCAAGCACATACCCAGTTTCGGCCCTCCGAATAGAGCTCGCACTGACTGCCTGATACGGCGTATCCACACTGTATCTTGTTTCCTATCTCTACCATTGCCCGCTCATTACCTCGATCGAACGCAGAACTCACCCCGTGATACCGGGCCATGACCTGTGCTGCACTCATTGCCATATCCCATTGTCGTCCCTGATCTGCGTTCACCCCTTGTGTTCTAGCCGTGACAACCTCCCACTAGAAAGCCACATACTGCTAATTCTGACAGACCTTGGATTCGGACCTGGACCTGGACCTGACCTTGATTGACCGTGTCACTATCATACGTGTATTCGAGGATAAAGGAGTACGAACACGATCTACGATCTACAATACAATAGACTGTGAGTCATGACTGATTGGATGTAACCCCTTTCTTCCCCTTGACCTTTGATCCTGGATCTTTTCACCTTTGCCTTTGCCTTTACCTGACGCGATGGCGGTTCTTGCTTTGTCGCGACCTGTCGTCACCGTGGGCGATACTGTAGATTGCACAAAGGCCGCACACAAGGCATTGTTTCCGTAAATTGTAAACTTTTCACTGACACATGACCGCGTCACGTCTAGACAGTCTTCCTATCACTGACCAACGCCGATTCGGCTCTCTGGCAACCGCTTTTCGAACGAAAACGCTCGTCGCACTGACTTGGGGGGTTGGAGGTGCAACGAGCTTCCGCTACTCATTAGACAAGAAAGTAAATTTTGAGAAAGGGATAGGGGTACAAGTCCGCCTAGCGCAAGCAAGATGAGAAACAAACACAGTCCCCCTGTTCCCGCCACTCAGCATACCCAGTCAGTTTCTTTCGACAGCACAAGTACGAACGATGCGCCGATCTTGGTATCGCCTACTACGCCACCTTTACGAGCCATCTCGCCATCCCAGCTCGCCGCGCCTCTGGCACCCCACTCTCGACATTCGGATCATGTCCATCAGTTGCCGGCCTCGACCCAGCCACAAACCCAGAACAAGACCAAAAAGCCCAAGACGGCACCCAGAAAATCTAAAGCCACAGTGAATCAAGGATCTCGTTTTCCGTCCAAGACGACCCACGGCGAGCGACAATGCACCAACTGCGGCGAGGTCGATACCCCGCAATGGAGAGGGACGTTGTGTAATGCCTGTGCCTTGTGGAAGCGATCAAGAGGCACGGATAGGCCTCTGCCGCTGTTGTTTCCAAGGAGGAGAACGCCGACACCAACACCGGCTCTCAGCCCAAGTCCGAATCCGGATCCTAGTTCGAGACTTTCGTTGTCACCTAGTCCACCTTTACTGGACCAGACATCAATGACAACCGTCGGCAATGGACTGGGTGATGGACAAGGCCATCGGACAGTAGGAGAAGAGAGAGAGGAAGAAGGCATTGAGGGTCTGTTGGCGCTGGGGGGTGGGGCTGGAGCTGGATTTGGAGCTGGAACTAGGAACAGCACCACAGCTCAACCTATAGGCCCTCAAGATCAACGCCATCTAGGGCAACCAGGAAAGAGAACGGGATATTGGCAGAGGAAGAAGACTGAGTGCACACCGACTTCAACCCCGGAACAGATTCATCAAGGTTGCCGCCCGACCAGATCCGGTGTCGGTGGGAATTCATACGCCCCACAGAGACCTCTTGTCAATGGCGATGACTGGATTCCATCACAATTTGCGCCTTCGGGAGGGGGAGCGGCAGCTGCAGATCGTGATCTCGTCAGGGGCAGGATAATAGATAGGTTAGATGTTGGCCGTGGTCATCGAGCAACGTCTTTGCAGCCGGTAAGTGGCACAAGCATACTGTGCATCTCTCTGAACCCAAAGTCAGAAACTGACCTTGTCATGTGAAATATGACCTTGACCGCAGAGATCCCGCTCGCGCCCTCCCTCAATCGATACCATGCCCCAGTTGTCCATCCGTCTTCCCCTTGCCGGGACGTCATTTCAGAAGACTCACCATTCTCAAACGCCGATTACAGAGAGGAAAGAAGGTGTCCACTCTACCCCTGTCTCTCCTATCAATCGCCACCCACACAACTTTCCGCAGTCACAGGATATGTCTCCGGCTCTAGCGCCACGGGTTCATGGTCTTCATAGCAGCCATGATACACCCATGGCGATTTCGGCGCAAGCCCACACTCGATCATCTGTTTCCCCTATTGAGGCTGAAGCAGAAGAAGCAGGTCTAAGCGCGAACAAGCAGATGAATCAGCAGGTCGCCCTCTCGAATACGATAGCAGCCCTCATGGCTGAGACTCGCGAGCGCGAGGCAAGACGCTCTTCTCCCGGCATGGTGCAAGCTCAGACGCCAAATCAGCATTATAGGAGGAATACAATCAGCATAGGCTCCCCTTCGACTGCCACAGTAGCCGAAAGTGAATACATGACTACAAGACTGATCCAGGATCCTAGCGCGAGTATGGGCACGGACATACAAATGGAAGAGAAGGACATGAGTGACGATGGCGCAAGTCAATCACAACAGCAAGTGGACCCGCTCTCTATTTTCCATGATCTTACGCAAGGGTCAATCTCGACGTCAGGTCGCACCAACCAGATTGGCATGCCAACACTGGAGACCGCCGGAGCTCGCAAAGGGCGTGCGGGACTCGCTGGGGCTGAAGAAAAACGGGAGAAGCGGTCTCCTTATCTCCCTTACTCGCTGGATAAACGACCAAGGTATAAATCGAGTCTCAGCCATCATGATCATCATGATCATCAGACTCGGACATCTGACTTGAGACTGGAAGCGCTCATTGCGTCTCAGAGAGGTACCAATCAGCATCCTATCAACGAGACCACCGATCTGTCGTATGGTCGATCTGGTGTGAGCTTCCCTCAGTGCCCAGGGGCGGTAGCTGTGGTGAACGGTGCCACAAACACAGACCATGGGTGTGTGCTGAACAACCACGGTGGCGGCGGGAGTGAAGGCCCTGGTGCTGATGCCCAAAGAGGCGGAGAGGAAGGAGGGCGGGAGAAAGATAAAGATCGGTTCATGCGTTCGGCAGGATGGCTATTTGATATCCTCGATTCCGCTGCCCAAGCTCTGCGGCTGGATGAGAGCCTGGGCGCGCTCGACAATATCGCGAATGAAGGCGTTCCTGCCTTCGCCCGCAGCGAGAATCAGCTCATCATCGAAGACGTAGCAGCGAGACCAAAGTTTGAAGCCACACACAGTCTGACACAGGAGCCAACGGAAGGAACAGAACAGAGGGACGAGAAAATTGAAGAAGAAGGAGATAACGCATCAAGCCAGAAGAATAAGAATGAGGGAGAGGACGAGCTCATGGATGAGCCCGACTTAACAAAGGAGAGGGATTGAGGACCGCCCGCTTCACAGTATGTGGAAAAGGAGGGAAGCGGAATAACGTCGTCCAACGGTAGTTAGACTGGACTGTACAAAGCACAAGAATATCAATAAATTTAGAGCACGAACACAGGCACTACTCAGACAGTGTTCCAAACGAAATATGAACGATACGATATCTATTACGATTGTTATATACTGTACATGCTGTTTTTGCATAAACACATTTCATGAGCCCGTACAGTACTTCACAATATTTTTATTCCAGTCGTAGGACTTGTGAAAACGCCGAGAACAAATTCACCATAACCGAAATCATTTATTCGTATTATATAAGGTGCACTATTCAATGGACGGTCGTATTCCTTTTTCAACGTCGTTCACGATATCTCGATGACCGATGAACCGATCGTTGACCTTGTGATCTTCGCTGAAGAATTTTGCTCATGCTGTGAGGGTAAGCGTGCTGATTGTGTTCATCCCCGTATTGCATACAAAAACAGAAACAAATTCCACCCTTGCTTACACTTCAGTAATCCCGTCACTGGTAAGAGTCCTATTGTATTTCTAAAGCTCTACAAATCCAACACCTCGCTCCTCGCTCCCAGACAGGCAGAACAGATAGTAAAAAAGAGACGATTTATCGCGCGATGCCCATCTTCAGGCAGCCGCCCACCACGTCCACGGATTCCCAATCGACCTTCTTCTTGGCCTCTTCGCCCTCGGCAGCAGCAGTAGCACCGTCCGAGCCTTCGGACTCTGATGAGTCGGCGGCTTGGCGTTGTCTGCCCTGAATGTATGTGAGCGTATTTCGGAAATGCTGCGAAAGAAGTACCAATACGTGTCAGCACCAGGTATTAGTCATAGATACGTCTTCAGCTTAGCCGCTTTGTGGGAATTTTGGCCTCGCAAAAGAGACCGCAAGGTTTTCGAAACGGATCACTGCGATCAAAATGACAAGGAGCACGTGTCACTCACCTTGACAATCATCTCTCCACTGGCAACACCTTCGACCAGACCACCACCGCCGACAGAAGACGGATGGACATCACCACCACTGGTAACAGAGTCGATGTTACTCGTGATGAGCTCGACAAGAGAGTTGACGTATTTCGGCGTGACCGCCTCGACGCCTTGCTCAAAGTAGTAGATGTATCGATCCAGAGCGTCGACGTATAGCTGGACCGAGGTAATTTCATCGATGCATGACGAGGCGATTCGGAGTGATTTTTGCAGGCATTCCAGTACTCGCTTCCCGTCTCGGTAAGGAGTCTAACGCAGATACAAAGTGTCGGTATCTCATCAGCCTCAAGACGAAACAAGGACATATCGGGTTCATCAGACTCACCTTGTCGTCCTTCTCCCGTCCCGGTACATCACCCTGCCACCACATGTGACTCGCGTACAATACCGCCGTGGCCTGATGACTCTTCTTGAGCAGCTTGCTCCCGTGCAAAGCCGCCTTGGTGATGAGCGTATCGTAGTTGTCGCTGCCGAATACTCTGCTTGTTTGCAAGGCAGAGATGATACCGGTGATAGCTTGCAGCTGCGCACGCGATTCCGAGATGGATTCCTCGTAAATCACGAATGCTTGTACGAAGAATTCGTAGGTCAATTCCTCGAGCCGGCAGTCGTCCGCTACGTGAGCAGCGAGGAGGAAGAGCCGCAAGCACGTTTCGGGAGCTTCCACTTTATGGTACAGGATGGAGATCAGTTGGTGGATGAATTTGAACAACGATGAAACCCGTGCTTCCCATTCGATTTCCTATGAAGACAGCGGCCGTGTTTTAGCAAAATGATCGACAATGCGTCTCCCATACTACTTACGGTATGTTCACGCTGCTTGAAACGCCTGGCAAGCTGGATACCGGAGGCGATCAGCGGCGGGAAGGTGAAGCGTATTCTCTCTCCACCCTCGGCGAACTGCTTCCGAGCGGTTTGCAATAGCTGCATACGGCAAACAAAGCGGTCAGCGACATATGACCCATTTCCTGCATACTGTAGTGAAGGCTCACCTCGAACTGGATGGCCAAGTCATCCGACTTGAACAGATGCACCATCCTCGCGACCCATCCCTGTTCTTCCGCGAGCTCCCGCAGGTCCACCTGCTGCCCTCTTCTCGGCGCGCCACCTCCAATGGTCGAGTCCTTCTGGTCTTTGACCAAGACCGCGCACAGCCCGAGAACACCGCTGACATCTTCTGAGCTGTCGATCAGAGTACCATTCTTCAAAACTGACGAGACGACGGCTTGTCCGATTGCTAGACGGGTCGAATACGGTTGTACCGAAAGTAGAGGCGTGTACGAAGGGATGGCAAGAAGAGTGAGGATGGACAGGTATGAAGTGATAGGGGCGAGAAGGAGAGCGAGGATGTTGGCAGTCGTTTGGGGAGAATGGAGATCGGGACTGAACTCGCAAAAATTCGAGTCAGCTCAGCTCGGGCACCCCAGCTAATCAAACGAGATAGACATATCTCACGACAGACTCACTTCTGTGAATACTCGATGACCTTGCCATGGGCGAACGAAAGGATCTGATCCACGTATTCCAATCGGTCGGGATAGCAGCTTAACGACAGGTTGATGAGTGAGACGCATAAGGCAGTGATATCCATGATAGACAGGTCGGGTCGTGCCTGTGGAGAAAGCGCAGTTGCATTAGTGAACTCCTCCGCAATTAGCAGATCCATGAACAGACTCACCTTGATTAGCTCGACTACTTGCTGCCAGAACACCTCGAAAAGCCTGACGTCTTCTGGGATTCCCCTAAACTTTTTGGGACCATCCTCTTTCGGCTGCTCAGGTTCAGCTTTATCTCCGTCCTTCTTTTGCTCCCCATCGGCACCTCCTGCTTTTGGGGAAGTCGGTCCAGCACCGTTCTCTTTCGCGGGACTCGAGGCGGAGGCCGAAGTTTGGGGAGCGGAACTAGCACCAGCGCTTGCTCCGGCACCGGTTCCTGCCCATTCGTCAGCTTCCGCCGGTTTGGGCGTAGCAGGAGATGAGACGTCGTTCTTCTCGCCCTCTTCCACTTTCTTGCCTTTGCCCCTTGCGCCCTTGATCTTCTCCGCGAGTCTCTTGGCTGCTTCTTCCTCTCCCTTGCGCTTCTCCTCTGGGTCCTCGCTCTCGGCTTCTCTGGCGGCATAAGCGGCCAATCGATCGATCAGAGCGATAACGATGCCCTTGATGCTGACTCTTGGGTGTAATTGAGCGCATGCACCCAAGAAGGGGGTGAGGGTATGGAGGTGGAAGTCATCGGTAAAGACTTGGATGACAACCTCCATGAGGTATTCCTGGGCGATGACGTCTCGGCAATTGACCACTTGCTCGAGTACCGAGGGAAGAATGATGGTTCTGTACATCTCAAGGTCGACACCTTCCAATTGAGACAGTCGGACGAGGTTGGTTCCGACCAAGATACGTAAATCGCGTCGCTCTATCTCTCGCTTCTCTCGTTCTCGCGAATGACCCTGGTGCTGGAGTCGGACCCAGAGCTTGTTCATCTCGATAAAGTTTGTCAGAACGAAACCAATAGAATCTTGCAAGTTGCCGCCGGGCCTAAGAGAGATAGAGAGTCTAAGGTAAGCTTCTTTGCCAAAGAATGAAACCAAAGGGGTATACAAGCAGCTTACCCTTCACTGTTCCCAACCGGCAAGAAGTCCCTAGTCTGCCCCGAGAGGTAATGTCGCAAGAACAGTCCTCGGGTAGGATGCTGGACACCCCTTGACATCTCCAACATGTCCTTCATAATCTCCTTGACAGGCGCATCGGGGACCGACATGTACACTGATCCGACAGTGATCATGAGGTATAATCGGGGAACGATATTGCCAGCATACCTAGGGAAGGTGGAACAAGATGTCAGAAATGAACATATATTTCCAGCTGAGGCAAGGCTCTGCTGTGAATCTCGACATGGTGATCGCTCCCTCCTACGAGTGATGAATGCCCTCGGGTCCGTTCGCCTGTTCGGACCATTCCTCACCACATTTGGCGCTTCGCGACCCATACTCACTGGACTAGTTCATACAGATCCGCTAAATGATGTTTCCCTTCCTGATGAGCCTCGTACAGGTAATTGCTCAGATACCTCAGACTATCGAACACGCTCATGTAGAGTTCGTAGTATTGCTTTGGCGAGAGACTCGACGTTCTTAGCTCGGCCAACATGGATGAAGCGGCCTTGAGAGCCTCCATGATTTGATCTTGCTCGAGACATCGTTTCAGCTGGACCGACTGGACCTTGACAGTGGCCAGCACGTCGGAGAGTAGCTTTGCCTCGTCGATGGCTGACATATTGAGAGCTGGGGACCTGTCCCTGCCGTCTGAAGTTCTCGGGGTGTTGAGAGCTGGAGGTTATCGGGAACCTAAAGTACAATCCGATACTGTCGCGCCAAGGGACGTGTGGGAATTGAAGGGCTGTCCGTTTGCGCTTGATGAGGTGCAGCTGAGCTAATTTGCTGAGGCAGTATTGAGCGAGCAGAGGTGATAGGAAGAACAGCCCGAACAGAGAGTAAACTGTCTCGAGGTAAGCAATGGCCGGTGACGGAGGACGATAAGGTGACGACGGAGGATGGATGATGTGCTGTGACAGCGTTGAGCTTACCCCGCACAGCACGGTGACCGGCTTGAGCTCATTGATAGAGCCAGCAGAGCCCTGGACACGTGGGATCCATCAGGGTGCCATCCGGTGCTTAAGTGGTCGGAACATACAGCTGCAGCTGTCTTGACGGTATGATGACGGTCATCTCCGCCAATACCCCTTCATCCTCCTCGAGCCCGATCGCATGTTCCCAAAAGAGAATCAGTGATCTCTTGGCACTCTCATCTTTCCTTTGCTTCTTCTACGATTCGCATCTGCATCTCCTTCAGCTTCGAGCCTCGACCGATCTCACCGCCTGCACCAAATAATCGTCTCCCTCGCCCTCTCAAACCCATATCGCATATCTGTAACCCATGTCGATCCAGATCTTTGCCAGCACATCTATCCCTTCTGTGCTCGCCGTTGCGTCGGCTTCTTTCGCTTCGGTAGAATAATACAAGCTAGGCGTCTACGGACGTCATACACCACAGATAATCGACACCACAGGAATCTCAGCTTCCTGCTCACTCCGATCGTGCTTGAGAAGGATCTCCACACGATCCTTTCAAGAAAGACCAACTCAAGTACCCAGACCCTTGACTACGGCTGCTTGTCACCATGGTACATCTCGATGTCACCGAAACGTCAAAGGCTTTGGCCGTCTCGGGCGGGTATATCAGCCTGGTAGGGTTGATCAGCTATTTCGTCAAGGAGAAGCTTTTCATGTGTGAGCAAACCCCGCAGCGACCCCTTTATTTTCCATACATAGTTGTGTACGTTATCACTGACTCTGATGAACCTCTTTACGTATGATACGTCACAGCCGAAGCGCTCATCGCGTTACTTATCGGAATCATAACCGGTCCGATCGCTCTCAACTGGTTCAATCCTTTCTCATGGGCAGAAGACCAATCGGAATTGACCCATCAAATAACTAGAATCGTCATCGCTATCCAGGTCCTTTTCACCGGTATCGCCTTGCCAGCCGCATACCTCAGGCGAGAATGGATGTCCCTCGCTACACTTCTCGGACCTGTCATGACCACAGCCTGGTTCATTAGCAGTCTGCTTGTATGGGGCTTGATACCAGGTCTGACTTTTCTAGAAAGTTTGGTTATCGGTGCATGTGTGACGCCGACTGACCCGGTGTTGTCGAACGCTATCTGCAAAGGTGCGGTCGCGATCCACACATATACCGCTCCAATTGAAACATGGATTCACGGCGCGTGTATCTGGTGAAATCTCGCTGACAATGCGTCATCTTTACCGCAGGTCGTTTCGCCGAGAAACACGTCCCGCTCCACGTGCGGAACATCATTGTTGCCGAAGCAGGAGCGAACGATGGTCTTGGCTTTCCATTCCTTTTCATGGGACTATATCTCATTCTCATTCACGAGCCATCCCATCCTTGGCACTCTGTAGGCGGGGCCATAGCAGAATGGTGAGTGCGAGAAACGTTCGCAAGTGTGGAACATTGTCCATGTTTGACCTGAGGATTCATGTACTAAGCGCATCGTTTTTCGTCCAGGTTCTACAACATCGTTCTATACCAGGTACTTTTAGCTGCCATTATCGGCACTATTATTGGCTACATCGCCAGAAAAGCGCTCCGCTTCGCCAGAGCCAAACAGTGAGTGACCACGCAGGTCCACTGAATTCACCCATGATCCTTCCGGGCCATCTTTCGAATCTCAGCGGGTAGCGGGTGACAAGCTGTACTGACGCATTCCTTATTGTCAATTAGGCTTATCGACCACGAGTCATTCTTGTCCTTTGGTGTGGCTTTGACCTTTATGACTCTCGGAGTCGTTGGAATTTTGGGATCAGACGATATTTTCTGCTGTTTCATCGTTGGCAACTCTTTCACTTGGGACGATTGGTTCAGGCTAGAAACCGAGGACGACGGATTTCAGGATGTGATCGATCAGCTCTTGAACAGTGTACGTACCGTACATCCTTCGCTCCCGACATTAGATCTCATCGGGGTCTACAAGCATCAGGGGTGGGACCAATGTGGAGCTGACAATTCCCCGTATCAGGCCGTTTTCCTCTATATCGGAGCCATTATCCCTTGGGGAGACTTCACTCAGTACGGTATGACGCCCTGGCGACTGGTGATCCTAGGTATCTTGATCATGTTGGTGAGACGACTGCCGTGGGTCTGGGTATTGGTGAGTCGATGCCACCTCGTCCTTGACTCGTGGACCATAATACATTCCCCCAAATTAGGCTTTGGATTGCTCAAGCGCGTGCGGAGCTAATATGGAGCGCTGTCTCCAATATAGTCCCGCTGGATCCCATCATTGCGGACAACTCGCGAGAGCGTGTTCGCCGGATTTTTCGGTCCGATCGGAGTAGGAGCTGTCTTTTGTAAGTTGATCCACCATGCAGCACCGCATCTCATGGCATGTCAATCCCTTTCAAGATGGACTCATCTAGTGCAGTACTGACCAGATTTTTTCACAATGTCACTCCACGTATATAGACGTTCAAATCGCCCTCGAAGCCTTGCCCGACGATGGTACTCGGACGCACCTCCGTCAGACCCTCTTACCAACTGTCTACTTCCTCGTGCTCACCAGCGTGGTCGTGCACGGAATCACCATCCCCTTGGGCAAGGGTTTCCAGCGAGCCAAGACGATCACCTTGACTAGGACATCCACGGGTGCAGGAAACGGTAATGGGAATGGCGAGAATTCGAAAGATGGCAGTGCTAGTGGGGGAGGCAATCGATATGTGTCAAGGTTGCCCCCGCCTGTCCCGGTTCCTATGATCATTGAGTCAAAGGAAGGGAGATCAACCGGAACCGGTACGATTCGATTCGAAGAGCCTTCGTCGACCAGTGGATCGGGGACGCAGACGCCGCGCGAGTCTATTTACCCTCCAACAAGTCAAACAGTCATTGAGGCTGAAAATGGCGATGTCAATACCGATGACCCCGAGGGAAGGACCGGAACCGACTCAAGTACCGAAGCGGCGTCGTCTGCAGAGGAAGGTCGATCTTCCAAGACCAGTGGTCACAACAATGCCAATGACGATGACGACTCTCATGGACCGACAACCACCTGGAAGGAAGGTGAGGACACCGTCATTGAGAGCAAGGACGGGTCGTACGTCAAGGTCATACGACCCGACGGATCGATCACCGAAAGGTCTTCCCATGCACATAGGCAGCATCCCATCCACCGACCTCATCATCACGGTGTGTGATGAAGAGACCGAGGAAACAGGCCTGCGAAGTGTTAGCTGGGATACGCACGCGGTTCAAGGTCAAGGCGATTTATCAAGAGGTTTTCGAAGTTTGGATCTGAAAGGGCAAGCGGCAGCGACGGAGTGATCCAAAGGGATATTCGGGCAGACCAGGGAGGGCTGCAGATTACGGACAAAGGCTGAAACGCCATATCATGGCGGTTAGTCGGGATCGGAGAAGTATTTCTGATGGGCACCAGATATATATGGCCAAGTCAGGTATAACCCATCCTCTATCGCTTGGAAAGTGACTTGCGAAGAATACATATGCTAGCTCGACAGAGAGCACAGTACAGTTACAACATCCATACAGTCTAGAGTATTGTAGGTACATTGATTCAGCCGCGTATGCATGCGATACGCGGGGCGAACAGGACTTGTTCATATACCGCTCTCCTGCGTCTCAAGCTCACAACGCTCTCCGCCGACCGTCTGCGATTCAACCACGATGGAAAACTTATGTCATGTTGGGATCATTTCAGCGCTCAAACAGGTTCATCGCCCTTGAAAATGAGCCTGAGCTTGAGCGGAATTGGCTCTTCTCATGACAGAACCCATCATCATGCCCTCCGGTAGCCTGGGTACATCTGACCTTCCCGCTGCTGTTGAATCGTCTGAGCCGATGAACGGAGAATGCGAATGCGAATGGTGCGACGACGTGTTCGGTGTCGAGAGAGGCACGTCCGAATACGCTGAGCGTGTCAGCGAAGCGCTATTGGGAATCGTACCGGCCATAGGCATCGATGGAGATCTGTGCGGTAAGGGCGAGGTAGGTCTATCGCCGCCCGAACCTCCTGTAGAGTTGGGCGTTATTCGCTGAGACCGAGACTGAGACTGAGACGGGGGTTGTAGATTCCCAGGCTGAAGAGGCGGCGTGGGTCTACCCAAAACCGCTTGAGGAGCTGCTGGACCTGGTGTCGTCGCTGTTGATGCAGAGTTGGAGCGCTGTGATGACGAGGCATTGGCGTTCAGCATCGGTCGGAAGTTGTTCTGGTCCGGCGAGGTGTACGGTACCGATAAGTTAGATGCGGAACCGTGTATCGGCCCGCCACCAGGGCCACCGCCGCCTTCTGCTCTCGCAGCCGACGTGGAAGCTGATGCTGAAGCCGAGGAACCATGCCTCGACATGGGCAGCGAGCTCGTTCTCCCGCCATATCCGCTTCCTCCGCCGCCGAAACTATTGGGCGTATGCTGGTAGTTTGTCGGTAGAGGCGGTAGAGGTGGCTGTTTTGGCTTCTCGCTTCGGCCATCTTCTCCTCCTCCGCCGGCAGCTTGCTTCTCCCGATCTCTGTAGTGATCGTCCATATATCTGCCTGGTTGACTTGAATAGCTGTTTCCTTGTCCACTTGCGCCACCGCCGCCGCCGCCGCCGCCGACAGAACTCGATCCGCCCATTGAAGACGCCGACAGACTCGCACTGCGTCCCCTGCTGCTGCTGCCTTGATACAGCGATTGCCCTTGCACCTGCACCTGGGATCGGCCTGCGCCCAGTGGCTGGGACTGCGTCTGCATGTACCCGTGACTCTGGCCCTGATATGGCATGTTGCCTTCGTAGATCGAGTTGGAGCTCTGGTTGATCATTGAGCTGCCCGAAGAATTGGCAATCGCGACAGAGCGCGATTCCTCTTTCTTCCTCGTACGTCTCTCCTCGAACAGGTCCCTCGCTATCACTTGGAGAGCGTTGAGCGTGCGATCCGAGTACGCAAAATCGGACGGGGTGAAACCCTCGAAATTCCTAGACGAGAACCCGCATCCGTTCTCCAGTAGAGCCCTGATCGAGTCCAGGTGGCCCCACGCGCTGGCGTAATGTAAAGGGGTATTTCCTTGCAAGTCCGTCAAGTCGAGATCCGCGCCCAGCTCGCACAAGAGTGAGATGAACCGATAGTTGCCCGCCTGCGCAGCGACGTGCAGCGCCGTCTTGCCGCCCGAGTTGGACCAGTCCAGCAGGAAGGGGAAGAGCGTATGATACACCTGCGTCATGCGCAGAGAGATGTCGGACTGCTCGTCGTGCGATAGAGGGTTCAGCCGCGGCGGGAAGCCCGGAGAGGAGAATTGGTGCGCGTAGGGAGAGGGAGAGAGGGACGGCACGGAGGCTAGTAGGTGTAAGATGGTGTTGTTGTCGGCGTCCTAAACGGCATAACATTTTGAGTGTCACATGTCAGTCAGTCAGTTCACCTTATGAAGAATGGTAATCTAGAGCAACACGTCTGCTTAGATCCTCTCGATTCAGGATTGGAAATTCCGCGACTTGTAAATACTCACCCTTGACAGCTCCTGATCATCATGCCCATAGTCCAGCAAGAGCCATTCGAATACTTCAAGATTCCCCTCAATAGCAGCCCAGCTCAAGCTCGTCAGGCGGTTCTTATCTGTATTTCGCAGATCCGTCGTATGCTGTAAACGGGATAAGAGCGCGACATTGTTATCTGTCGCGAGCGAAAGATGCAAATGATCGCGCATGACATTTCGTTAGCTCAGCGAAGCAATGTAGATTGATCAACCTAACCCAGATATACGCCTATCTCGTTTTGCCTAAACCTTGGTAGGGGTACCGTGGATCGCAGAGGCTATCAAAGAAATAATGATAATCCCATCCCATCACTCACCTCGTACAGCTTGTCTCACTCTCACAGACGGGTTTCTCACAATGTTCAGCTTGGGTATTGGTAGACTCTGGTATGACGACGTCGCGAGCGGCGGCGAGTCAGCCGGGGGGAGTCTCGTCACCATCCTCCAGAGTCTATCTGATCCGATCCTGGGCCGGTGTTCTGCGTCGAGTGTGCCAGAAGCCAGAGGGGAGCGATGTGGTGCGTTGCGTTGCTTCTCGCTGATATGATTCTCGAGAGAAGTTCCAATTCTAGTGCAAGCCAGGACAGAAGATGCGTAGCGGACAGATATGACGACTAATGTTTGATTCTGGTGTGTGAATTGTCTGGTGGTGAGTTAGTTGAGCTGCGCGGTGAGGTTGAATGTGGGCTGAGCCGCCCGGTTAAAACGATGAACCGTGTTCCCGGGGCGGGCGACGGGCTCACAACACCTCAAATGAACATTCCTCTCTACACGATTTTGTCTTCTTCCTGTAACTTACATTGCATCCTCGCAGCAATTGCCTTCCCTCACAGGCTTGACACACTAGCTACGATCACGACCGGATCGCCCACAACGAAATATACGATCCCTCCCTCGTGCACATCCACGTCGTCTGTCTTCTCGTTGTAACGAGACTAAGAATCCCTTATCGGGCGAGCGACAACTTCTGCAAACATGACATCTGCTCCCATACGATCAAAGCCATGGGAGGGCAAATCCGCCTCATCTGGTGGACCATCGATGCTCTCAGTCCCATCTGGCTCGACGTCGACGAATGCTGCCGGAAGCTCCACGATCGCTTCTGTATTCGATAATGCGCTCCAAGCTAGTTCGAGCTCTGCTAGTAATTCTGCCCCCAAGCTGCCTGAGAGGCCAGCGGGTCTAGGGGAGTCCAGTGAGTACCAATGTTGCTTCAACATAGCTGCATTCCTCCCCAGGATGAACTGAGGCTTTCCCGACCAATAAACGTTGTCCCGAATATCTATATCATTATCATGTCAGGACGCCTATGCTGACCCGGCTCGACGACGAACTTGACAAAGTCACCTCGGTCCAACCCTATGCTTCGCAGCAACGCTACACAGGGTCATACGGGATGTCGCCATACGGCGGCGGACTAGGTGGAGTAGGTGGTTACGGTGGGTATGGAGGGGCATATGGAGGGTATGGGGGGATGAATCGCTTTGGAGGAGGAGGAGGATATGGGGGTTACGGAGGCTACGGTGGATATGGGATGGGAGGATATGGAGTCGGAGGCATGGGCGCGCCTGGCGAGGTGAGTTTTATCGTTGATCCAGTCCCTCAAACGGGATTGGGATTCACGGGCCGTCCACCCATGTCTATTGCTTGTAATGCTGTCCTGCGGGATAGTCGGTGGTGAAACAATCGGGCGGGGCTGACATGCCCACTCATCTTTCAGGGTTTCCCAACGCTCACCTCGTCGATGCAAGCGACAACAGCTCCGGCCTTCGCGGTCCTCGAATCTCTCGTAACGGCATTCACATCACTGGCTCAGCTGATCGAATCGACATACATGGCTACCCACTCTTCCTTCTTCGCCATGGTGGGCGTAGCCGACCAGCTCGGTTCTGTGAAAACGTATTTGGGCCAGGTCCTAGGCGTGTTCTCGATACTGCGGCTGGGCAAGCGAATCGTCGCGTGGTTGAAGGGAAAGAAAGTCAAGACGGGCGCAGGAGGATGGGCGAACGAGTGGTCGAACGCTGTGCCCAATGATCCTGGTAGACCAAGCGCGAAACCTCTCGTCTTGTTTCTCTTATCGGCCGTCGGTCTGCCGTATCTCATGTCGAGGCTTGTCAAGGTCCTCATGGCGAGTCAAGCTCGGCAGCAAGCGGGCAATATGATCGACGCGGACGGCAGCATCATGGATCCTACCAAGCTGGAGTTCGCGAGAGCCAAGTGGGAGTTTCAGTCGAACGACGAGATGGAGCTCGGTCTGACGAGGGACGAGATCGTGGCTGTGCTAGAGAAGCGAGACCCCGTGGATGGCGGCATAGGGTGGTGGAGGGGAAGGACGAGAGATGGGAGAATAGGTTGGTTCCCCGGCAACTATGTGAGTGCAAGTGAATTCAAACCAAAGCATGGTGTTTCAAGTATCATATCATTCCACCAGGAGGCTTTACACTCGCACCCGTCTACTGCATATATCGCGCTCGTTGGCCTCGGCTAATGCTAATATGGTACCTGTCTCTTGCTCACAGATGGAGATAATAAAGCGTAGAGAACAGCCGAATGGAACCGGATAGGGCCACGAGCTAGCATGCAAGGATTTTGTTTGAAACTAGTGTTGTACGAGACGTGATGCCGGTCGCTTGCTTCGTCTTAGAAGTGTGTAAGGCACCCTCGGAGTTGACGACGCACCGTCCATCAGAGACCGTTGTCGGTCTCGAGCTGCTTGCTGGCTCGTAATGGTCCCGAGGGGATACGTTCTGTTGAATCTCCATGCGATCTAGCAAAGGAAAGACTGAGGAGAGCCTGAACCCCTTCGCCTCCCCTTGGTGTCAAATACCTATCAGCTTGATAATTAAAAAGGTATCAGCTCGCGCCGTCGAGAGACACTGGTCGGTTGTTGATCGTCGATCGTGATACCATTCTCGCCGCACAGAGTCGAACGCGGAGCACAGCTCGGTGAGGTCTCCAGCGCTTCAGCCGTGATCGGTTCAATCAAATCACATCAATCAGGCGACCCTACCTCCTGCAGATCTCCTCCTGATATCGTATTTGTTACATCCACTACCAATCTCAGGTCAGACGGTCTTCTTGGCCTGTTGACAGTCTGGGTGATTCTGTAACTTGTGACTTAGGAACCATCAATGGATTGAGGTCTATGCGTCCATGATCAGCTCACTCAAGAGATCATACGGACCGGCTTCACTTTGTCCCGATGGCAAGAGCGTTTACCACTGACGACCAATGGTCCATCTACGCCTCCACATTCCGGCCCGCGCTCACACAGCACAGTACACAAGCTCACAAGCTCACAAGCTTTGAGGCCTGTCGATTAGCTGCTCTAGCCCTGTCATTCTTCTTTGCTGGAATAAGGTTCGCTGGAATGACTGACCGGGACTTGGACTGGACCATATGGTGCACCAGGCCAGGAACGGGTGGAGGGCAGAACATGACTTCCGGTGATCGGCGCCGGGTTACTCACTCCCTTCTGCGTCATAAATCTTGGTCGCTCTAGCGCTGTGGGCTGGAGCTGTAGGAATGTCAATTATCCCGGGATTTCAACCTGAGTACGGTCGGACTACCTACAGTATATAAGATCGAGGACCAGGAGCGACACTTGATTCTTGATCCAAATTACATTTTGGCTCTGATAGTATCGATACGAGTATTTTTGCCATCCTCGCTTTGGATCAATCTCACATACGAATTCCCCAATCCGATCCCCCGACGAGTCTCCACCGCTTTACATTCATATTCACATTCGGCAGCGACACCATGTCCAACACCACCGTGTTGATCTCAGGCGCGAACCGAGGTATCGGCCTTGGCCTTGCCCAGGCGTACGCTTCCAAGAAGGGATACACTGTCGTCGTGGCGCTTCGGAAGCCGGATAGTATGCCCCAAGTCAAGGTGGAGGACGGAAGTAAGCTCGTGGTTGTGAAGCTCGATTCGAGCGATATCGAGGACCCCAAGAAGGTGAGTGAGCCTAGTATGAGACTGTATGATATGGCGATCAGTGACTCCGGGTCATAATGGACTGACGCAATTCATTACGATCGTTTTCAGGCTATCGAAGAGATCAAGAAGCAAGGTGTGGATAAACTCGATATCGTAAGTGGCGATGTGGAGTGCGATGGCGAGTTCCGCTGCATCGTCTCTTCATTCTCTGCAGCATCGTGAAGGCTACTGTTCTGACAGTAATGCTCTGCATTATAGGTCATCGCCAATGCGGCCATCGGAGACTGTTTCGGTGCCCTGTCCGAGGTCGATCTGGGTAGCTTCGAAGAGCACTGGCGCATCAACGTGAGCACGGAAGCCCAATCAGTCTTCTCTGTTCATTTCCACGTCTGGCGCCTCCCTGTTGCCTAGCATCCTAGTGCCAATCTCATACTAATCTGAGTGCTTGTCGTCTCATGGCCTATTTGTATCGTTCGCAATGCAACTATTACCTTCTCCAGGTCCTGGCCCCCCTCGCTTTGTTCCAAGCGTGCGTCCCCCTTATTCCAAAGGGCGGGAAATTCGTCTGGATGTCTTCCGGCGCAAGTATAATTGATCGAGTGCCTGACAAGCTCGATGCCGGGTATGGCATCACCAAAGTGAGTTGGGCATGCAGTGATCCCCAGGACAAGATAATGGTGATCGAACCGCTTTGAACCGTTTTGAAGTCAGCGAGCAGACTTTAAATGTTCGAGCAGTGTGACAGCAGACGGAGCTCTTCAGCTGATCGTTCTTTTTCCTTGCGTGTCCGTGTTCGTGTATGCAGTGCTCCATGAATTACCTTGTGAGTCAAACATCCTGTCCTGACTCTATTCTTCACCCGCTTCGTCTCAGCCGGTATCAGATCAGAGCCTCGCCAAGCAACCCGACGAGTACACGTAGACGAGCAGACTGCTAAGAAGCTTTCGTCGACTGATACGTTGTTGCTCGTACTCCACTACTGTAGGCACGATATGCGCACTTTGAGAACCCCGATATCGTCTCGTTCAGCCTGAGTCCGGGATGGGTGCAGACTGACATGGGTGATCGCGGCGCTCGGTGGGCAGGGATGGAGAAAGCTCCCATCACCGTTGATGAGAGTGTCGGTGAGTCTACGCGTTCTAACCTTTACCTCTTTCACCGTCTCGGAGGGAATGGCTGTTGAGGTAAAATATACACTGCTCGCTGCATTCTGCTGACGATCGACTTATTTCACCTCCGCCCGGACACGTATCAATCAGCCGGCATCATCAAAGTCGTTGACGATGCAAACAACGATAATTACTCTGGACTGCACATGCGATACGACGGCTCCAAGTCGAAATGGTAGTCTCCATAGCTGGCGTTGCCAGGCGAGGTTCAACTAGCAAGAAAGCAGTGATGCTGGTTGACAATGTGTACATGGTTGTATTGGCTAGGCTATAGCCATGGGAACGAAAGCTTGCGCTATGCTACATGATTGTTTTGTGCAGGGAAAGCCGGTGGTATCATGGCACAACATCGGACGGCAACGTGCCGTCTGGTCTAGCGGAACACATTTCTGTGGGATAAAAGATGATTCTCAGCGATTGACGTACACCTACAAGTCGACACCTACAAGTCGAGCCAATGAAGTGATTTTCTGTACAACTCACCACAACGTCCATGATCAGCCACGTTAATAAAGGTGCACACCTTGCAGGTCCACTCAGCCGCCTTTGACTCTGCCTTTGAAGCGCTGATCGTCGATCGACCGGAATCCAGTCGAGTTTGAATCATTTCTTCCTTCTTGACCGGTTTGAGGATTGGTTGAAAGCTTCCAGACCCCAGGGTCCGCGAGCGCGAACCTGTCGTACCTGCCAATCCCAGAGCCCGGAGACGTTCCTGCCGGATAATATCGGCGCCGAAGCCCACGCTGACGGCACCGCCATTGGATTTGCGTATTTTGCTCGAGTCCGCGTTGCCTGAAGGTGATGACTCTCGTTTTCTTGAGCTTACCTCCTTCTCGACTGTGACAGGTGCTCGGGCATCAGAACCGCCAGCAGGCATGCCGGTGCCAGAGCGGCTAGCAGGTCCAGGAAGAACATAGTCTTCCCAGCCACCTCGTAATCCCTCGCGCTCTTCGTCGTCCATTTCCTCCTCCATCTCCTTCTTCCTCTCTTCAAAGCCAATATGGGGATCCTCAACCTCTTCTTCCTCGTCGAATATCGGCTTGACATCATCTTCGCTCTCGTCGCCTTCGTCGTCATAGTCAGATATCGCCCTCGTAGGTTTCCGATCAGGTGAGGATGATGCTCCCAAAGTGGGTATTGAGCTTGATAGAGCTCGCAAGCGGGCTTCGGCTGCAGCGGCTCTCATCTCCGCAGCTGTCTTCGATTTCGCTCTGCATTGTGCATTGTGGAGGGTTTCATCAGCTCCACGCCCGTGTGCATGAAATTATTGCGGGAGCTGCAGCTCACACTTTGCCCCTCGTACTACCATCTTTCCACCAAGGGTTGACTTCTTCCCATCTTTCGCCCGCAGTCTTCCTAGCTTTGGTCATGCTCATTCCTTGTCCGGTGAGAAGGGGGATCTGATTATCCACAAACGCCTTTCGCGCTTCTCGATCTTCTTTGGTGATTTCTGCATGCCAAGCGACAGTAATTCATAAGCTACAGGTTCGCCAAATGTAAACGCTTGAACATATACTCACGACGTCCTCCATCTAGTCTTGAACCTCCTTCGCCCATATTCGCAGCGTTCCGTTGACCAGCTTTACGTCGATACTCAGTCTGACGGCCAGACCTATGGGACGCTTCTCCCTTGACAAGACCAGGCGCGCGACTGACACCTGGGCCTCTTGTGGGGCGTTTGGCCTTTCGCGCATCGCTATTTGACAACATCAGCACGGAGCAGAGCGATACTGTAACCATGGAGGCCAAAGGTAGTGTTTCAACTTACGCCGCGCTGACACCGCATACGTACTCCGGAAAGTCGGATGCGCCTGTAAAAGGACGAGTAAGCTACCTTGATATCCCGCACCTAGGAGGATAAACAGCTCACGTAGACCTTCACCGCCCATCCGTGCATTATCTGCCAATCGCTTGCCATCCGACCAGAAGCCTAAGAAGAACTATCAGCTGAATCCAGATCAGACATTTTGCGGAGGCCTTCAGCTAACCATCGCCATAGTACCCTCGAGATTGTAATCTGGACACATCGGCTTTGATATCCGCCATAAGCTATGATCATACAGTTGCATCAGTGGAAGAAAATCGATTCGAAACACAGCCAGAGGGAAGACTTTAGCCCACTTTCTGAAACTTCGGTCCATGGTTCATTTGCTGTATCCACACAATAAGCATTTACCTCCAACTGTGTCTTGGCGACCCAACTTACTTCTATATGTGCCATCTAGATATCAAATGGTGAGCTGACTGCTTGAGTGCGAACCATGAATCGCGAAGCTCACCTCATGGCACATGACTGAGATGATGTAAGGCATTCTGCAGCAATGTCAGCTCTACCTTGCGAGCTGCTCTCGAAAGATGGGAAGCTGACTGACGGTAGGAATCGTCCGCTTGGCCCTCTCAAGACGAGCTCGATACTCTGTGTATCAAGTGCAATGAGCTACGTGAGCCTTAGGAGCGTCAGTCAGAGCTAGCTCACTTGGCCATGATTCCAATTACGTCCTGCAAACTGCGCAAGTAGAGGACAGAGATAACATCACGTCAGCTCGTTGACTCTTGTGCGTCGGGAATCCGAAAGGATCGCGCAGCTGACCACTCGGTTGAAATCTGCTTCTTCCAGTGTATGGACCTGCATGAATCGATCCCGCATGATGGTCTTCATCTACAGCGCAGATCAGCTCGCCGCTCTGCTGAAGTAAGAGCAAGAGCATGGTGATGATGTTGGGAGTACCGGGGGCCGAGTGGTAGGTTGGGGCGTACCTGGGCAGCTAACATAGATTTTATCAGATCAAATCAACGATATTCTAGGTGTCAGAGAACAGATGTCAGTCATCCATAGCTCACCGACTGCTTTCAATATGTCCTCCGCATCCTGTCCTTCTGAAGTCAGCCATGTCCTCAAGAGGGAAGTAAAGACGCATGAGCGCTGACCGTATGATTCTTCTTGCTTCTCAGTGAGCGGATGAAGATAACATATCTGTGAAGAGAGAGGGAGAAATCAGCTTGACGAACCCCGAATCACATCGTGACAAACTTCTGAGATACTCGGACGTACGGATTCGGATTCGCTTGCCGCTCGTTGAGACGACTGAGGTTAAAGACACAATCGCAGTCAGCTCCACTCGTCTTCTTGGTGCGAATTCGTGAAGCTCACAGCTGAGGCGCTTGCATCGTGCCTGTCACAAGACTCGCTTGAGAGCGCACGTCAGTGTATCATTAGCAAACAAAGTTGGTATGTATGTGGTGAACAAGGAAAGTAAAGGAATCAGAACTTTATGAACATTATCGCACCCTACATCCCTCGAACATTGCTTGCTTGACCAAACAACCTCCACTCTCGATGCTACGATGCAACACATTGCAAAAGGTTGACGTAACCTAATGCATCGGGCCGACATGATCCTAATAATCACGTTCGCAGATTCTAATAATATCCTGGTTTTTCCTAATATACTCCTATTCGACACCATTGCTTCCGACCCCCCTTGACGCGTCTGACCAAGGCTTGCTAGGGCATTTCGATCTCGGTCGATTGACTCTTCCTTCTCCCGATTGTCAACCTCAATCTTCTCCTCATCAACCTCTCCTTCCGTGGCGAAGAGGCATTAGCAGCCTCCACAGAGCTACCAAGATGATTCCTCCCTCTTCCCAATTGGCTACTCGAGCTAGTGCCAGACACCGACGCCGTCGCCGTGGTCGTGGTCGTCACTGATTGTTGCGACGTCGCGTTAGACACCCGGCAACGTTTCTTGCTTGCCGCTGCCGAAGGCGCTCGATCCTGGTCTCGAGAGTCATTGCTCTCACACACTGAACAGGTGGAACTAGATAAATGATCGTCCATCCCTATCTGGTCGAAGTACTCCATCTTAGCCGCATCAGTTGCGGATCTAGCGGTCTTCTGAACGTCGACGAGCTCAACTACTGTTCTGGCCGTTGCAGGCTGCTCCTCGTCCTCGCTCTTGCCTGGCGTGATGCCCCGAATCTCCTCGCCTTCTCTCTTCACGATGATAGCAAACTGCGGTGGGACATCCCTGAGTCGCTTGGCATTCTCGATGATCGCTCTGATAGCAGCGCTAGCGCCTCGCTTGTCCTCGTAAGCATCCACACGTGGATATCGACCTTTCTTGCAATTACGAACCACCATCTTTCGATTTCTATGCCCTATCCCCCCTTTGTATGGTGTCACAGGCTTGAGCCAATGCACGACCTCATAAGTCGCTGGCTCAGGAAGTTTAGGTAGACTGGACAGTGGTGGGACCACCGGCGGGAAAGGAATAAGTCCCGGGACGAAGTCGTCTGGCGTTGCGTCAGGGTGTCGGCGGGTGATGTGGGCCATGAGCGAGGGAAATGACGGGCCTTGGAATAGGCAATCTATCGATGGAAAGTCGTGAGCACAGACTGAGCACGGTCTGCTGACCTCGCTTTGAGATGGGATTACTGCAACTTACTGAAAGGGCATCTGGCAGCGAAATTACCCATATGGCCCGTTAAAGTGTGCCTGTAGCATTCCTCGCGGCTGCGAAACGCTTCACTGCATTTCTGCCAATGGCAGCGGACTGGGCCTGCGTTCGGTGACGCTTGGAGGCGGGGGTGCAGGTGGGCGTGATGCAGGTGTTTCTCAAGCAGTGCCCAGGAGTTGAGGACTGCTTCGCAGTTGTCCCATTCGCAGTGCGTTGGTCTGCGGGGTGTGCAACAAGCTGATCGTCAGTGACGTACGATCAGCAGTAAGATCCTGGTCCACGCCTTTAGCCGAAACCCGGAACAGCTGAAGTCTGAGATGTATGAAATTCAAATTGACCTCGCGTGTACGAATACCTGCAGTTGGATCCTCCTCACTTTCCGATCTTCCTCTTCCTTCTTAGCCACAAGAGCCAAAGCTTGGCGATGCTCTTTCCTCGCAGCTTCCACAGCGGCTATCTGCTCTTTTCTGATCTGCTCCATGAATACCTCGTGATCGAGCGAATGTCTGGGGTAAGAGTACGAGTTCGCACCGATTTGCAGCTCATGCTGGGTGAAAGTAGCTCTCGCTTTCGGATCGACAACTCTGGTCTGCCTGTACTGCGCCTGCGTCTGCGCCTTCGCTTGACTTGTGCCTTCCGGCATCACCCTTTCCTTTCTCGCTGAATCAGTAGCGGCACGCCTCGCAGATTCCCCGGTCGCCTGCGAGGCAGTAGCAGCGAGCTTCTTCGAATACTTGGCGTCCCTCTGCGCACCCCTTGAAGGCTGATATCGCCCGGTAGATCGGGTGGTCTCGTCGACCTTTGTCCGTCTCTCAGAATCGGCTTCCATCGTACCGGAGTTCGCAATAGTGGGTCGAGGGTGCGGAGCGAGCGGCCGAGTCGTTAATAAATGTCCCGGCTGGTGGGTCGATCGGCGCAAGGTCGATGGATATGGGTCGTATCGCCCTGGCTGGGTCCCTTTCGCCGCTGTACCGGAGGCCGAGGGGTACCGTCTATGACCGGCGATTGGCTGCACAAGCATATCTGCGAAAGTTAGAAGAGGCTCGTCAGTATCGACAAAGGCTCGATTTATATCAGGCACAAGAGAAGTATATCACAACAGTCAAGAGATAGATTCTGCATCTGGCCAAAGTTGTTCACCGATGACAAGACTCATGGATGAAAAGCAACGTCCAAAGGAAGGTACGCTTCCTTTTCAACTTCACGTGAAAGGAGGGGACTCCTTCCTCTTCCGATCATGTACTGCCTAGAATGATGCTCGACTCCTAGCTCCTGATGAGCAGCGATATGGCTCGGAGCTGGTGTTCTTTCAGCAGCGATGTAGCAGACACCGCAGCCTCACGATCGAGCAGCATGATCTGTCCCCGGCACTGCTCGCCAAACATCGTTGGCGGTACGGACGGAAAAGGAAAGCCAAAGGAAAAGGGAACAGGCATACTCATTGCCGGACTCACGACTGTGATCATTTGCTAGCGGTCGAGGCTGCAGAGCTGGCAGGGGTCGAGTATCGAGGGGATGAGGATAGGGGTGTATCTTGCGTGGTGGTTGTTGACGCTGAAACGAGGAAGACTGACTTTGCGAGGAACTCTGCATGTTGAACAGCGCAGTTATGCGGGTCGCTGTTTGATTGCAAGACAGTCGATTTTAAGCAAGAGCTCAGACGGTGACGAGGACGATGAGATGGGTGATCTGCGGCGACGTTCAAATCAAGGGGTAACTTCTGAGTCAATGGATGCTGGCGGAAAAGATCAGCAGTTGAATCGATGTGCCAGCGTATTGACGTCGAGGAGATGAGTTTCGCAGATGCATGCGCTCAGAAGGTGAACGTCAGCGGATTATCAGTACTCGTATGCTCGGTACCGCAGATCAGCTTGAGCAGATATTTATACTATCAAGTCTAGCCCAATCAGGCTGTGACTGAGCACAGATGTAAGATAAAAGGATCTCTTCTCTCCAAGCTCCCCGTGCGAGTGATCCCACAGGGTAGTAGCGAACTTCCATTGACAAAGGAGCTCTCTCTCTCTCTCTGTCCTCCTATTTCGTTAGCGAGGTAGAGTAGAGCAGGGATAAAGGGAGTATAAGAGAGGTCCAGAAGTCGATGAAAGGTGCTTCTGTCAGCTTCAGGTTGGGCGAAGGCATCACGGAAACGGTGGAAGGACGGTCGCATCAAGGAGGTAATCAACTTTTATACTCGTATAGCATAAGACGTACACGGCCGTGCTGCATCAGATACGTTGCGCTTGTCATGCCGATCCTGCGCTAGGAAAGAATAGAGGTTAGGACCACCCGAAAAGACTGAGAAGGATCCTCGTCCTACAAGGCTTGCCGATTCACCTTTGGGCTCGCTCGCGTTCGGTGGGCTTGTGCACACTCCATCGCTTAGAGTGTACAATCGTTTCTGGCAGATGGGAAAGACCAGCACGGCGCGGCGAGATGGACGCATATTTCTGTACCGGTCTACTTCACCCCCTACGATATTGGCCTGCCAGTGGTCATGATGAGAAAGGCAATTGCTGGTTGAGATCCGATCGATCGTAATTATGGGAAAGCGATCCATTTCATGGCAACAAATTTCATGTCAACAAATGTACCAATAAGTGTCCCAACGTTGCTTCCCTCTCCACGTACAGTATCGTAATCGTAATCGCACTGTAGTACGAAGAGGCGACTTATCATTTTCTCCGGTTATCAACAACCGACCCTGTATTTTTTCTTTTTTCTCATGCACAACAAGCACGCGCCTGCCCTTCTGCTCTGGAGTTTCAATTCCCACGGCCTTCGCGTTATGCGCTCACCGTTATCGTGATCGCCAAATCTCATGGGATGGACACAGGCACAACGTTACCTACATGGAGAGGAAAAGGGAAGGAGGGTGGGCACATGTGTGCTTGTCTTTCTCACGAGTGATCCTCCATTGCCGCCGCGGCGTCGTCTGTGCATGCCGTCACGTCACGCTCAAGCTTTGTACGTACGTACTTTGAGACACGAGGCTGAGCTGAGTGTGTGAGTACACTCGTGTTGTATCTGAAGATTATTGTCTGGAGCCAAAGCACCAGAAATCAAAATCAAAATCAAAGTCAACAGCCATGAAAAAGTCTGTTTTGAACTTTATACCTATATAGACTTTCTTGCTTTAGCTGCCTACTGCTCCTTATCTCTCGGCGTTAATGCCCCGACACATAGCCAGACGTAGACCACAACATCAATATCAACATCAAGAGCTCGATGGCTGGTCAGTACTTTCGGCAGTAAGTTAGAATCGTAGAGCGAAGAGGAAAGACGGAGAGAGAGAGAGATTTCTCGGCGGGCGACTGGAGCCCGCTTTCTTGGCAGATCGACATACGACAAGCATAATAACAATCAGATCAGGATCAGGTGTTGTTCACATGTCAACAACAAACCACACACACGTACACGCACTTCCACTCGCACTCGCCACGAACGACGACTGTAGCTTATAGATAAGAAGACGAGTATAACGACACGACGACATTCCCCTGACTTGCTCAACGACTGGTCCACTTCTTTGTTTCTACTTGCACGATCACACACGCCCATACACGACGACGGACGACCTCATACATATTCAAAAAGACATCGATACTAGTCTGACGAGCGGTGACTTACCCCCTCCTACGGAAGGATTCCGGAAGAACGCATCACACCATCAGGGTCCTTTGGCACAGAATAGAGTGTCCGACTTTCAATCTATTTAATTCAATAACTTGCACATCCTGTCTCTGAATCTCGTTCTCTTTCGCTCCTTCGCTCTCAAAGCTAGTCCATATCGTCTGATACGTTTGAGAAGTGTGTCTTACTGTCACGCTGGTACCGATACAATCCGACGACAATATAACGTGGGATAGCTGGAGCACGCGGTAACCGGTTCAGCGGGTCTTCCCATCCTTATCAGCCGTTAGCTCGAAAGGCTGAGCAGCAGGTAGATCTCCACGAGACGAGGGGTAAGGGGGCGTTAGAGGTTCGAGGAGGCTGAGTCATCAGTCTGTGACTCACGCAAGCACTCATTCTGCGAGAACTTTTTCTCCCTTTGACATTACGAGCGCAGGACCGTTAACGCTGTAAGTCCTCTCGAATCCCTCCCCTTGCATATTCTGTCCTAATACCGTTCTACATCGTTCTGCGTCTGTGGACCCTCACGTCTGTTGGCTGACATTTTCACTTGCATCTCAAGCACGACGCTTCCTCGCTCTACCTCGAACGTGCATGCACGGCCGACCTGCACGATGATGTACACGCCTACCCCTGCTGCTCGACGACCCCGACCTCCTCGTTCACTCAGTCGACAACGAACACCCCTGATCTCACCTTCTGAATCCACAAACGAGAAGACGGAGCACTCATATCTTTCCGCAGAGGACACTTCGCAGGGTCCTCGTCCGTCTGCGAGCAAGACTTCTTCATCGGAAACGCCGTTGTCGACTTATCTTCGTCGCAGGACGGAGAACGCGAGGAGTAACTTGGCTAGGATCAGCGCCAGCCCCGCTGACGTCAGCTTCGCCCTCGATCCGCAACCTCCTTCCTCCTCATCATCCTCAATAATCATTCCAGGGACGGATCCGTCCGAGATGTCTGTGGGACTTTCCGGTAAACAGTCTGGTCCCATCGGATTGGGCTTGTCAGAGTCCGTCAAGCTGCCCTCGAGTGGCTCCAACGAAGTCGTAGCCGAGACCTCACCACCTCCGCCGTATGGGCATATGACTCTTTCTTCCCTTGAACAACCGCAAGCGGACTCGCCGAGCACTCTCGCCACAGCGAACCGGTCCCATAACCCTCTGAGACAAAATTCCGGAGTGCCTTCGAGGACTCCGTCACCATCACCATCCCTGAGGGTGCAAGAAATGGCTTCACAGGTACCACAGAATCGTGCGACACTAGACGCAAGACCACCTGCCAAGGGTCGCTCAGGGCTCAGTAGTAGCGAAGAAGAACTGAGCGATAGGGAGGTCAGAAGGAGGCTCAAGGAGCTGAAGCAACAGTTGCAGCGGCGTGAGGATGGTGAGTGACTTCAGTGACTTCGGGTGATGGACTGATATCTGACACTGGTTGTTCCTTGTTTCTCTTGGTCAGAGCTCATCATCGCCGCCAAGGTCGCCGATAAAGCCCTTCGAAGCCATGAGCAAGTCGTAGCGATCCTGCCTCACCAGATGAAAGCTCGCATGCCTGCGCATCTCGTCAATCTACCCTCTGACATTCTTGATCCCACTGCGAGCCCGCAACATTTCCGCTCACTGAGTGGTTCCGGCTCGCCATATACTGTGCACCTTAGACAATTCTCTTCTTCATCCAATACACAGACCTTGTCCCCCATCGAAAGCTATCCTCCGACAGCCAGTACCTATCAGGTCGAACAATTCCAAACGATCAGTCCTCAATTCCCCGAATACGGTTTGGATTCACCTTTTCGCATCATCTCGCCGGAACATCGCATGCGCGATCCGCATCCCTCTTTCCCGTCTGTGCGCCTGTCGGGAACATCAGTTGCCATGCCTCACCACCGACAAAGGTCTCGTCCCTCGATCTTTGGCTCGCACTCATTCGTCTCCACTAGAGCACCTTCACCGAAATACGCTCGTATGTCCGCCTTACAAGCTGAGGCAGAGGACCGGATCATCGCGCTTGAGCAGGCCTTGATGGAAGCGAGGGAGAACGAAGAGGGCCAGCGAAAACTCGCGTCAAGGCTGAGGAAGGACATGGAAAAGATGCAGAGAGAGCTGCTGAGAGCGGATGAACAGCGAGCGCAAGAGGATCTGAAGCTGCTCAAAGCGAGCATAAACGGAGGTATCGGCGCGAGAAAGCGAGACAGCTCCGCTGAAGAGGGCATGACTGTGGATGACACCAGGTCTAGAAAATCTTCAGAGGAGTCCCGAAAGTCTCAAGACGACAAGCAGAAGCTCGGCTGGGGCTCGACAGCGTTCCCCGAATTTCCGTCTGCGGGACCCTCGCGAAGCGCAAGCCATGGTCGCCGTCCACAGACGTCGACAACGATCGCACGCGGTGGGCCGCTCTCGGAGGAACCTCTGGGGCAGATCACGACCGCTGCTCTGCGAGATGAAGTAAACGATGCCGATGATTCTGACAGTTCGCTCGAAGCCCGTCCCACAACTACCCTACTTTCTGTTCCGACTGTACCGGTGGCCGAGATAGACACGATGAGCTCGACATCGCAAGAGGATGAGCGCTTCAAGACTAGGTCTCCCTCACGCAAGCTGAAACAGAAATCGCCCAACTCGAGCGCCAAAGGCCAGCCCCGCACCAAGCCTTCGACCGACACCCGGTTCCTATCACCTCCAAAGCCATCAAAGTCTCAATCAGGCGGGCATGGGCATGGAGTAAATCCGCCTACGCCAAGAGTCACGATCGAATCACCTTCGATGTCGTTTGGGACTGATGGTCCATCACGGCAACGGAAGCGCGAGGGATCATCAAGCCATGAATCAGCGACCTCGATCCGTCGATCACCTTGGCCTGCACGTCGTGCTCCGGAGGCGGACTTGTCGCCCGATATTCGACGCACTCTCGATTTCTTCTCTTCAGATCCTCAAGCTCCAGCTCCTTCTCATTCCCATTCTCGATCGCCCAGTATGAGCCCTGCGTTGGCTTCTGTCAGCTCGAGGATGGCTAGTATGCGTGCCTACCTGTCGCATAATTTGAGTGTTGGTCCGGTCGGGATGGGCCGTACGCTTGGTAGTGAGCTCGGAAGCGAGTTTGGGGAGGATTGGGAGAAGGACATCAGAAGCCTGGACGACACAAGATTGGATCTCGTCGACCAAGGACCAGCATCACCTTCTCCGCCATCAAGGTCAACAAGGTCATCCCTGCTGCCACGTCGCTTCCTCGCACATCACGACCCTGAGGCCGACCAAGAGGACGATGATACCTCTCTTTTCTCACCGATGTCTCAGCCACCCTTTCCTCTTCCCGCCAACGTCTCTGCGGCATTATCTTCTCTCGCGATGGCCTTAGCGCCGGACAACATGTTCAACCAGTCTTTCGATACGACCCTGCCTATCGTACCGAGAGGTTCATTGCGGGAACCGGGTCTTGATTATA
Organism: Kwoniella sp. CBS 9459; assembly: GCA_036428585.1. Taxonomy (NCBI): domain Eukaryota; kingdom Fungi; phylum Basidiomycota; class Tremellomycetes; order Tremellales; family Cryptococcaceae; genus Kwoniella; species Kwoniella sp. CBS 9459. Next base: position 1,466,177 of record CP144066.1, on the reverse strand, counting down.
CGGCTTACGAGATGCTGAGCGAAGCCTGCAAGGCGCGTCAGATCAAGTGGGCTGATGACAGGTCAGCTGATGGCGCTCAGGCTGAAGCGGAACGAGGAAGCGAAGCAGCAGACACCGTCGAAGTTTCAAGGCCTGGCAGGGCCTTCATGCCGTCCCAGGAGAGTATTCGACAATGGGGTAAGAACAAAGACCCTTGGGAAGGCGTGGAGTATTCCTCTGATGAGCTGGCCGTTTCGGACGAGAGTACATCACAAAAAGGAAGACCGGAGGGATTCAATCCCCGCCCGGCACTCTCGATCATTTCGGCAGGTAAAAGGCCTGTGTCGTATATCGACCACGTATCCGGGGATACACCTCGCAAGTATGCTTTGGCCCATCGACGGGCGAACTCGGCTGCCATCATCGCGCGAAGTGAACCCTCGCAAGGTCCATCGAGATCCGACGGACAGGCAGATACGAGGGACAATGAAGGCAGGGCTACTGAGTACCGAGTACCGGCACAGAATTTCAGACCGGATCGAACGCTCACTCGACGAGGATTGAGGACCCTCCAAACTTCGCTCGCGTCTTCCGCAACTGCGACTACATCTGCAACCACTTCCGCGTCAACGACTGTTCAGGCGATGGCGAAGCTCACATCTGCCTCTGCCTCGTCACCAACTTCGAACGTGTCAAGCCATTCTTCGAGGCGAGAAAACAAGACAGTGCGATTCGCTACGCACATTTCCAGCTCCGACATACCGAGCACAATCCCCGCTCGACTCGTTCATGACGTCTTCTGCTGGATGGGTATCTTCCTCGAGTACTTTGAATGGGCGCTTATCCTAGTCATTCGGATCTGTATTGATATCAGAAGTGGACCCGGTGGCTCGGCGTGAGTGAACCTGACTGTTTCATGTGTCCATTTCTTAACTTTGCGAGCGTATCAGCTGACCATCGAATACTGCATTTCTCTTTCAGCGGTCTCAGGCGAAGACGGCGAGCCAAGCGGTATTACCTCTAGCTCCTGCTTTTGGGCTTCTGTCGCCCGTATTCAAGTGGAGCGGCGAAGGGGCGGAAGTGTACTTGCCAGACAGGGGCAATCGAACTATCTGAGCGCTTATTTGACCTGAAGAACTAACGGCATGGGGATGAACGCTGTAACCTATGATTCGCCTGTGATACGAGTATGGGTCAGATCAACAGCGAAATCCATTGTCCTGGTAGTGGCTTTGAATCACGAGCGTGCATGACTGCTGTACGTTCTTAATAATGTTTTTGATGTGTTTATCTTTGTGTCTTTGTATGTTCGTTTTACGCTTCCGTCACGTTTCTTACGATTTTATGAATAGCAGTACGATTAACGCCTAGGCTTCTGTTTCCAGCGGTCTTCTGAGTGCCATTCTTTCGCTCTAAGTGATTTATCGATGAGATGTGTAGCGCTTCATTCCTTGACATGTTTGGTATGTATCTCATGATGATCACATGTAAACCAGTCCACATCGATGCAATGAATCGCTGGATCAGCCTCGCGATATATGCATGCAAGTATCCACTGCGACGCTATAAGAAAGCGCCACATTGAGCCACGTGGCAGTAATACCGATTAATGCCTAATGCGAGAGGCGGTTGTATGTATGATGAGATGGGTTCATCCTCATTTGCTGAGCCTGTTGCTGCTGTTGATGGATGCTGTTATGCTGTTGATGACTTTGTGAGAACGACTTGGGTCACAGCTGTAATTTGTGCAACTCATCGTGATAAAGATATCATAGACTAGACTTCATCCTAGATTACATCAGTCCGAGAGGTAGAGAAAAGACACTCGATATCGAAAACCGGCAAGAAGGAGGAAATTCGAGCACTAAACACAGAACACAGAACAGGAAACAAGGGATAATTACACAACAATGCGAGCGACTTCAATCATCCGGAATGCAGCTGCCAACGGCTCCAAGCCAAAGCCCATGAGCGCCGACCACACGCTCTACCATGCTATGCCCACTGTGAGTGTCGTGTCTCTCAAGTCACTCGCGCGCGTGCCTGGAGTGGATGAAGCGTAGTGAGGCTAGTCGATGCGAAGTATATCAAAGTGGATTGGAGGGATATGAGCCGATAAGGGAATATCACCGCCAGCTGTTCGAGCGTCATGGATGCATAGAGATGCTTGATGGAGGACCTCGAGTCGTTGACAGACAGACAGACGAGCGCCCGGTGGAAGTTTCACAACGGCTGTGGAACAGCAGACCTCGCCGGGCTGGCTGTGCGAAAAGAAACAGTTAGAGGGGATGAGTAGGAACGGATCAGAAAGGGGATAAGCTTGAATATGCACTTGACAATTATCCATGTCCCCTGTTTACGCGGTCTCACAGATGGTTATGGGGCCGAGCAACAGAGAAGGGATGGGTGCTGACTATCTATTTCGTCAACTTCAAACGTCTATAGGGGTTCTGGAAGAAGTTCCGTACGTTCTTTTCGAATTCACATCCATCAATACTCTTGTTGTGTTTCGCCCCTCTCTTCTTACTCAGCTACGAGTAGCCGCGGCGCAATGAGTCGGCGAAAAAGCGTGGATAGTGGGGTTAGGAGAAATCACGTACGGGAATGGAGGAGGATCCAAATCCGGCGAAGATCGCGCAGTGCGAAAAAAAGATGAAGGATTGCGCAGAAGATCGGCATCGTTGCTGAGATGTCGTTCATCGCCGATTGGACGAAATGGGGAGGGGCCTGGCCAGTATCATGGGGTTCCTCAAGAAGTCCGCACAGAGCAGTCCAGAATGTTTGATCCCTATATGTGGCTGTGAAGGTTCATGTCAGAAGTCGAGGAGATGGAGGGAAAGCGAACACGGTCACGCAAATATCAGAAGTGAGGGGTGCTGACTTGAACGGTGATTCATTTGATTTGTTTCCCATTCACAGGAGACGCTGTCGTCAGTGAGTGACCTCTTTCGTTCCGTTCTCTGCTCAGCCTGTATCGAGACTAGATGCTCGCAACCTTTCAATCCTCGCTATCCTTCTTCACAGATCCCTATATTGGTTCAGTGCAATATCGCCGCGCTTCTATACTGACTTCGTTTTCTACAGTCAACCCCGAGATCTCGTCCGGTCTCCCCCTCCCCACTGAGAACCGATACCCCCAGCCTGGATCCAGGACCGAGCGATACGCTACCCCCGCTTCCAACGCGAGCGACATTGCTTTCAACCCTGTATGTCCTTGGTTTCCTCTCTTCCCTCGTTTGGTCAGACGAGACGAGACGCCTCTCGCCTTGGTCCGGTCCAGCCATGTCTGCCTTCTCTGGCATGACCTTGGTGTGCCAAGACGTACCCTACTGTGCGACGAGAGTTGATCAGCTATCAGGTACCAATGTAGAGGAAGGCGAGAGCGACAGCGAGCTGACTTGTGTGTTTCAATCTGTGTTCTTATATTGCGTGATGGTCTCTCCTCGGGGTACCCGAGTAGTACTGGAAGCGAGATGTGAGTTGTGCAGTTCCTCTCATACGTCCCTTCATCTTCGATATATCTGATCCAGCTGCCAGAAAGGGAGGCGTAGCGCCGTGAAAAAGCGACATTCTTCTGACATTCTTCTGTTATGACCTTCGTTTGCAGGCCCGACGCTCGTACCCTCAAACATCCGTTATCACCCAGCCTCAACTAACCTCGCTCCTCCTCGCTTCGCCTGTGTTGTCTTCCATCGCCGCCCCTTCATCAGAGACGGTCACTCGACCCGACAGCTCAGCCATCGCCCCTTCCTCCGACTCGTCAGACAGAGATCAGACCATCGTTGCTTCTACCACTTCTGTTCCCTCCCTGTCGTCCGTCTTGGAGAAATTACCTCAGGGCAAAGCTTTCACCGGATCAGGAATCAACACGGCGTCGGCGTCGGTAGACTCGGCTCTGCCACCTCTCCCGCCCAGCTCAAAGTTGGGAGGCAAGTGGGTACCGCAGAAGGGCGAAGAGATCCCCCACGGCGAGCACGCCTACTTTCCCATGATCGGCTACAACTAGGCGAGGTGAGGAGAGACAAGCTTGCCTGGATCCTCGATCTCAATTTCAAGTTCAGGTCAAATCTCGCTCCTCGCGTTTGAGTCGGATTCGTGTGCGATTGGCATGGGCGGTTCGGTACATCGGTCGTCATCTTCATCGGATTTTCCTTTCCTCTTTCCTTCTTTCCTTATATCAAGATGGATTCCAGCCTGATTATCCGTTTTAATCATGCATTGTTGTTTCAGTCCCTTTCTTGAATTGCCTGCGCCTGCTTCGAGTCGAGAGTGAACGTATCACCCTTGCATAAACCATTCCAGAGCGCGATTATCGAATTACGAGTCGTCGAACGCATAAATTATAAAGCCTCGTTTCCGTTCCAGAGAGAATTTACAGTCAAACTAATCGAAGCAACGTCCCAAAAGATTTCTACATTCGTTCGTTCACTTGACCATTGATGATTGCCCAGTCACACACAGAGACATGCTTCGGCCCGCCTCGGCCTGCCTTGCCTTGTCTTGCGCTCCTCACGCTTCTGGAGTCGAACGAAGCATGCTGGCGTTCTTCCAGACTAAAGCCTGCTCCCTCCTCCTCACCTCCTCCCTCCCATATTTACAGCCCCCGCTCAAGCTCGCGCCTGGCCCATCGCTCAGAAGCCCTATCCAGCCCGCTCAATTCCCTCTCGCCTACAAGCGTCCTCACGATCCTAAACATGTCGTTCAGGCCCACGGCGATGTGCACTAGGGCGATATTGGCTGTTGCGAACAGGGCCAATTGCTCGTCCTGTTATTGTTGATTTGGTTGAGGGAGAAAGGTCAAGATCAGCCTCAGCCTCGATTCGGTTCGGTTGATCCGATAAGTCTTTTCCCGCCAAGACTTTATCCCAGAATATCGAAGATACGTTCCCAAGTATCGAGCACATGGATATGTGCAGCCACAAGACACAGCCACTCACGTGGATCGTCGCCCAATTGAGAGCACCTTCCAAGACGACAGCCGCATCTCTCGTGACCATCTCCATCCCGTCCAGTGGAAGATGCCCCTTCCTCTCGCCTTCTCCGTCGTCCCTTTGCGGCGCATCATCACCGCTCTTGGCATGGCCAGCGCCTCCGGCACTTGCGCTCCAGGTCGTGGGCTTATCGTACCCTGCTTCTCCTCTATCATCACGTTCCTTGCCCTGACTATTGGCCAAGAGACCCGCTACGCGCATCTGGCTCTGAGTCTGAGAATGGTGGAATGCCAGTCTCTCGAATATCGGGATTAATGGCGGTAGTGGCTCGCCGGTCCGGAGAGCTTGCTGCAAGATCGAGAATAGGGAGAGGCAATCCGCGATCTGTACGAGTAGTAGAGCAGGAGAGCACATGTCAGTCAGACCACCTCAACCTCATAAAGCATAGATTCATGAGGCCGTAATACTTGGCGATTCCGCTCAAGCTTGCACTCAGGTTGCGCCGAAAGAGGTATGGCTCTCAAAAACGAAGAGTCAACTGTGATAGGCGCGGTCCCAATTTAACTCACAAAAGCAGGATGCATCAATTCCGATCGCGTAGCGAGCATCTTGCACCATTTGACTTCCATGCGGGAGTATGCGCCGGACAGCAGCGCAATAGTGGACAGAACTTGCGTCTGAGTTCGGAAGAGGGCTTCATACTTCTTTCGTGGCCATGGACCTCTGCGAACGATCGATGACAGAGACAACTCGGTCAGTCAGGGCATGATTGTGCGAAGTTATAGCAGTCATTTCCTTGAGTCAAGGTTGGATACGACCTGTAATACTCACTTCAATCCCGGTTCGGCGCTGTTCGATAAAACACCCCATAGATCAGTATCGGGACAACGTCGGTATGCTACAGCGCATGTTTTTTTTTTTTTTTTCCGGACTGCACTCACCCAGCAAACGTTAATTGGGGCTGCATCGTCACCAGTCGACCCTGTTTACATGCAGTACCGTCAGCCTTGCATTCGTCATTTGCCATTGAGCTTCTCGAAGACGGCGCAAATTCATGGCACCAGAGTCGGCTGTTCGGGACTTTAGCGGTTCAGACCAACTCACGAGAACCTTCATGAATCCGCCCTTGTATCTCTCCCGCCGCCCTTCAGCGATCTGTGCCCGAGCGGCATCCGCCTTGTTGCTTATGCCGTTCCCATCGGCGTCTAGCACGCCGTTGTCCTCGGCGTCCAGCTCCCCCTCGATGCCCGTAACGACCTTTCCGTACAGGTCGCCGATGTCCGCCATATTCTTGGCTAATCGGCGTCTGAACAGCGCTCTAGCTGAAACGGGACGAGGGAAGAGCATGATGAGGAACGCCGCGACGAAACCTGCGTCGTTCGGATAGGCGCGACTGTTAGCCACATTTTCTTTTGAGCGTCAGGAGGATTCGGGACACATACCGATGATGACCAGCAAAGCTCGTCGACCTGCCAGGCCAGCACCGGAGCCCTGGTTTGCGGTCTGGTACACATGCTCATCGACCCAAGAGTAGCCAACAACGAACTAGAGACCCAACGAAAGTGAATGTCAGCTGAGGTTGTCATCTTGTGGAGGATATTCAACATGAATGAGACGTAGCTTACCATGATAGTCACGTTCGTCATGAGGAAGAACGGCGACTTCTCCATTGGCAGAGCGATACGGATGAACAAGCACGGGGCGATGAAGACCATCTATATTCGCAAGTGGAAGTGTACGGGTCCCAGCTCAGTGTCAGCTACTGTAGAGATATCGCAATTGAACATCAGCAACTTACGGTGGCAGCGGCAATACCGTAAGGGTTGCCTGGTCCTCGACCGGCACCGATGTACCATACGACCATCCCGATAACCAAACCCAGAACGGTTCCGCCCTATTGGTAGAAGAAGCCAGAGACTTTAGCCTGGTATGCTTTCCACTATAACGTTTGAGGAAACAACTGACCATTCGGACGAAGAATGTCAGGATCTGTTCACCGGTGAAGACACCCAGACCCGTCTGAGCCATGATCAAAGCCCAAAGGCCACTGTATAAGAAGTGACTCGTCAGCAAAGCAGTGGCGACTTCCCGTTGATCGGTGTCGGAGGTAGATCACATACCGATTTGTATAAGTGAAATAAGCGGACGAGGGGCAGACGGCCGGGATCCACAGTGCGATGGAGACAAGAGCATATTTCAGTGCGAAGAGTCCAGAGTCACTGGTCATACCCTGCCAGATGTGGTAAATTGATCGTCCGAAACGCTGGAAGACGTTTCGAGGGTCTTCGGCGTCGGGATCTTTGGCTGCATCGACAAAGACAGCAATCAGAATGAGCTCTCTTCCCGTGAATTACCCATGTGATCGCGAGTATCGAATGCGAGCTCTTACAGTGTGCTTTGATCTTCTTTTCCTTCCTCTTCTTCTCGCTCTTATGATCCACGGCAGTACTCGTCTCGCTGGCGTCATCATCATCATGATCATCGGCCTGGACAGGCTCATGAACATCAAGGGTCGAATGGTCATCGGTTCCAATGGCGAGCGGATTCCCACCCTGTTTCTCGTTTGCCGACTTCACGACGTTCTTTGCGAATGCCTTTGGCAGCTGGATCTTGCTCTTCGGGTTGGCCCGTTCGATTTCCAGCAAGAGCTCGAGCAGCTCGATGAGCGTGAGACAGAATGAGATGAGATTCGAGGTGAAAACGAAGCATCTGAACAGGTCCCGGGAGGAATATCGATGTTTCTCGTACAAGTGGGATTTGAGATCGCCTGTAACAGGATCGAAGTTATCCTTGTATGGTTCGAGCAATGCGAGATGCTTGCTCTGCCTGTACTCGGCCAAGGCGCTCTTGACTGCCGCAAGGTTGCCTTCTCTCTCGGCGATAGAAGGGGCCGAAGCAGGCTTCTTCTTCCATCTTGTGTGATTGACCAGTAACAGCCATGTTGAGATATCGTCCATGGCTTTGGCTGAGGAGTCGCGCAGTTCAGCGGTAGAGTCTGCCAAAATAGGCAACAAGCCAGTGAGACTGTGAGTGTCGTCGACATGCTTTTCCATCTTCTCAAAGTGATCTTTGGCTCGGACCGTCGAATGAGGTAGCGGGTCATCTTTCATGGACTTCAGACTCTGGTATTGCTCTTCGATGATCGTCTACAGCATGATTCCGTCAGCCAGAGAACGACTGGAACTTTTGGACGCACGACGACGTCGCTACACAGCCGCGATCACTTACGACGAAGCTGGACAGAGCGTAAGACCTCGCACCCAGGTCTTCCACTTTGTCGAAGACTTTCTGCAGATTTCCAGGCCCAATCTGACCTCTCGTGATTTCGAGATTGAGCATCGCCGTCTGCCCTTGAAGCTCCATGACAGCGGCGACATGCTGCGCCTTGAGCTTGCTCGACTTCCCAGCTAGTTCTGTCCACCTCTCCGCATCGGATGGTTGAGCACGGACGACCTCGCTCTGAAGCTTGAAAAGCGAGATGGTCGGGCCGAGCATCTTGGTGGTCATGGCGTCTAACATGATGTGGTTGAGCGTCTGAGGGAAGATGAGGAAGATGGAGACGAGCGCCATCGCCATGAATACTGCCGCAGGAAGGAGCAGTTGTCGCTAGCAAGGAAAAATTCAAGGAGTACACGTGCACGAACTAGTCAGCTCAGACGCCTAGCGGCATACTTATAGTCTGTAGCAGACTGTCACGTTCCAGATACCCACCGCCAAGGTATATTCCGGAATGGGAAACAGCGGTCCGAAAGAGCACATCACTGTTTCCATGCACGAAGGTTAGCATGTTCAAGTCTCGAACAGCCCAGAGCAACTTACGATCCAGGATGATAGTTCCGAAGATGCAACCGAGGGTTCTGGTATCGATCTTGTTCAGCTGTTGTGTTCGAAGCCTAAATAGCAGGGAGATACTTACAGTCTCGGCCGAGTAGCCCGCAGGAAGCCCAGGAAGTAGCATCCTACAAAAAAGAAGACTCCGTACACCGTGGACGAGCGAGGGTCGAGGAAAGCGCCATCAAAGATGGATGCTTGGTCTGAGGGATGATCAGAGTGGAAAAATGGCAGCTCTATTAGTGATATCCTAAGCCCGTCTGCATAGGGCTATACGTACATTGGGCGTCGATATTGGCACTCGTATCGTATCTGTAATCGTAATGGTCAGCCCAAAGAACCGTTGTTTTGACAAGACAAGCGGAACAGTTGAACATACCCTGCTTGCGCTGTCTGTACTTGCTGAGCGTACAGGACCTGGGACCTCGCTCTCAGCGCCGCAGCCATAGCAGCCGCTCCCCATGCCCAGCCGAAACAGAGACCAATCAACAGCGTGAGTAACGCGAAGATGTAGATGCTCAGCGCCATGTAAGGCGGTAGCATTTGGCTCATGAGAGCGCCAAAGAAAGCGGCTTGACCCAGCTTATCGAGCGCTACACAAACGGCAAGTGTCGGTCAGTCATCGTTGATCAGCCACTCGAGATGTTGAAGCCAGATTCGGCCAGACTCGGCAACGCCGCTGAGAAACGGTGGCACACTCCTACTCACAGGTCTGAACAAGCATGACCACCAGCGTCCCAAAGGTCACCACCATACACCTGAAAAAGTTCTTCCATTGTCTCCTATCCGTCAGCGTTGGCGTGAACCAAGGTGGGATATGCAGCGTCTTCTCTAGCTTCTTGATGAATGTCGAATCGCCTTTGTTCTTGTCCATCTGATTGTTCTTCGAGGTGGATTTGGTCTCTGTCGGTTTTTGCGCAGCGACCGTACTGGCGCTCGCTTGTTCGCTCCTGGGCGATGAGGCTGGTCTTTCTTTAGCCATGCTGCCTGCGAGTTACCTATGCACAGTGAAGAGTGACTCCTGCTACTCTTGCTATGTATGAGAAGCTTCGAGGTGATGTTGTGCGTCGTTGTCGATCTTTCTACAATTGAACCGTGCGGTTAGCATACCGAGCCTGTAACTGCACTCGTAGTCTGTTTATACTTGGTATTCGCTGCATCGCTGCATCGCAGCTGAAATGTTTTGGTCTGACTATGGACTTGTTTGGTTTGGGCTAAGGTTCGGATCTTGAACCTTAATTGCCGCATTCGTCCTTTAACGGCAGCAGCAGGGCTGATGTCAATAACCGACTCTGCCCGGGGTCTCCACATACACATTTCAGACCCTCCGCCTCTAATCCCATTAGCAGTGACATTAGAAAGATACTTCTAATCCGAGTTCAGCCGCAGCCGCAGCCGTATGAGGGATGCCCTATGACTTCGTGCAGAGCAGAGCGTTACCCAATGCTTCTGGTTATCACACGAGTGATCATCCCAGTATAGCCGTATGAAGCATGCCTCAGAAAGGGATCTCATAGCTCGGGAATGAATGAATCAGATTTGGAAGGATTGGAAGGATGAGAAGAAGAAGCGGGAGGAGAGGAAAAGCAAACGCGTTGTTACGAGAGAAAGCAGAAAGAAAGGGCCCGCGTCAAATTGAACATGTACCTTAGAGCACATCCATATGCCAACTCAATTCATCCAAACGCGCTCAACAAAGTACTCACTGTACTCACTCACCTCACCGTGCACGAGCCAAACTTCAACATACTTTCAATCAAATATCATTCAACTCTGCTTTGCGATCTCAACAACATTGATCGGGTCTCAAATAAACTCATTCACGTATAGCCGTAGGACATAGTATAGTACAACCTGACTACACACTACACGTTCGGCGCCTAGACATCCGGGATCCAACTGCTTACATTCTCACCAAGTTCTCCAGTAAGTCCAATCTCGCAGCTCCGTCACCTGTTACAGCGACCGGGTTGCTAGGCAACAACTAGCAGATATTCCCAAGGCACAGATCCAGAAGATGAAGAAACACCACCACCTCGCCGTGGCGAAGCTGACAGGCTGTGTCCCTTAGTCCTCAGTCAGCAGGATCGTCAGCAGTATCTGGAATACAGGTTTCAACATCAACTGCTATCCGCGCAACATGAAGCAATAGGATCGGGCTTCATTCGTTCAGACGGCCACTCTCCTGATCCCTCGAACTCTTGCGAAACACTGGAATGACACTCCGAACATTGCATCAAGATCCTGAACGTAACGACAATCTCGCGAACAAGATGATCCAGCACAAATCTATTTCATCAACCTCATCATACCATTCTCGGACGCAGAGCCAGAGCGAAGCAGGCCCGTCCACACAACATGTCCAAGCGCCTCCTACGCCCACTTCACCTCGAACATCGATACGTCAACCGACCCATGTCCAGGCTATCCACGATTTCGACCCGTCTCTTTTAGCGTCGACATCTTCGTCTAGCACGGGCATGTATCTCAGCTTCAAAGCTGGAGAGATCATCAGGGTTCACGTTCGCGATGCGACAGGGTGGTGGGACGGTGAGATCAGCGGGACATCACGGTGGGCCAATGAGGGAGAGGATCCGACAGTCAGGGGACTCAGGAGAGGATGGTTCCCAAGCAATTATGTGAGGGAGATGGGCTGGGATGGGGTGAGTGTTAAAATTCTATCCCACACGTTGCTAAAACATACTGACCGTTCTCTGTAGTCGCTTCACCGACGAGCGGAATCCGTGACCAAGTCAAACACCGCTAGCAGCCCACCTATCCAGCGCACAGAATCCTTGCCAGCTCACTCGACCCATTCGAGACAGACTTCGGCGGCATCCCATCACTCCAGAACCTCGACCTCGACCTCGATCTCACAAGTAGTACAATCGCCGACTCGGACGGAACCTTCAGCACTTCCAGCGGCGTTCCAGACGCTTATGCATCCGATCGTTCAGTCCCTTTCATTGCTGGAATCCGCTATTCACTCGAACCGGAAACCGCACATTCAACCTTCAACCGCCTGCGTGATCTCCTCCATTCGCGCTGCTCTGATGCAGACAGACTGCCTGAGCAAAGAATCCTCGACATTGGTGACATGGCCTGTCTTGGCAAAGGAGAGGAAAATCGTGTTGGTGGAGCTCTCAAAACTTGTCGCATGCGCGAGAAGCGCTAGTGGCGTAGCCGAAACGGATGGAGCGGATGACAGCAAAGAGCTCGAAGCGTTAGCGAAGGCTGCAAGGGGTGTCTTCGCTAGTGTCAAGCGTTTCCTCCATCTGGCGAACAGCTGCGGTGTCGAAGTGACCCTGATGGAGTCCGCACAAGATCCGCTTCTCGATAATTCACTAGGGGCACCGAGTGACGCGTCGTCCGCCATCACCAATGACTCGCAAGAATCCAGCAACCAATCCACGATCGGTCGGTCGGCCGTCCGCAACCCGACAAGCGGGAATGCTAGGATACAGGAGACTTTCCGGCTCAAAGCTGCCAGTATCGGTGATCTTCGAGCGGCGCGTCGGAGAGATGCCGCGGCCAGTCCCCCGCCTCCGCTTCCTTCGGCGACTGTTACGCCCTCGCATTCTCGTTCAGGTCGTACTCGATCACCTTCAGTCGCCGGTACACCGATGTCTTCAACCTTTTCGGCAGGATCAGGTCGGTCGTCTCCGGTCGTCATGAAGTCTTACCATGATCGAAGGATGTTAGGGAGCATGGATAGTGCATTCACGCAAGTCAGTACGGCTTCGTCCGAGGACATGCACCCGAACTGGGAGGATACGACACCGGTACCTACCCCTCAAGCTACTGTTGTCAATCGCCAATTGGGTGCGGTGGCAGACGTTCACGAAGCTATCAGCCATGCCGAAGACGCTCTACTGTCGATTATTGCCGCCTTCATCGGTCATATCCACTCTCACCATATCGGCTCACACCCGTCCAGTCACGCCAATCTTATCGAAATGACGCGAGAAACGATTGACAGTGTGCGAGAGCTTCTGACAATCGTTGAAGCTGTAGGAAGAAATGTCGGTGTCAGGCATAAGCGACCGAGAGAGATCGAAAACTTGCGTATTGCCAAAGATCAACTTTACGATGTGGCTTCAAAACTTGTGGAAAGTGCTGAAGTCGTAGCGAACGCGCCGTTCTCCGAGTTTGGTGAAGAAAGCTACGACGCGGAGAAAGCTCGGCTACTTCAAGCCGCTACAGGGACACTGCGAGCCGGCACTGAGTGCGTTCGGCTGGTCAAATTGTGTCTACCTGAAGACGACAATGTGCACTTGAATGCAACACCTCGTCAAGGCGATAATTCTGGAAGGCAGTCCACGCCTCGACCAGCTCATGCCCACGAAGCGCCGCTGGTGCTTCGAGAGAAACCCGTAGGAGCTCGGGGTGTACATACGCTATCTGGACTGCATCGAAAGGCGACGAGTCTGAGCACTCTTCAGCGCCGATATCAACAAGATGGATCTATCAACCAGGCTCCAATGGAAGAAGATGAGGATGAGGATGAGGATGAGGAAGAGGAGGAAGAGGAAGATCAAGAGATTGTGCAGGATTATGGCAAGGACGAGGATCTGACCATGCGTCCTGTCGCACAGGCAACGCTTGGAACGCCAGTATCTTTCCCTGTAAGTCTTCACCTACCTGATTCACCGACGTGATACTAATAGAAGTGATAGACCCGACCGAGCCTTCAGCACAACCACACGTCTCCTGGCCAATTTTCAACGGCTCGTCGACCATCCGAAGAACTGCTCCGAGCGCTCCATCAGAACGACACTTCTGGCCCAAGAAGCCGGTCGTCCAGTCTGACTTCACCGGCTCCGCCGCGTATCCAGCATCGCTCGCCCTCACGATCCGCTGATCTTGACAAATTCACTGGCGACTATGACTTCACTCTACCCCCGCAACGTCGAGCATCCCGAGGTACTATCTCGACCTCTTCGCGGTTGTCTATGTACACGGCAAGCTCGCAGGCTTCGGCTACGTCAACGGCACCTACGTCAACCCGCTCTTCTGATATGAGCGATTATGGATCCCTGCCTCAACATGCTCATGATGTATCGTCAACGGTCTATGCGCCTCTCAAGGTAGATATTCCCGGATCAAACCATGATTTATCACGATTGGCGGAACTCAGACTGGAGGAAGCGACGCCCATCAAAGCCCATAATCACCTTCGACCTGCCGCACCGGTACGATCCGTTACTGCACCGATGCCTGCTGCAAGCGGCGATGCGCGCTTCTGGGTCGTCGCACATGATTACGATCCCCGCGAGATCGCTTTCAACTCTGAAGGAGCAATGGTTGGCGCTTCTCTACCTGTGCTGGTGGAGAAGATGACACCCCACGACGGCCCAGTGGATCTCACATTCAACGCAACATTCTTCTTCACATTCCGACTCTATACCACTCCGTCAAAATTGCTCGAGACGGTCATGGCTAGGTATGATCTGCAGCCTCCTGGCTCGATTGTCTTGGGTGAGAAGGAGAGAGCATTGTGGATCGAAAGGAAAGTTGTACCTGTCCGTCTGAGGATCTACAACTTCCTCAAGGCGTGGTTGGAGCAGCATTGGAGGCCTGACACGGACGATGTCGTGCTCGATACGATGGAGACCTTCGCTCGAGAGGTGGTGACTGTAACTCTGCCTGCTATGGGTCCTAGACTCCATGACCTCATCCGACGGAAGCTGAATGGACCATCGTCAGCGAGATCGGACCGGTCAAGCTTCCAGACGGGCATCTCCATGGATCGCCTGAGGGGATCCGCGCAGTCAGGAATGCTCCACCCGCCGCCGATATCAGGCGGCTTGCCGCCCACTCCCATCATCAGTAAAACTCTGCACTCACTTCTTCAGAAAGCTGCTACAGCGGGAAGCAACGTCAATATCACCGAATTCGATACCGTCGAGCTCGCTCGTCAATTCACCGTCATGGAGTCAAAGATGTTCAGTGCCGTCTTGCCTGAAGACCTGCTCCAGACGGGCAAAAAGACCATCCCGGAGCTGAAAGCGCTCAGTACGCTGTCGAACCAGATTACCGGATGGGTGGCGGATAGTATTTTGAATGAGACGGATGCGAAGAAGAGGGCTAGTCTGGTTAAATTCTTCATCAAGCTTGCGGATGTGAGTTGACCGTTTTCGATGTGCGCGCGCGTCATGCGACGCAAAGGGACTTTGGCTGATAAGCGATGCGTAGAAATGCTTGATCCTGTCCAACTTTTCAACGATGTTTGCGGTCCTCGCCGGGTTGAACAGCAGTACTATCCTCCGACTGAAAAAGACATGGGATGTGAGTATACACTCCTAGCTTTCACACGCGCTTTCGTGCTCAAGGTAGTGGCCGCCGGAGGGAAGAAGGTTGGACTGATTACTGTTACAGGCCTTGCCTACCAAATACCGGATCACCATCGAGCGATTGAGGGGAGTCATCGAGCACACCAAGGTACGTTCAAAGCGTAGGGAGATATCGCCGATGGGAGATGTGACGATGCTGACACTGGCGCAGAACCATGCTGCTTATCGAGCACGGCTGAGGGAAGCACCTACGCCTTGTCTCCCTTTCCTCGGTCTGATCCTCACCGAGTAAGTGAAGAGACATTCATGAGAATAATGTCTGCTTGAAATTGGCGGTATACCATTGCAGCGCTAATATCATTATTTCTCACAGTATTACCTTTACATCGGACGGCAACCCGAATACTCGACCTTCGGTTCTTGCACCGGAGCTTAATTTGATCAACCAGGACAAGTATAACAAGCTTGGGAAAATCGCCATGGATTTCAAGCGATACCAGGAGGTGAGCGGCTCGTAGACCGACACAGAGTGATTTTGTATTAGTGAATGCTGACATCCTGGGTTTTTTGTACTCTATTCTTTGCCAGCCCTTCAATTTCCATGAGATCGCAGCTGTGCAGACATTCCTTCGCCGCGTCCTCACCGAAAGAGGCAGCGGCTCCGTTGATGCCCTGTACCGCAAGTCATGTAAGTTGAAATCTATTGTTCGACCGTGATGTAAGAGGATATTCTGTGGCTGATGACGATCGTGCGCTATTGCCTTTTTTCTGCCTGAGCAGTAATGCTTGAACCTCGGCTGGGATCGGAAAGGCTGAGTTCAAATGTCGAGAGACCTGGTTGGCTGAGCGGGAAGATATAACCTAATCAAAAGGTTAGAAGGCGAGATGTTCGAGCGATTCATGTCGATGACTCCATTCACAACGGAGTCAACCATCAGCTACTGTGTAACGACGTGGCGATTGGCATCTCACACCAACTACATCGTGCTTACTCGTGCTCTTGCTCTTTGCTCGGGTACCATGGCTCATCAAGCTAAATCAACGGAAATGTACGCATACGCGCACATACTCTTGCACCTACGTGTGGACATAGATGGACTACACATATACATACATACAAATCATAACGATCAGCGATGTCGACACAAGACACGTCTATTACAATACTCTACCATACAATGCATGGCACATGAACTTGGGTCGTGAAACTCTGCATGTGGCACGGATTCGCAACACAATCGTGACCATGAAACACGTCTAGTCTTCTCCGATTGTACGTGATGGTGCGGTGCGCCTCTGTTTCTGACTTGCATTACATGTACTCTTGCTGCACGTTCAATATACTCGAGGTCTGATCGATCAACGATCAATAACGAATGCCAGGAGAAAGCGAAGAAGGAGAAACGACATATCGCCAATAATCGCCCTTCCCGCATCTGCTGCTAGCCCCATCCACGACGACGCCGGCGCCTTCGTTCCGACCGGAATAGCAGGCGCATTCCCATCCCCAGGGGGAACTCTGTTCGGGGCCGATACGAGTACGTTGTTTCTGTGTCTGTTTGCCTGCAATCGCTGGCTTCTTGCCTGCTCTTCTTTCACCGCCTTTCTCTTGTCCACCCCCTGCATGGGTCCCTGCAGCCAAGTCGTCGTCCACGTGCCATGGGCCTCTATGGTAAATGGCAGGCTGATGATTGTCACCTTGTCCCTCCTCCTCACCTCGGACCCAGATCCAGTCCCAATCCGAGTCAGAGTCAGAGTTAGAGTCTGTAGTCGTGTCTAAATCCAGGTTCGGATCCTGGCCCTCGCTCGGCTTGCCCCTCGAGTCCAGCTCAACAGCTCGGAACCCCACGACCTCGGTATCGTAGACGTCTGTCGAGCAAATCCTGAGACATACCTCGAGGTCCATGTGCGGCTCCACGTCTGAGAGGTACAAGAACGGGGTACCGGACAGACGGGGGTAGCATCCTTCGAAGAGCAGAGGGGAGTCGAGGTATGTCACCTGGTAGGGGCAGGGCGTCAGCGGGGGGCTCATATGGAGAAGCAATAGCAATTTCAGTGCCAGGCTCAGTGATGACTGAGTCTCACTGGAAAACGGTCCAGATAGAAGTGGTGTATAGCGGTGAACAGATGGGGCTTGCTCTGTCCATTCGCGAGATTCGCAGTCAGGAGTCACTACAGAGTACTCGTACCGTCCACCACTCACCGATCCCTGACAAGGAGTACACTCGCCCCCAGAATCGCACCCGCCCTCGATCTGAGTGGGTAAAGGACCATTCGAATGCGAGCAATAGCATTCTGCGCTTTGCTCGCGGTAGTACGCGTAGCTGTATTTGTTCTTGTTCTTGCACAAGGTCTAAAAGGCAGGAACAAGACAGGGCGCCATACGGTACACGCCCAGGCATCAGGTCATTAGTCAGCGAGGATCAGACGCATTTACCGTACCAAAGAAGTATCCGATCAATGAGGGCTTCGCTGGCGAGAGGTCGAGCGGATATTCTTCGGGTCTTGTCACCGTGACGTTGACATGAAAGGAGTGCAAAATTTCACAGCGACGATCGCCGTGCCCATGCTTCAAAGCCTAGGCCTACTCACCACACAGCTTTCCTCGTCCACCTGCGAGCTGCCGAGCCCATACGATTTGCTGGAATGCACGAACCGGCTGAACGAGTCGGCGGATATACAGCCTGCGAATTGCGGTGAGCCGGACTCGCTGCTGGTGACAGTGATCCGTCTCAGTGGTAGTGGGTGTTTCACGTTCGACAGCCCGGTGGCGAGTCCATTGGTTGACGGTACGAACAGGGCCAATAGGGCGAGGTATATGACATGAGCACAACGTCTTGGGCGGGGGGACGTGTTGCGAGCTATAGAAGTGTTCTGGGATATCATGTCGGGATCTGGTACTCGTGCCATGGTGTATGAGCTGACGACGTTTTGCTGCCCCCCACACGCATATATCTGCCGAGAGTTGCCCTCGTTACATGCGAGGTTCCTTCCTCACTAGGTCGACAAGGATTGGTGAAGAGTGAAGAGTCGATACCTGTGTCTACACTGGTTGACACTCGACGCGGAAGACCTGAATCATCCCTCTATCGAAAGGGATGCGCACACTCGTCGGTGTACTAAATTACTAGCACTGCACTCGTTCTGAGAGAGCATCATCAGCTGATCATGAAGACTCGTGTCGTTGACTCTGCATCAGAACGAGACAAAAAGGCATTTTTAAGGTCGAGCCATAGGGTCAGATGCGGAAGGATCGCCGGGAGACACCAACTAACTGGAAAAGGTCATAATACCGTGACCTCCTGCCACATGGTAGATGCGCGCGAGAGCATTGACGATAGAGAGGGAGGGAATGATCGCCATCGCCACGACCTCATTCGATGATCACCACGAGTTCCATCAGTGCTCGAGTACACCGTGACGACAGATGTCGTATGTCTTCGTTCGGGCGTTCGGTTTGTCAGTCGGAGCAATAGCAAAGGCTGTGTTGGAGACTGCGTCAGTCGGAGCAACAACAACAATTGTCGTGGGCACTGTACTCTTGAAGGCCGTGGAAATCAATAACCCCCTTCTGGCCAGGCAAATACATCGTCCACGGTACCGTCTTGCAATCTATCCCACTAAAGAGAGAGAGCCGGTGGTACCCGAGTTGAGCAAGTCGGCGGCGGCAGTGTCGCGGGGGAACAGGAGTGGTGAGCTTACGCCGCACGACACCAAGTAGAGCTGGGCGGATGAATGCGGGCCATCGCAGAGAGTTCACAATGTATATAATGATCGGTCGGGCGCAGACGTTGGACAAGGAAAGAAGGCGTGGTTAGACAGAAGGACGGGCACCCCAAAAAGGGGGCTTCAGTACTCGTACTGATCGTTGCTTCTGGTGTCCCCCACCCCACGAACGCAGCCTCTTCGTCTTCGTTCCCGCCTTACAGTCCAATCGACAATCACAACCACGATCACGATCACGGTTACAATGGCACTCAACATATCAAGTACCATTACAATGACAATCACAGATACTATGCATCGGCGCGTCACTAGAGAGGTCAACATACGAGTATTGCAAAATGGCAAAGAAGGATCCCTCCACGTAGTACCCCTATGTCTTTCCGACCCCCTGCCGTCACATCCGTTGATATCGCAACCTCCCTCGTTCCCCTTGGGCCCTCTCTGCCTCTCGCGCTTAGCCGAGTATTCTGAGTCACATCGATCGACTCTCTCTTCTCTTTCACTTCGTACAATACATAAATGATTCCGTAAGAGACTTCCGATGTTATACCGCATACTGTATAGATGAGCGATCCCGCTAAAGAGTCTGATGAAGCGATGGACATACCGTAAGATGAGAAGCAACGTGCTACTCTTGAACGACGTGGATGAGCCAGCGAGCATTGAGATCTCGACGGGTCGAAAAAGATGAGCGACCTGTTCAGCAGCGACGAAGCTACAGACGCAAGCCTACTGTACGAGTACTGTGCAATACATCACGTGTAGCACACAATATCAAGATTGTCTATGATGCCTTCCTGGTCCGAAACCAAAAGACAACTTCCTTTAGAAGTGAGGAGTAGATGCCGATATACTTGTACAACTTGTTTCCGTAGAGGATACCTTCCTAATTTACAATGTCCGTGTCCATGCGATTTATCCGTCCTTCAAGAACAATCCGATACGTGCCATACCCAAAGGATCCGAAAATACAAAACGACTGTTCCCAAGCGCAAAGTGAAAGATGCGACACTATTGCCGTATCGTACGTTCGCGTTTGGGATTGAGGAGAAGAGATTCCATCTATTATCTATGTTTTCTCGCTTGCTTGATAGCGAGGGGAGAGACAGCTTGTCGAAGGACCAACCTTGGGATCTTGAGCCCTGTTGACCCGTCGTTAGGTTCTGAATGGATCCGTTGATTGCTGCGTCCCTTTTTTCGAATGTGCGCGTGTCGCCGGCGAGTAGCGGATGGCGCGCGTTTCGCATGGCGCATTATTGAATTATGCCCATGGTCAATCGGAGGAGGCCATCGTGCCTCTCCTCAGTCTGGGTCCGACCAGCAAACCCCTTACTCCAGCTCGTACCCTGCACCAGAAGGCTTGACCATGGCCTTCGTCGTATTATCCCTGCACCGCTTCAGGAACTTGAAGAGCGCACTGCCGCCAGTCCCTCTGATTTCGTTGATATCCACAGTCTTCCCCTCCTCCTCGGCAAGGGCCCTCTCTTCTTCGGTCTCGGGTAAAAGGCCCATCATCTTCCTCACTCTTTCGCTGGGCGATCGTCGGGCCTGCTGCACAATGAAGAGCGATACGACACGCATGTGTTTCTCCCTGAACCGCCTGAGAGACTCGAGAGCGCCATCGTATGCCGTCGCCAGGGCTGGGTGAGAATGGGCGTAGTGGACGACCAGAGGTCGCAGAGGTGTAGGGTGGGTCGACAAGTGCAGGATGAAGGATCGGTGAGGTAGCGGCATGTATTGCAGCATCCGCTGCACAAACGTAGCTTCGCCCCGAGGTGCCGCGCCGTGGCCGTGAGGAGCCGCTGGAGAGGCGGGAGCGTCAGATGATACTGGGGTTGAGTCGACCGTAATGTGGGACTGCGAAGGATCCTCGATCGCAGCCATGGCTTCCGCTCTCTCTTCTTCTGTGGGCGAATGGTCGACCGTGAGGAAGATGTCGATAGCATGAATGAGCGAGCTCTGACCCGCACTAGGTCCTGAGAAGAGCTTGCCCCTCTTTCCAGCAGTAGAAGAGCTCTCTGCAACTGAAGAAGTGAGGTCCTCCGGGTCGCCCGAAGCGGTCAGGCCGAGGTAGTCCCATCCCGCTGAAGTAGGTCCATCCGCGTCTCCTCCCTTGAACCATGGCCTGATGAGATGGTAGAACTCCTCCGGGTCGACCTCTTTCATCAGGGTCATTGTGACGTCCGAGATCTTGTCGATCTGCTGCGCCAACTTCCTGAGATAGACTGTTAATCGCCTCAAAGCCTTTTCATCGGCCAAGAACAGCTCGTCGAGAGACTGTCGCATGAGCCTCAACGCCTCGGCACCGACAATTTCAGTCAACGCGGAGATCAAGAAGAACTGTTCTTCCGATCGAGTGCGCGTGAAAGTAGTGATGATGTCGGAAGGGAGGTTGGATGAAGCCGACGGTGCAACGGCAGGGTTAGAGGGCAAAAAGTTGTACAAGACCGTATCGGCATACGTGAGGACTGGCGGGAGACCAAGCATCGGTGATACCTTGAGCAGAGGTACGGAGATGCAAGCGGGGATAGGGATCGGCTCTTTCTCCGCTGGCAGCGCTGAAGTGGAAGCAGAAGCACGTAGAGCAGGAGTGGTGTGGGCGTAAAAGTGAGCGAGGAACGTGAGGACAACGTGAGCCCGTCGCACCAAAGGAAGTGAGCGCAGCTCGTCAATATCGACCAACGGCATCTGTGTGGGCGCAAGATATCAGTGTCTGTACGGTATGCATGTGAGACAGCCGGTAAAGCTCGACTGATGCAGCGGAGTCCAATAAAGGAACAGAGAGGGGCAATGCATGAAACGAGTGATTGAGACGTACCATGTTGACAGCTTCTCGCCATAATCTTTCCTTGTCCCTCTGTCCACCAACGATTAGCCCATCTCCAGCCTGACCACCACGCGCAGCGTCCAGCGCTTCTTCCCAGACAGCATATTTCCCTTCGAGCCTCACCACGTTCTTGGAACCAGGCAAGAAACCGGTTCGGACGTCGACGTCGAAATCGGCCGAAGCGAGCGAAGCGGTGTTGGGCGCGAGACCGTTCGATTCGTGCGCAGAAGTCGTTGGCGCGCCGGAGGGGTAGAGATCTGTCGATTGCGCAAAGGACGGCTGCAGGGATAAGAAATGGTTCGGCGGGAGATCAAAGTGCGCGCCATTGCCGCCGCTGCTGGAGCCTGGCGCAGGCGAAGGCGACCGTTGAGGAATCATTTCTCTTCTGGGTGGCAATAGCAGTGGCGATTTTTGCTTGTTTTTCCGAAAGGAATTCCAACTTTTTTGAGTCTTGAGCTTATAAATAAAATCCGAGGTCGTAGGCCGCCGCCGCGCGACTAGAGATTGTTTGCCTCTCCAGCCTAAAACAAAATTCTGATCGAGTCTTTTGGTATACAATTTTGTCGAAGTATGTGTTTATGTACAGCGGTGAGAAAAGTCCACTTGTAGATGATAGATGTGGTAGATGTAGAAATGCAACGGTTGTGAAGGATGGATAGAAGATGGAGACAGTAAATAAAGACGAGGGTGATTTGAGTACTACTATGGTGATTGCATTCTCCGGACCGTAACGACGTAGGCAGCTAGGCAGCATTTGTTTTTTTCCTTCGAGACGATTAGGTGATTAGGTGATCACACAGAAGATCAGGGGCATCATTCCTAATCTGGCCGGTCCCACTCTCACGCGTAGCACCAAGTTGATACCCGCCGGTTATATGTTTATGATATCCCCATGATGAAATGATCCCGGGCGGACCAAAAAACCAAAAAAAAAAGCTTACAATAGCGGAATACGCCTAATTAAGGCGGAGTTATCCTTCATATCTGTTAGGCGCATTTGAAGAGAGATCATCCGGGATCGATCACGTGCCTATGTCAGTCAAATCATGAGATCATAGGCTCGCGAGACTCGCAAGGCATGGGGTATACATCTACAGATGCTATATGAGACAGCTCGTCGTGGTCCTCTCTCTATCTACAAAAAAGTCATGATCGATACGTTTATGCAAAGTACTGCAAAGGGGCAATGACATGATAATGTCAATCAGCAATGCATCTTGTGGGCAGGCGGAAAGAATCCAGGCTAATGAAAGGTAACTTACGTGGTGCTCCTTGGCTTTTCTGGCTTGTACCTCGAGGATACCGCCGTGGAAGTGCTCGTGCGACAGTTGAGTGGCATTTTGTCGGAGAGCAAGCTGTATTGGAAACCATTTGCACATTCATCAGACATGATTACCGATGTGATTCCGTTGGAGACACAAGCCGCAATCACTCACCATACCAGCCTCTACACAAACCGCCTTGAGCTGAGCACCGTTCATGTCCTCGGTCGATCGCGCCAACTCCTCGAAGCTGCAGACGGGACAAATAGCCAGTCCAAGATCAGCTGCGGTCTTCTACACTAGATCGGTGGCTCCGATGTGGTCTGTGTTCCTGCCTTGATCGCACGGTTGAACGACTCACTTTACGCCGTGGTGATTGAGCTTTCTTGAGTGGATTTGCAAGATTCGCTCTCTGGCTGATTCGTTAGGCAAGGGGAACTCGATCTTCCTGTCCAATCGACCTGATCGCAGAAGAGCCGGGTCAAGGATGTCAATTCGGTTGGTAGCGGCGATGACCTAAAATAAAAGCTATGTTCAGCCACTTGTTCCGAATTAAACCAATCTACCGTACAACATGACTGGCCAACAAGCCAGCCAGCCAGCCGAATGGACTCACCTTGATTCGACTGTCGCTTGAGAAACCGTCCAGCTGGTTAAGCAATTCCAACATGGTTCGCTGCACTTCTCTATCACCAGACTTGTCGCTGTCGAATCGCTTGGTTCCAATCGCGTCCAGCTCGTCGATAAAGATGATCGCGGGCGCCTTCTCCTTGGCCAGCTCGAACGCGTCTCGTACCAGCTTGGCACCGTCACCGATGTACATCTGCACGAGCGCAGGACCGGCCAGTTTCAGGTAACAAGCATTGGTCTGAGCGGCACAGGCTCGGGCGAGCAGCGTTTTACCCGTACCGGGAGGTCCGTACATCAGACATCCCTTAGGCGGCGTGATACCGAGCGTCTTAAACTTGTCGGCCTGTTGCATAGGCAATACACTAATGACGAGAGATCAGCATATCTTCCTTTTGAGGGCTCTTGGTCTGTATAGGCTTGGCCACTCACATAGCTTCCACCAACTCCTCGATCTGCTTGTCTAAACCACCGATATCGGTGTACGTCTCGGTCGGTCTCTCGTCAACCTCCATGGCCTTTACTCGCGCATCGTACTCTATATTTTGGAAATGACCAAAATGAGCTGGAGTACAACGAGGAAATATCTGAAATTCGTAACTCACCGGCAGGAAGCTTGTCGAGAATCAGGTAAGAGTCCTTGTTCACACCGATCAGATCGCCAGGACGCAGTTGCTCATGCGGTACAAGACCGATGATTGGCAAGAAAACAGTCTACAGGACAGGAGGCGAACGATGTGTGAGCTATCGGGTTTAGTCTCGGGTAGAGAAGGGACATACCTGTCTCGTGGAAGTCTTGATGACGGCGCACTTTGACTTCTGGGCGGTTTGCTCATTGTGAGTTGCGCCTTCTTGTTCCTCCGCATCGACGTCGAGGACCTGTAGTAGGCGCATGCCAAATATAACCCATCAGCTTTTGTGCCGATTTCGCGCCGAGCACACATCCACCTCGACAGGTACCATACAAATCACAGCGATAAACAGAATATGATGCCCAGAACACGATGCGGGTATGCAACAGTGATAGCTCACCTCGACGACCTTGGAGACGAGGTACGGTAATACCTTGTTCTGCTTGATCTTGGTCATGTTGTCTCCGATCTTGTCCGTCATCTGCTCCCTCTCGTGCGCGAGTCGCAGCGACTCCTGTCTCATCATCTTGATCTCGTTGTCGATCATTCGGGCTTGCATCTTGATTTCGGCGGGCTCGGACTGTACGATTTGCAGCATGGTATGACGGGTTCGACAACAAGGGATGAGAGAATGGCTCGATTGATCAGCGAGCGACGAGGGAAGTAGACAGACAGATACTCGCGTAGCCTCTAATCGGCAAGAGCGAGATTGATATTGCATTCTAAGGTCACTGGTCACTCACACTCAATACGTGCTCGGGAATATCTTCCAGAGGATCCTCCTTTGCCTTCTCCTCTTCCATCTTCACGTCCTCTGTAGGTGAGCTTGCATCGGCAGCACTTCCAGCAGCCTCAGCGCCGGTCGCTGTGGATGCAGCTTGCTCTTGCTCTTGATTCTCAGCACCGGTTGAGGAAGATTGCGCGACAGTCTCTTCTGGCTTGTTCTCGTCGCCATTGCCGTTGCCAGCTGGGGGAGGAGGGGGGTCTTGAGCGGGTGCTGACATCTTATTCTGTCTTACCGATACTGATGAAGTCTAGCGAGGGGTAGTGCAGAGATCAGGAGGAAAGTGTAATCGTCTAGCTGTCTATAAGAAAACAACTGCTCAGTCAAGTAGATTGATTGATCCACTTGTTCAACTATACGTACGAGGTGTAAGGTGTCAAGAGGTTGTGGTCGCGATTCGTCAGCGGGCAGCAAAGAAGCGCATAGGAGCGCGATGTCATGCCCAAATTTGATTCCGCTCTTGATCCATCCACGTGGGGACCATACGAGATATGGATCCATCTCGGCAGAAAGTGATGACGTCGAGAGATAACGCTCTATGAGCTCATCGTAGCAGGTTAGTCAACCGTAGCCGTGCGAACATGCAGAGCGGTCAAGAGATACAGTTAACTCTTTTCGAAGTTCGGAGTGAGTGATAGGACCGTTGCTTCTTTACACGCAGACATATCTCAGAGCCGAGCCCCGCGCCACAAGCAGGGATATCACGAGTAGTTTCAAGTCGTTTCATCCGTTCAGCTGAACAGACGGTCAGCCAGGTCAGGTCAGGCCTCAAAATGCACTTCTCAACTCGAAACGCGTTCTACCTCCGGGCATCGAACTACAGGGTGATCCCCTTGTTCTTATACTTGGACGAGCGTCATGTACGTGTCGCTGTTCCTTATCAATATCGCTGTAACATCTCTCCCACTTTTCTTGGAACGCGATATTGTACATCCTCATTGTGAACTGCACGAGACATAATTTTGTAACATGGGCTGACTTAGTTATTGTGATATCTGGATGGGTGGATAGGTCGACTGGATGTCTGAGAGGGTATTACACCTCGTGATAGGTGCTTTGCAGCCAAAGTAAGCTACCTCACCGCTAGGCCTGAGGCTCAGGATATCAAAACGTCGCACGTCCGGGCTCAAACCAGTTTGTCGGTGCTCTGCAGGACGTCAGAGCTATTATATACCGATCGATCGCAGAAGAAACACAAAGTGCACGTCGAAAGGGGAGGTGAGCATCAGCCATCATTGGTGTGATCACCAATCAATGGTGTAGGCTGTAGCATAGCGCTGACTTCAGCTGGACTTTGACT
This sequence comes from Kwoniella sp. CBS 9459, assembly GCA_036428585.1. Lineage (NCBI taxonomy): Eukaryota > Fungi > Basidiomycota > Tremellomycetes > Tremellales > Cryptococcaceae > Kwoniella > Kwoniella sp. CBS 9459. The sequence goes on along the minus strand of CP144066.1, from coordinate 1,439,985 downwards.
GGTTCGATGTCAGAGGGATACCAGTACTGCTACTTCTTGCGAACGACAACGAGGACAGAGGTCGTGTTGCTCAAGGTGGGCTATGCCGTGAAAAATAACATCCCCAATTCACTGGCTCGAACGCACTTCAGACCATTTCCAGCGACTAATAAGTGAATGAAAGCTGATATATATATACATGTGAACTGCCCACTTTTGTCATAACAGGACAAATCCTTCGGCCTTCGACCGCCTACACCACCGCCTCCCGAGCTGATCCCGGAACCCTCAACTTCATCGTCAAAGCGTAAAGCCGCCTCATCAGCTCGTTCTCAGGCTTCGGCTTCTGCGTCTGCATCAAAGTCTCGGAGGGCCTCTTCCAGAGCCCGAACTCGATCTCGGTCGGTTACGACTCGACCTCAGGCTGAGCTAGGACAAGAATTCCAACACGCAGAAGAAGAAGATGGCGATTCTCCACCCCTGCGCGCTATGCCTATGGCTATGGCAGGCGAAGGCGGAGGCGACCAGCAGCCCTTGTTCGATAATGCCGATCCTGACTCCGACTCCGAGATACGGGTCAAGGCTGAACCGGTTGATGATTTCGATGGACTCCCTCCTGCGGACACATGGACACAGACAGAAACAGAAGCGGTTCTGGATCAGGTGCAGGAGGAGACGAATATCAAAGATTGGAAGCCTGATGTGGATGTGACGTATAAGGGTGAGTCATCATCCAAGAGCACGCCTTGCTTATTTCTTTCTCGAATGGCTTGATCACTTTCAAAGACTCTCGCGAGATTGGATCACCAGTTGAGTTGAGTTGATTTGAGAAGTATTGACCATTTTTTCTTGTGAATCCTCTATCCCCGTTCGACTTGTCTTATAGGCTTCGGAACATCCTCGGTCCAGCTCGTCCTCATCATTGAACCCTACCCGCCTCTTCCGGCATCTCAATACGCTCCTCCCTCATCTCGACTCTCGTCGCGTTCTTCATCTATCGCCTCATCGCGTTCCAAGTCCCGATCGAGGTCGAAGCAGGGCACGAGCGCTATCCGGTATTCTTCCACTTCGCTCTCGGTTGCGCCTGGTGCTCAGAACAGGGGCCAGAGCACCTCGGCGCCAAACATGCGTAATGCCAGTCGATCGGCCTCTGTCTCGGCCGTACCTAATTCACGGAGAGGCGGAACAACGGCTGGGTCAGTGACTCCCTTCGGCGGCGGCGGAGGAGGACTTGATGACGATGACGGATCGACACCTGCGCCAGGTAGTAGTGATAGCGGCAGAAGACGGATGAGTCAGACGCCGCTATTCATGCCGCGCGACACACCGTTCGAGGATGACGAAGAGGATGAAGAAGCGCACGAAGCGTACGAACAAGCTCTACGACGAGGTCGAGCGAGCCTGCCATCCATCGTTCGGCCTGCGGGGAGTGAGTCTCTCGCGAATGACAGAGGCGCCAAAGGCAAGAAAAGAAGAGCGAACACGTCGGATGACGATTACAACTACGACTACGACGAGGATGACTTGGACTTTGACGATGTCCCGGAGAGTATAATGGACATAGGCGATAGGCTGGTCCGGAACAGCCAGATTGAAGAAGGGGTCGTACGTGTTCAGGGCGGGTGGGAAGAAAGAGCCGAGGGCGAAGAAAGCGCCGTGATGGGCAAAGAGGAGCCTGGGGACTGATGTAAATGTGAATCTTGTTATCCGGTGGACCGTCAGATGAGAGCCAGTCTTCGTGCTTGGTCTATGTTATGCACATGCACGATATATACTATCCGAGGATGTCGCTGTTGGTCGAGGATCGGAAACCGAGAGGGTGTACGGTTTCTGGCTTATGAATGATCATTATGGTCATGGATTGGATATGGACATGGATGTAGCCCTTAGCTCTGGTTGTCAGCTAGCTAGCTACTTGAGAGATCTAGGACCTAGGTAAGCACCGTTCAAACAAACTGTCTCGTCTCTCAAGCGACACCAGACCGACACCAGACCGACACCAGTCGGTGTTGGACGCGGGCGATATTCGATCCGATCCGATCCGTACCAAACCGATCTGATAAAGAGCGGTGCATTTCTGGCCCACACTACACTAGTTGATATCCAGGTCAGATTGTGCAGGAATATGCGTATTGTGTATTGTGTATAAACATCTTTTCATGCACATGAACGACCCACCACCACCGCCACCAACCCCCTTGCCCACCCTCACCCGAACCCACACCCATTACATCCGACGATACAAAGTCCGAAATATGAAACGATGGACGATCAACAATGAGTTTGTCCGATCGATCAATCAGTCAATCCTAAAGGTAGAATACCTGCTTTATTATTTCTTTACTTTCTTCTTCTTCTTCTTTTCGTTCTCCTCTCCGAGCATTTTCGGCCTACTTGACTCCCATGCAAGAATTTGAAAAGGAAGGTATATTTGATAGACAGAAAGAAACTGAAGTAGGAAACGAGGGTTGAAGATACTGAAATGCTACAAATTGTACTGTGAGTTGTAAAGTTGTGATGCGGGATGTTTGATGGGAATGGGTATCTATCTATCAGTATCAGACCGGCAATCAACTCGATCGATGGATCCAGTGAGGAGAAGAGAGCGCAGAACACGACGACGACGACAAGAACGGTTGATGATACAGCCAAGTATAAGACGTGATGCGAGATGCAGGACTCGAAAAAGAAAGAAGGGTGTGGTATAGGGCTTTGGGAGGGTGGAAAACTGTGGAAAAAGAAACAGAACATGGCAAGACAAGATTGCGTGATTGACAAAAGTCTCTTATAGCAGTTTGAAGAGAACATTACAAAGATGAAGAAAACGACAGCTCGGGTTTCGTGGTGGGCAAAGAAGAGGAAGGAGGCCCAAAATTGTCCAGCTGCCTTACTGCGTTTTGAGGGCGCGATTGAGGTTGAAGAACCGTATGTATGCGAAATTCGACATCGGCTTTGATCGATCGACCGATCGACCTAGTTGTCCTCCTCGTAGAGCTTCTCCATCCACTTCTTGGCGACCCGATAGTCCTTCTTGCAGGACGTCAAAAGGTTCTTGATCCGTTTCAAAGCCTCGTCCGACTCGAGCTCGACGCCGGCCTCCTCGTCCCGCTTGTTACCGTAGTGCTGCATCTTTTCGCACGATGCTTGGACTTTGATGATACCCAGCGCGGCGGAGGATCCTTTCAGGAAGTGGCCCAGGGATGAGAGTTTGCCGAGGTCTTCGGCGACGCTGTGTGGTGTGGTGCGGGAAATTTCGAGTCATATGGAATGATAGAGTAGCATTGATCGAGGCACAAGTAGCAGGCAGAAGGTTGAAGCAGAACGATGGGACGGATGAAGATCATCGGTTCATCAGCAGATGTTCTTTCTCGTCAACAGACTTCCGTCTAAAGGGCGCGACCTAGTACGTGATCTCTCCCGGGGGAACAACGGTAGTGATGACGCCGCTCCTCTCGCTCGCTGAGTGACCAAGAACCTTCACACTCTCATAGTCTCGAAACTTGTATACTCACATAGCTTCCTCCATCTCGGTAAAAGTAGCTTCAGCTTGCTCAAAGTATCCCCAGACGATACCCCGAGAAAAGGCGTGCTTGTCCCCATCTTCATCGTCGTCCCCGTCGTCTTCGTCCATGTCCATGATTTGCTGGAAAGTCTCCATGTCGATCACCTCTTCTTGAGGCTGCAAAAGACGGAACAAAATGGCGAGATTTCGGTACGAGGTCGGATGGACGGATAGTGCGATTAGCCGTTGGGAATCAGGCGCAACAAGCGATATGACGACGATGAGGAGGATGCATAACAGAACAGGATCGTCAGCGTTGAGACCTTTCGATCACTTGAAGTTGACACACGGCGAACGCAGTGGTCATTTGATGGTATATGACACGACAGCCACGATCGCTGGTGGGTCACTCAGTGTGAAGACGACGACGAGGCGATCAAAGCTTTTGAAGCTGGATCATGAATGAATTCAAGCCAATAGCGCTACGCACCACTGAGTCCAGTGAAGAGTCCTCGTCTTCCTCTTCTTCGTCCTCGTCGGCGACTTGGTCCTTCTTCTCTCCCTTGGCTATTGTCTCCTTCTCCTTCAAGTCCTGAGGATCAGAGGTCGAGGGTCCGGATCCCTCGGCAGAAGTTGACGACTTGCTCTCTACATGAGCCGTCTTGGTAGCATCAGAAGTTGAAGAAGGACCGGCGGCGGCAGCAGCAGGGGGCGGAGGAGTGGAGGCGGAAGGTGGGTTCTGGTCTTTGGTGCTGGACATGATGCCGAATCGAAGGTATGATGGATGATGAGAGATGTCTATGTTGAGTGGTTCTATCGGAAGAGCGAGGTGAGATCGAGTCGATGTGCGAGCGTGCGAGCGTGTCGTTCGGTGTCGTGAGGACGTCTGTCAATCGGCGTCTCGATGAAACTCTGTGTGTAGTTCTGAGCGTGGCGAGAGCTCAATCGAGTCGATCCGAACACAAGGTTGGCGATAGGGGTGGTGGTGGTGGTGAAGAAGAAGAAAGGTACTATCTATGTGCTATTGGTCTTCGCGAGATACGATGCGAGTGGCGCGATGCTGATGACGATGGTTGGAATGAAAGGAGGTTTTGGCGAACGGAAACGGAACTAATCCCAGTCTAGTTGAGTTGTGCGTGTGTGTGATCAACTATAGACTTGATTGAATATCTTATTTTTCTTATTTTGTCTTGCCTCGCTTTATTTTTCTTGGTCGTGATCAGCACTAAATCTTAGTAAGAAGGATGATTCTTGCTGGCTGTGGCTGTTTGTTCGTTCGGTTTTTCGGCTTGATTGCTTGGAATGTCGCTATTGGTAGCTACTGATCAGATAACTTATTGCGAGCGCACCGGGTGTAGAGGGGGGTTGTAAGGCTAGGGTGTATAGGATGTATGTTGTGTAATGGCTTGGGTAACGTGTCATCGTTTCGTACGTAGCGTAGCAAGAGCAAGAGCAAGCGATGGGCTTTGACGCAACGATTTCAGGGAAAATAGGTATTTCAGCATTTCAGCATTTCAGCCAGAGCCAGTCCGTCCCTGATCATGCTTTCGGCCTGTTCAACATACCGTACCAGCGTACCATTGACTGTTAATTGTAACACTGCAGCTTACCAGCATACCAGCGTACCAGTACAGTCAGGGTATTTAAAGCGTAATTTGGTACGATGGCGGCATGGTAAGCAAGGTACAGCAAGGTATGTGTGCCCTCCTGTCGAAAAGAGGCAATGCAAAGGCTTCGCGAAACGAAAAGACGCTACATGGACATAAAGACATATGGCCATCGATCGGGGTCGGTTTCGTCGGCCATCTCATGTCTTTTGTCCGCGGAATGATTTATTTGATTACATATATGAACCGGTACCCAGCCCAGCCCGGTCCCGAAACCAAACGAAACGAAGCGAGCCGAGATAGGCTTCACACCCTCAAGGCCGGCTCGAATCCGCTGCGAAAGTAGCTTTCTGCCACCTCGCTCACTGAAAGATGGCCAGGTACAGAACACTACTACTGCGTACAGTAGTATACCTAAAGTCAGTACTCACGTACCCGTACCCACGAACTCACATTCCTTAGCGGAGTTTATCCCTCTCTTTCTCTGATGCCTTTGCCTCTGCCTCTTCGCGTGCCTGTTTTAGGTACATGTGTCGTAACGGTGACAACCGCATCTCCACGACTGTATCAAGGCTACTCGTGTCTGCATGCAACTCCGTCCAATCTCATAAAGTATCGGATCGGTCTGTCAAGCCCACAAAGATGATATCGACGGTCCTTGTGGCAATTAAACTACGGCGGTGTTACTCTGCATGATTGTAAAGCTATCGACTGCCTATAAGGGATTCTATATACAACACATTCGTTCTTCATGCTTCTTCTATGAGACTCGAGGGAGCCTGATTTCTCGGCGTTGTCACTCACGCATGCCGCATCTCACACGGTCAATCCAAATCTGGATGCACCCCCGCTGCAACTCCTGTCGCCCCGTCTTCTCCTGCGTTGTGAGAGTCTATCAACGCATCGTTCGGTCCAGCAGCACGCTTGAACAATCGCTCCTCGCGACCTACTTGTCTCTCGCCCAGCGACCGCCACCGTCCTTCCTCTGCTGCTCTGAGGCGAAGGCATGTCTCGACCAGAGCTGGCCAGTATGTATCATGATCGTAAGGGATCTGCAAGATCATGATTGGTTTGGTTTGGAAGATCGTCGGCTCCAGTCAGCCGGGATGCCACGTCAGATCGCTGACCTGTTCAACGAGGTGAATGGAACAAAAGAAAGGTCGCCGTCCTACCATTTACTCAAAACATTGGTCGATCAATGTCTTCAGGGTGAACCAAACAAGCACTCACATCGAGATCCCCTCCGGCATCTTTCAACAATTGCCCTGCATCCGCATATCCATCCTTGATCACCTCTTTACCTTGTGATGAGCCGATTTTGACTTTGCCTTTCGTGACGGGATCCACGAACGGCCACATTAGGTTGACAAAGCCTTTCACTATCCATGGCATGTCCTGGAATATACAGACGCCCAATGATTCGGGGTAGTATGCTGATAGGATGTGGATGGTTTGGCGGGCAGCCTGTGTGCGTCGCGTTGTAACCCATGTTGAAATTTAAGCATGAAGCGCCATTTTCGTGAGAATACAACAGACCAGCGAACTGCAACACGCATCTCGCAAAGACGGATAGATCAGACTCACAGAGATGCTCGTGGGCGGTCCTTGTCGTTTACCGCTAAAGTTGAAAACGACCAGAGTGTTTCTGCAAACCGGTCCATGAAGAGATAGCAAAGTCAGATGGAGATTTCGGCAAGACACCTTACGGGGACTTTGCCAACAGTAATGCGCAGGAGAAGGGAAGATGTTGAAGGAACCCACGTTACACCTGCAGGCATGAGATCGTACGCCCGCTCTAGCATGAAGATCTGGCCACCACGTACCATCGCGGATTCACTCATCAACATCAGCCGTTCAACGAATACCCCATCACCGTCAGGAAACGGGCAATCCGCAGACGCGATTTTCTCGTGGGTGCAGTGCGGTGCAATGCAATACACAGCAGATGCATTGCGTTGCCTTGGCTCCAACTCACGCCATGAACTACGCGTCGCTCTTCCAATGGGGTCGAATTTCTCGATGGGAAGAAATAGGTGATGGGCTGATTGTGCTTTGAAAATCCCATGACGATGTTCTTCCCCGTCCTCGCCTTACATTGGAAGTCGAATTCGAGTTCGAGTTCGAGTTCGAGAGCGAGGCAATTTGAGGCAAAAAAAAGGTGACAGAGGTCGTTTCGCTCGAATTAGCACTAGCACTAGCACTAGCCTGAAAGCTCTCTGCGTAACTGGACGAGACGACGAGTGAGACTCGAGCAGTGAGAGTCAGACGCCCACGTACCTCCGCCGCACAGTCTGCCGCCATGTACTCCAGGTCATCCACCCGTTCCGTCCGACGCCACACCAAGCATGCTTCGAGCCGTGTTATCGTCGCTGTCAGATCGCCCTTGGAGCCTGAGATATATGACCCCGTCAGCGATGTCAGATGAGATTACAGAGAGCAGATACCAGTCAGCATGTTGGTAGAGAGCGGTACAGTGTACAAGTAGGCGGACTGACCTTTCAGGAATCTAATAGGTTTCAGGGCTGAGATATCAGTACATCTGCTACGAGCTGGTGTTGTGTCCGGTCAGGTTGCCAATCACCTTAGAAAGGTCTCTTGTGACTAGATGATCCATGCAAAGATCAGTGACTACCCCGGACATTCGTTCACACTAGCAAGTAACGAAGCCACCAGAAATCAAAGTACCTTACCAGGAACATCATCTCCCTATCTGTCAGTGCAGACTTCTCCGATGCGCCCTCCTTGACTAGCATCGTGTAGCCGGGGGACCCGAAGTGCTCTTTGATCGCAGCCAGTTCCGACTTATCCTTTTCTGTCAGGATTGGTGTCGGCGGTGTTGAGCTGTAGTCCCCCTGATCATGATCATGCGGAGGGGAGAAGAGAGTTGATGTGAACCTCGAAGATGAGGGAAACGTCGATGTCATCTTAGCCTGCGTGACAGCAGATAAGGCTGCTCGTCCGTTAAAATCAAATGTAGTCAAGGCCGATGCATAACGGACTATCACGCCGAAAAGAGGAGGAGAATGTCATATACAGTGGACTGTAATTGTCATTGCTTGTGGTCGTTGTGAAGCTCGGAAATGTTGTTTTCGATCGTTACTGCTGGACCGTGCTCCCAGGAACACCGGAACACCGGAGAGCTGAGGACCTGGCGCCGAGTCAACATACCGCGCGCCTTGTCTGAGCCTGCACTTTTCCCTCGGACAGGCGTGCAGGATAAAAGCACCTGCCTTGTCACCAATTCTGCCTAGTAGGCGTGCGGCCTTCGCACGCGTGGGTGGATGGTGGCGGAAGATATCGATGTGCCGCGGTGTGGAAAGTGCAACGAGATTATAGAAAGTTCCAGTCACCTCTGGCCGTTCGACCACCATACGCTTCGGTCGCTTCAACGCTTCCTACCCAACCTCCAACTGCAACGTATTTCTTACGGTCCATCTCATCTTCCTTCTTTCAGGAGTGTTTTCTTCTTCATCTCTTTTTTTTTCTTCAAACTCAAAAACAGCTACGATCAAGTAGACTATATACACCTCACTTTATCCTTCCATCTGTGAGTACAGTCACTTCCGCATTTTCGTTTGGTCGGAGAAGAAACAGAGCTTGTCGTGGAGTACCCTGCTAACATTGTTCGCGATCGTTGGCGTTACCTTATTTCGCGTAGATACCTTCATCCAACATGTCTGGCAACTCTGAGACCTTTGGCTTCCAGGCTGAGATTTCTCAGCTTCTCGACCTGATCATCAACACCTTCTACTCCAACAAGGAGATCTTCCTCCGAGAGTTGATTTCAAACTGTTCCGATGCTCTCGACAAGATCCGATATGCCGCCCTTACCGACCCTTCCCAGCTCGACTCGGAGAAGGACCTCTACATTCGAATCACCCCTAACAAGGAGGAGGGTACCCTCACCATCCGAGATACCGGTATCGGTATGACCAAGGCCGACCTCGTTAACAACCTCGGTACAATCGCCAAGTCCGGTACCAAGGCTTTCATGGAAGCTCTCTCTTCCGGAGCTGACATCAGCATGATTGGTGAGTGGCAATATGCTATATCGTTGTCTACAAAAGTCCATTCGCTGATACATGTGATGATTCCCGCATACAGGTCAGTTCGGTGTCGGTTTCTACTCTTCTTACCTCGTCGCCGAGCGAGTACAGGTCACCACCAAGCACAACGACGACGAGCAGTACATCTGGGAGTCTGCTGCCGGTGGTACCTTCACCATCACCGAGGACACCGAGGGTCCCCGACTTGGCCGAGGTACCTCGATGAAGCTCTTCATCAAGGAGGACCTTAAGGAGTACCTCGAGGAGAAGCGAATCCGAGAAATCGTAAAGAAGCACTCCGAGTTCATCTCTTACCCCATCCAGCTCGTTGTCACCAAGGAGACCGAGAAGGAGGTCGAGGACGAGGAGGAGGAAGTCAAGGAGGGAGAGTCCAAGATTGAGGAAGTCGAGGACGAGGACGCCGCCAAGAAGACTAAGAAGACCAAGAAGGTCAAGGAGACCACCACCGAGAACGAGGAGTTGAACAAGCAGAAGCCCATCTGGACTCGGTAAGTCGACCACTTTTGCGCCCGTCATTCTCCTGCGCGCTCAAAGCTGACGAGACAATTTCACGCATATACAGAAACCCCTCTGACGTCACCCAGGAGGAGTACGCTTCGTTCTACAAATCCATCTCCAACGACTGGGAGGACCACCTTGCCGTCAAGCACTTCTCCGTTGAGGGTCAGCTCGAGTTCAAGGCCATGCTTTACGTTCCCAAGCGAGCTCCCTTCGACCTCTTCGAGACCAAGAAGAAGCGACACAACATCAAGCTTTACGTTCGACGAGTCTTCATCTCCGAGGACAACGAGGACCTCATCCCCGAGTACCTCAACTTCATCGTCGGTGTTGTTGACGTGAGTCGTCTCTAAATCATATACGATGAAACCGTTTGCCGGGCACACGCTGACTTTTAAACCCCACTGTAGTCCGAGGACCTTCCTCTCAACATCTCCCGAGAGACTCTCCAGCAGAACAAGATCCTCAAGGTCGTCCGAAAGAACCTTGTTAAGAAGGCTCTTGACCTCATCTCCGAGGTCGCCGAGGACAAGGAGAACTTTGACAAGTTCTACACTGCCTTCTCCAAGAACCTCAAGCTCGGTATCCACGAGGACGCCACCAACCGAAGCAAGATCGCCGAGTTCCTTCGATTCCACTCCACCAAGTCTGTTGACGAGATGACCTCGTTCAAGGACTACATCACTCGAATGCCCGAGGTCCAGAAGTCCATCTACTACCTCACCGGTGAATCCCTCGATGCCGTCAAGGACTCACCCTTCCTTGAAGTCCTCAAGAAGAAGGGCTTCGAGGTCCTTCTCCTCGTCGACCCCATCGACGAGTACGCCGTCACCCAGCTCAAGGAGTTCGACGGCAAGAAGCTCGTCTGTGTCTCCAAGGAGGGACTCGAGCTCGAGGAGACCCCCGAGGAGAAGGAGGCCCGAGAGAAGGAGGTCAAGGAGTTCGAGGGTCTCTGTTCCGCCATCAAGGAGAACCTCGGCGACAAGGTCGAGAAGGTTGTTGTTTCTAACCGAATCTCCGACTCACCCTGTGTCCTCGTTACCGGTCAGTTCGGTTGGTCATCCAACATGGAGCGAATCATGAAGGCCCAGGCTCTCCGAGACTCATCCATGTCATCGTACATGGCCTCCAAGAAGACCATGGAGCTCAACCCCGCCCACCCCATCATCAAGGAGCTCAAGTCTCGAGTCGCCGAGGACAAGTCCGACAAGACCGTCCGAGACCTCACCTACTTGCTTTTCGAGACCGCCCTCCTCACCTCTGGTTTCACCCTCACCGCCCCTCAGGACTTCGCCGCCCGAATCAACCGAATGATCGCTCTTGGTCTTTCCATCGACGCCGACGCCGAGCCCGAGGCCCCCGCCGCTGCCGCCACCGAGGACGCCCCTGCCCTCGAGGAGGCCGGTGGCTCCATGGAGGAGGTCGACTAAGCGTTCCAAAAGGAGTCAGTAAAAATTGATCAACCCGATCATATTGGTTGGTCAGCGAGCGTTGGGGTAGAGGAAGAGGAAAAGTCTGGAAGAAGTAGTGTATACATTACATAGCATTTCGTCGATACAATACAACACAGTTTATTTTACAATTTTCGTTTAGTCTATATCTATACCTTTTATTGTTTCTTCGTGGCATCTCATGCATGAGGGGATTCGGCTCAACAAAGCTTCAATATCGCAGTCACTCTATATCAGTTTGGGAAAGCAAGTTACCAAACGATTGACAACGGCATCAGGTGCATCACAAGTACTTTTGGGCGGGCGCATGAGGATCATCGCGCAAGTGCTTTGGCTGGGGTATCTGTTCTGGTCTGGACCACTGTGAACAGCAAGTAGCTCATGATTTGCCTCGATAATGAACACCTCGTGGTTTGTGTTGGACTCGTTACATACACAAGTGTATCACATACCCGGTACAAGGTACAGGTACAATACGTATCAGTTACCTGTAAAATGTGACATCCGCTTACGAAAGGCTTTTCTACGACCACGGCAAAGTTTCGACGATGGCTGCATCTGCTGTCTCAGTTCTGGCTGTCTGTCTAGCTATTTATACTAGCCAGCTGAAGACATGCTGTTGTTCTATTTGTACTATTCTACAGTGTTAAAGAAATGTCCACTTTGGTAAACTCTCACTTGAACTCATGACGATGTGCGTCTGAACAGTTTGCCAAACGAGCTTCCAAGCTTACTTGACCCACTACCAGGACCAGAACCAGAACCAGGACCAGACCCGGACGCTGAGCCTGAGGCAGAGGCAGGATCCGACGAAGGAACGGCGGTGGAAGCCACCTCTTTTGGCGGAGGTGGCGGAGGTGCTAGGGCAGATTGAGAATGAAATGGTGATTGCGATTGCGGTTGCGGTTGGGGCGAGATCCGAGCCGGTTGTGGTTGTGGAGACTGTGTCAATCTGGCCCTGTTACCGCCGTTGCCGACGCCATTACCAGAGGCTCGCAAGGTCTCTCTTCGCCCGGGCTTGAGGTCAGGTAATTCGATCGTGGAGAGATATATGGCTATGTTTGGCGGCGGTGTCCATTTCTTGCCTCCCGACGAAGCTTGGCGTTGTACTGACACGGGTCTATGTTGGCAAGAGCGTCAGAGATAGATTGATCATCCTTCAGTCAGAGTCGTTACAGATAGTATGTTGTCATGGAGAGAAGCGCGATTGCAAATAGTGAGAAGATCTCGCGTCACATAGTCATACTGCGATGTGCGGTGTATCATACGTGCCCAAGCAGCGGAAGACGCGACAAAGATATCGGAGGGTTGTACTGAACAGAGCAGAAAAACACTCACTGCGGTGGTTCATCGTCCAGTTTGATTACCTTGGGTCCCTGTCGTCCTCCTCCGGTCGGATTGGCTGCGGTGGAAGGCACGAAGATTTCTTCTTCAATGACATATTGCTTGAGGTCGCCCATCCCTTCTCGATGTCTGAACCTGAGGTATCCCAATGATGATTTAGCTTCTCTTTACGTGCGATCACAGCGGACAAAAGCGTGGATGGTACATCGTTTTGTACTATCTCGCCTTTGATCACTCACCTCGTCACCCCCAAAGATACCTCCAAAGCCCTCTGCGATGCCTCGGCTACTTTGGTGCGAATCACGATGAACAGAACATGCGGGTCCTGTGGGAAAGCCAGTCAGTCCGTAATGCTGGAACGGGCAACCGGTATGAAATCTCCACTACATCCACTGGACAGCTCACCTCCAACAGATTGACGGCCCGTGCGATGTGATCGTCAATATTCGAAGTCATAGACACCATGATCTCGTTTGGGTTTTCCTACGACTCGCGAATGACGTACAGTCCAAGAGTGCGGTGAACGTGAATGAAATGTCAGCATCGATGTACACTCGGAACCTGAGTCGACATGAGCGATTCGAAATAAGCCTACTGACCGGCTCAAAATCATCCTCACTGATCACTCTTTCTGGTCGTGCAGGTACAGGAGGTCCAGGATGATCTTTCCCTGAAGACGACGCAGATGCAGACGCAGAAGCAGACACAGAGCCATCCTTGAGGAGCTTGGTACCTCCCGAAGATGTCCGGGAAGGAGTGCCCCGGTCGTCGGCTGCATCCAGGAGACACACCAAGCTAGAAAGAGGAATGAGTCAGGTATACATGAAGGCTTAGCCGTTCTTTTCCTATAATATGACCAGGAGGACCCACCTTGTCACGAGCAACGTCTCGAGCCCACGAAGATCCTTGATCTCGTCTGGAAATCTCTCGATATTATAGTGCAAGACCTGAAGTCGAGCGGGTCCTTTACTACTAGCTTCTCGGGCACTTATTGGCAACCCAATCCATCAGCTAAGTGCCCTCTGTAGTCCTAGGCCAGCTGACTCACAGGCATATCTCGACTTTCGGATCCGGTTTTCGATCCAAAGAGCAGATGTAGTCTTTTCCATACACCTCGCGGGACCATCGGTACTTGTTGCTGCAATGGACGAGGTGAGCTGAGGAAAGCTTTAGGGTAGCAGAACATGTGGATTTGCCAGAAGCAGGCTCCACGAGAGACGGGACATGTACTATACCTTACCCTTCGAATTCGAATGTCCATTCCTTTGCACAATCTTTGTCATCTTCTCCCGTCGTCCAGTTTGCACAGGTTGTAGAGCTTTGGAACTTACGAAGTTGCTACGAGCATACAGTAATATCGATGTCAGCTGAATTGCCCTTGGACATAATACGTCGACTGCCTGTGACGTACATTCTCCCTGTAAGGTCAAATGGTATATCCTCATCAGGTCCATGTAACTGCAATCTCCTCTTCTTCGCTTTCTCCGTGGCGAAACCGGTCGAAGCGAGCTTGGCAGCGGTCAATCCATCTACCAATCGGATGCAATGTCAAAATGAATTAGCTTTCGAGGCTGATAGACCCTCTAGATAGCTATGAGCTGCTCACCATATACGACAGAAGAGTACGCCTCGCCCTCTCTTCGTTCCTTGATCCTGACATATCTCGGAGGGTCGGAACTACCACTTGCAGTATTGGTTGCCGGTGGACCGTATGATTCGAACAGGTCAGTGCGGGTCGAGTCATGTTTGTTCGGAGCGAGAGTGAGAGTGTAGCATGAGCTATCTCGGAGCGACATTGTTGGATCTTGTCATTCGTGACGAAGGGAGAAAGAGAGAGATGGGTAGAGCGTGAACAGGATATATGAAATGATAGCCTACTGTCACCCCTTTCGATTGTTGTTTTTGTTGAATTGCTGCTACGCTGCACACAGCACAGCTTGTATGGCGGTGATCTACCTCCACCTGCTCAGGCCAGCCAAGCCAATGCAAGTATCATGGTTACGTAACTGACAAAAGAGCAGTGCGTCGAGCGTTGAGCGTGGAGCGCGTGTGTGTTCTGATGGATATGACGACGATAAAACGTTGGATATGATCAACTTGATAAAGTCGGTCAACGGTCGACGTTGAGGCATGTTGTGATGATGAGGGCTGATAAAAATGCAGCAGAGGGCTATTTCTCGCTTTTTGTTCCTCCCGAATAGTAGACTTCTTCGATCTTATCTCTTCCAAACCTTACAGTATTGTTGTTATCCAGCCGCGGCTATCTTCTCTCGTCACTATAGCCGGACTAGGCCGTAAGACAACACTGTATCAACAGTAGTAAATTTAATCACAAAGCTTAATTTGCTTGTCGTCGAGCCCAGCCCTTCACGGTGAAACAGCCCATCGACATTTCATTCAATCTATCGCCTGTGTCCCAAGGCGACTGCTTATCTCCTCCTATGACTATGACTATGATGCTACAATCAGATTCGAGGTAATAACCGTACAAGTGTAACATGCCATCACACGAAAACACCTAGTCGACACGTCGCCTTCGTCAATCCCTTCTGATGACGACCATTGCTACAGAGCATGGTCGAACCTAGTCCATCGACCTCTTCGGCGTCGCCGACTCGGGACCACATTCGGGGTCCGATACCACCTCGCTCCACTTCTCCGCCCTTGCCTCCTCGTAAGAACGTGAACGGACTCCCACCCACGTATCTGCGACACCTGAAGAGACTATTGCATCAATGGCTCGAGCAGCAAGTGAAGCAAGATGAAGGAGACAGCCTCCCACTATCGAAGCGTGCAGACTTGTCTGGCGGGCTAGACCGACTATGGTCTGACGAACGGGTGAAGGCGCTCGAGAAGGCATTATGGGAAGACGCGATCTTACCGCGTCGAGTCTCACGAGAACGCGGGAAAGGCGGTAAAGGCCTCCTCGAGCTCGATTGGGCAGGTTGGGTCGAAGGTGTCCGGAAAGCCAAGGACGCTTGGAAGGCGCAGGTCAGCCAGCAGGAAGAAGCGGATCAGGCGGAAGAGAGGGCCAAGGCTGAATTGCCGGTAAAGCCAAAGCCAGCCAGCAAGAACCGCAAAGGCAGCGTCACTGAAGGTGATCCATCCGGTATAAAACGTCTGAATGTTCCCGGTTCTCCCCTTCCACCGTTCTCGGCTACCTCAACATCGGCATCTAACCCGTCGAGAATCATCACTCGACCACCTTCCGCCGCCTCAAGCTCGAAATCACTCAGCCATACCCCGCAAGTGCAGACACATGCACGTTTACACAAGGGGGAGCCGGATCCAGAGGATCGAAGGAGCAGCGGGGAAGGAGAAGACGAGCTGAGAGAATGGTGCAAGAAAGTCAGCGCGCTGAAAGGCTTCGAGAGGCTCTCCTCCTCGAAGAAGGATGAGTGGGAAGTCGTCGAAGGTGAGTCTTAACCCAGCTTCTCCGTCACTCTGTTGCGGGAAATAGCGATTAATCGAGTCTGTTCTAGATGACTTCCCTAGATACGGTACCATACAACGCGATCTCCCCGGAGCGTTCCCTCAAAGTTCGTCCAACGACTACTATAGGGCGTCCGAAGGTCACGACCGACCGTATCTCACAACTTCGTCCTCCAAGACTCGCTTCTCCGACCTCGGCCTCCCGACACCGGTGTCTCTATCGGAAACGCCGATACCCAAGCCAGAAACAGAGATGCTCAAGCCTGTCTTCTGTCTATACTTTCCTCCTTCACCCAGCCGCTTGTCAGGCGCAAGCAACAGCACGTTGCCGCTGAAGCGAGACAACTCCCTGGGCGCCCGGTCGAATGTCAGCGTCGATTCGAATGGTGGAGGAAACGGCAAGAAGTGGTGGGGTGGATCGGGAGGAAGATGGAGTGAAATGACAATCGGACCCGATCATCCGGTCGAACCGGAACCGGAACCTGAGATCGAGTTTGTAGAAAGGCAATTTGCCCTTCCGTCCACAGCCGATGGTCAAGGAACATGGAGACGTTCGCTATCGAGGCGGCGAGGGAAGAAGCGGGAGAGTGTTCTGGAGTCATTCGGAAGATCACCTGGCTCCATAGCCTCAGGATCAGCAAACGAGGAGAGCGCTACGGCGACCAGCGTCAGCGATACCGACAATGACAATGAAGAATCAAGGGGCACGGACAACGATGAGGCCGACTCTTCTACTTGGTCGGGTACGCAACGGGGCTCGAGTAGCTCCACTTCGGATTCATGGGCGACGGTGATAGCCGGCTCAGAAGATGATATACCCATCAAGGGAATCCAAGAAGGGACAGCGGGGATAGTGGGTGGAACTATCGTGATCCGGGGTGTGAAAAAGGAAGAAGACCGAAAAGCGCTGGAGAGCATTCTACAGTTGCTGGTGAGTGTTTCACAACTTACCAACGCTGCGCATGAACTGACACACCCTTTCGGCACGATACTCCACAGATATATACCATTCAAACGATGACCATTGAGCTTGACTTCCTCGACGCGTTTCGAGTACCCCGAGAACCAGATGAACCGCCTCTTCCGCCCAAGCAAGCCTCTGGGACGTTCACGACAACTCAATTATCCTCAGATCCCCGTGGATCCGCAGATCTACTCCGCAAGACTTCTTTGAAAGAACGAGGCGATCGGACGAAAGGCTTCTTTCATCGCCTAGGCAAAGAATCGAGAACCGTCTGGGCAGGTCTGCTCGGTAAAAGAAGGGGTTCGGACTCACACGAGAACGGAGCTTCACTACCCAGTCCTTCGCTCGACCACAGCCATCAAGACCTGCCGATAACGCCTGTGACAGGCACATTTCCTTCTCTTCTCGAAGATAGTAAAGCAACACCCACATCGATGGACTCCTCGTCGGGGCTACCGATCAAGTCCCTTATTCCTCATCCAACCGAGCGCCATCTGCAGATCTTGTCGAGATTAGAGGGCCAAATACACTCCACGACTCCTGGTCTCTTGCTGCCTATGCCGCCATTGCTTTTGCGAGTGAGGGAAGAAGAAAATTTGCGTCAAGAACGAGCCAGGCAGGAGATCAAGGAAGATGACAATCAATCACTTGACGGTTTACCGAGCAATAGCCCGTCGATGCTCTTGTCTCCGACGCTCAGGGGCCATGCCCAAGGACCCGCTCTGATGCAAGGGCGCGCATTAGGATATCGGCTTGGCGGCGACGTGAGAGCTGGCTTAGGATGCCTATCAAGCGGCATCGATACTTTCGAAGGATTCATACGACTACAGCGTCTCGAGACGCTATACTGTACTGGAACAGAACAGGTCAACGAGGAAGGTGAGAAGGAAACGCGTATATGCGAGAAACCGAGACCGTCCACGTACGTGTTCTGGGACGACGCTCGAGATATGTCGATAAGCCAGATGGTGACAGAAGTGCAAGAGGAGTGCGAGGAAGATCCGATGATTTGCTCCAGATCGGGATGTACCGCTTCCCAAGGTGATCATCTCAGATGGTGGATCCACGCCGGGAAAAGAGTGGGTCTTCGCGTCGAGCCCGCTGCGAAAAGGGATCAGGATCCGGAGGAGAGCGAAGAACTGGCGCTTCGTGTTTGGACTAAGTGCGAGGAATGCGGGGAGGAGTCTGATTCGAGACTTTTGGGTCATGCATCCGGGTGAGCTCCTGCCATGACGATGCCGAGCTGTGATCGTTAGCTGACGCTGGTCATCCACCAGGACGTATTCTTGGGGTAAACTCTTAGAGCTGTAGGTCGTCCTGACCTGTTCCGCGCTCCTAGCCCGAAAGCGCATCACACTGACTACTTAATCGATAATTTCCAGGTTGATCTATTCGGATATCTTGCGTCCCGTCAAACTCTGCACCCATCCCTCTACCTCTTTGGCTCACTGCATCGGTATAGCGAATCACGTCATCTCACTCACCGTCCAACCTGTCTCCGTACTGGATGTTCGATTGCCCAAGCTTCAGGTCGGACCGAATGTAGCTAAGCGCAAGATGGGCAAAGAGCCCGTCACTGCCACATTGGACGGGTTGGTGAAGAAAGAGACGAGAAACGAGAGGGTCGAGGCACTTCGAATGGAGATGGAGAAATACTTCGAGGTGGTGGAGAAACGGTTGGATGGTGCGGTAAGTGCCATCTTTTCATGAGATGAAGCGTTGAATGCGAATTGATATTTGGCTCGCAACAACCTGCAGCGTACCCGTTCCGAGTCGTTAAAGGCGGTCGATTCTGACAAGGAGAATGACAGTAAGCCAGAGCGACTCACGGAGGATCACGATGACTTGCAAGCGCTCTCAGCGGAGGCTACAAGCGTCAAAGATACCCTTTTAGAGCTTCTGAGAATCACTCCGCCCAGTCAACTAAACGATGCTCGCCGTCAATCCGCGCAGCAGATCAAGATGCTGTCCCCAAAGATTGCTGCGTTAGCAAATCATTTGGAGGGCGACGGGCCGGTGAATGAAAACGACTTGCCAACACCCGAGTATGCGACGAACGAGACGGTATTTGCGCTTCCTGGTAGTACTGTTCTGATCAGGGAGGATGAGCCTGCTTCTGTCATAGCTTATACGCTGTCGTAAGTGCTTGTTCCACTATTCCGGGAACGAAACGCCTCAACTCGTGATTGCACCGGGTCTACGGCTAATTGCAATCCACTATGAAGATCTCTAGCATACTTCACAGAGCTTGTCAATACCACCAGATCGGCTCCTACTGCCTCAGACGACGGGGGCGCCCTCACGAAATCGGATCAGCCAACCAGCTCGGACTCCACGTCCGAGACATGGACTATCGACGTGAAGCGGCGCGACACGCCACGAGACCTGCTCAGCCTCCGCACGATCACCAAGAAGAAGTCGGAACTCGCTGTCGGACAATCGTCAAAAGCACCCATGTCAATCTCCCTTGCTCCCAACGCTCCTTCGTTGGAACTCTCACTCGAACAGGTTGAGGGAAAGAGTCAATCTTCTGATCGGCTCGGAGATATCGTCAAGAACATCAGCAAAGCGACTGCTCAAGGTCCGGTGCTTGGTACGAGTCCCAACATCGCTCCCGGTGCAAGCTTTAGCTCCAAGACGATCAAGTCCCCTCTCCTTGCGGAATCCGATACCGACGCGATGCCTCGTGTAAGATCCCCTCCGAGGGGCATGAAGAGGCTTCTCAGCGATCCTGAAAGAACGGCTCCGCCAAGTGCGTTCAGACCTGCTCCTACTCGTAGCGTATCAAACACCGCTATCGCACCTGCGACGCCTTCGTCGAACCATCTCACGATCTCGGCCTCTTCCGCGGGTGCCGGAGGGGGATCCGCCCAGAAGGAAGGTTGGGGATCGGTGACTTCCTCGTTCAGTAACTCGTTCAATCAGCTTCTCAAACTGGGCACCGACGTGGGCGAGTCGCTCGGCTCGATTCGCGTAAAAGGGACAGATCGGTCGCTATCTTCTCTCATCGGTCCACTCAGCATGATGGCTTCGACCGACAACTCTCTCACATCGCTCGACGATAGACCCCACATTCAATTCACCTACACACTCGGCGATCGACTGAGGCTTGGGTGCACGGTGTACTATGCCACTGCTTTTGACTCGCTGCGAAGAAGATGTGCGATCGACAAGAGCTTCATCTCTAGTCTAAGCCGGACAAATGCATGGGATGCTCAGGGCGGGAAGAGCAAAGCTGCGTTCTTCATGACGCAGGATAAGAGGTATATCGTCAAGGAGCTGGTCAGTAAATGGAATGTCAGCGACACGTGAGTACGACCGCCTAGCTTTTTGAAAGAGACTGGCCATTTTGCTTACCCTTTTGGCTGAATTGGGTTTGGGCGGTTCTACTAGGCATACATTGCTCGAGATCGCGCCAGCGTACTTTGAGCATCTCGCCGGTACGCACAACAAGGCGACTTCTCTAGCCAAGATCGTCGGCTTCTACACTGGTAAGCTGAAGAAGACTCGACGTCAGATGTCTCATAAGCTGATTATGGGGAAATCTCTTGTCGTTGCTATAGTACGCATCAACGATCTGCAAACTGGTACGAAGCGGCAACTCGACTTGCTGGTCATGGAGAACTTGTTCTACAAACAGACCATCGCGAGAAGCTATGACCTGAAAGGCATCGGTGAGTACCCTTTGGTAAATGTCCATGGCACTCGAAACAGCGCTGATGACAGTGTAACGATAGAGGGCAGAAAGGTGACAAAGGTGAAAGCCGAGGGCGAGACCAAGATCGGATTGGAAACCAAGAGCGAGGGGACGCTCTTCGATGGTGAATGGCTTGAGGGCATGCAAAGGGGCTTGGTCCTACTTCAACCACGTGCGTGTCCTCTTTTCAAGCTCATGTCCGCCTGAGATTGGGCGTGACTCTATGGCTCACTGATTCTGTTATGGCCGCATGTACAGACGCCAAGCGTATCTTATCGGAAGCGATCTCCCTCGACACGCGTTTCCTTTCGTCGCAGTCGATCATGGATTATTCCCTGCTCCTCGGCTTGGACGAAGCCAAGCGAGAACTGGTGGTAGGGCTCGTTGATGCCATTGGCAGTTACAACCTGTTCAAAACTATCGAGAGTAGGGGCAAGATGGCTATCAACAGAGGGAAAGACGTGACGATCGTGAGTGGCTTTCTCAAGTGCGAGGGAACTGTCTCATCACGATTCTTACCAGGCGAAGTGTGACGCAAACCAACTTACGATGAGACGGCCGATGATACGGATGCTGATGCGAATCCGCTATCTTTCGCTTGACAGATCCCTCCTGATCAGTATCGCGAAAGGTTCGAGAACGCACTCAAGCACTACTTCATTGTGAGTATACATAGGAAGAAATTGCGTACTGCTACGGGAATACATGACGCGAACGCCCACTTCGGTTGACTTGGCTGACTGAGAGTTGTTTGCGTTGCGCAGGCATGTCCCGATAAATGGTCAAAGACATCACCACGTGGCACTTCCAGATACGCCCGCGTTCCTTCGATCCTATAGACTCTTTTTGCTCGTATGTGCGCTGTATGTAATGTGCCTGTCTTATTGATACCTTATTAGTGACGGTGACATGGCATGGTGTCTTCTCACTCAAAGGTGGCTTGGTGCAATTATGTGTAGTCGAAGAGGACCGTTACAATCTCGCTTGTACGCATATACTACACTACACACACACTAGTATCACCTGAACTCGGAGAGCTCAACTTGAATGTTTATTGTAGCACAGCTTCCACAGTCTCCGCGGCATTATGAATGCATGCAGCTATGCTCATGCATGGTGCCTGCTTCATATCGTACATGCAGAGATACATCGAGGAGATGCATCTGAGTTCGTCAGATAAATAAGAATGGCCATTTACAGTACGTACTGTAGGTGGAGGGAGGGGGGAACATGAACAATCGGTTGTTGAATGCCGCAGCCGAGCCGAGCCGAGCCATGTTCGAATTTCGGACGGGTTTAATTTCCGCAAATCACAACTATAGAGTTCAACTTGTACACTATAGTCACAACAATAGCATCACTAATTTGTCAAGGATATACCCCCAAGAGCTCTCTACACGAAGCTCGCAGAGAGGAGAGCGAGCAAGACAAGTTCAAGGAGACCAGTCATTATCTACCAGTCACCAGGGCCCTTCCTACCTGTATACATCGAGTCGCTTCAAGGCCGACCGAGAATACCGATTTCTGCGTTCCCCCATCTTCGAATTATATTTAGCTCGTCGCATTTGCATGACGAAGGCGATCTAGAGGTTCCCTTGGAGCACCCATCGCATACGGCAATTTGCGTGATAATTTCAGCTGGCTCATCGACACAACCGGGTTAGCCCCGGTCTAGAAGCGGGCGGATCAAAGAACTAAAAACAAAAACAAAAACAAGAGAAAAACCCCGCTACAGGTCGACAAATCAAACGTAGACTGGTGGACTCGTCACTATATACCAAGGACCAAAGATTGAGGGTCTGGACGTTAGCAGATATGGCTCCTGTCACATTACCCAACGCGCTCATCTACCTTACCTCGCTCGTGAGGCCGAAATTGCTGCGACCCGACCTCAAAGTCCCTAGTGAGTAGCACCGGCATAACCGTCTTCCTGTATGTCTTCTCAATAGGCGTGATGGCTACTGTCCCTGCCTTCGCTGCTCTGCTCGATTTGCTCCCTCCTCCAACAGGGGCCATCTTTTGTCCAACCTTGCGAGCGACCAGTATTTCTTGTAATTACTGCATAGAGAACCAGCTGCTGACTGGATCTTGACACGGCCCAAATTGTCTTCCCTCCTCAGGTATCGCGCACCTCGATTTCCAGGCTTTACGGAGGGAAGGATATAATGCCGTGGTAATAGACAAAGACAACTGCTTGGTGGGTCCATCCATCGATTCGTCTCTGGCCTGACCTCTCCTCTGGTTCCGAGACAAACCTATCGGGCAAGAGAATACAGAATGAGTTTTAATAATTCGGTAGACCGCATGCTGATTGTATGGACGCGTGATTAGACCCTGCCGAACAAGGATGATATATATCCGCCATATCAAGTGAGTTTGACCGACGTCTGACGTGATTCCTAAACCCAATCTGGCTCCCATCATTTGTGTATCTGCCCTTGTTTGCTATGCGACCAGTCCTAAGAACAGAAAGCTCCCCCCACTCTTCTCACTCCCCGCCTTCGCAGAAATTGCTGCTGAGAAAAGGCTGACATCTGAATGAAACGTGGTCATCGCAGACAGCATGGAACGACCTCTTGGAGACATTCAGGCCGGGCCGAGTGCTGGTGGTTTCTAATTCTGCCGGGACGAAGAAGGATCCAGGGGGAATAGCAGTGAGTGCTGTGGTGTCAATTTATCAACTCTAGAACCTAGAACGCCTTCATACCATCGGGATCTGCCTGCCTCATCACCCGAGCGCACTCGTTCCTCGAGAACGGCAGGATCCCTGATGGTTGGGACCGTTGGACGAGCGCTGTCGTCAAACGCTGCATCTTTGGTGACATGACACATACGTCCGAACAGCGCATCGATGCTGACGGTTGCCCTTGCTTTCCTACTCTCTCAGGCAGAATCCGTATCCCTGTCCCTCCGCGCTCCGGTGCTCCTGCACAATCAACCGAAACCAGGCTGTTCGCGATCCATCGTCCAATACTTCACGGGCCAGCTGGGCGAGCCCATGACGCGTCGCAAGGAGATCAGGGAGTCTGCAAAGCAAGTATGGCGCGAAGAGAAAGAAGACGAGCAGGCCCTCTGGGCTAGGTGGGAAGGTGAAGTGGACGGACCGTTGTTAGGGCACTTGGGCGCGAATCACCATTTGTCTAGAACGAAGGGCAGGGAAGGCGATAAGGCCGCTACGTTGGAGAAGAGGGTGCTGAGAGGCGCAGCGGCTGAGATCGACGCCACCGCCGGCCCTGGTGCGATCAGCAAGAGCAAGAGCGAACCGAAGACATTGCGGAGTGGACATGGAAACGAAGACGATTTGAGAATACTGGTAATAGGTGATCGATTGTTCACCGACGCACTACTCGCACATCGGCTTTCGCTTTACCTTCCAAAACCCAAGCCGAAACTTGCTCCTACATCAAACTCCGCCGTCTCGTCCGAAGCCGTTGGCTCACCTTTACCGGCAACATTGCTCCCCTCGGTACTATCGGTTCACACAACAGCATTGCCTCAGCCCAAGGATGTCCGTCTGTTACGCTGGCTGGAAGAAAGATTGACCCGTGGCCAACTACGAGTCAGACCCAATCTTGACCTCGAAACTGGCAGCAAAATCGAAGGACGACTAGACCTGAGCAGATTCGTCCTGCCAGATCCTGAAACTACCGAGCTCGCTGCCTCTTCCTCTCACGGACAACAGAGTAAGAAGAAGAAATTGTTACTCAGCGGTAGATTGGCTTGGGCGAGATGGCTCACACCTGCGAGGTGGCGAGAATTGGACTCGGCCACCCCGCCATTAACGTACCATCCTCGAAGCTGGAGACCACTGCCTATAACGATCGGTCTGGCGAAGACCCTCTCACGTACGGCTGGCTCGATATTCAGATTCAGTAGGAGAGGCGTCAAGGTATCGTGGTCGAGGGGGAAAGAGTGGGTGAACGAGAGACGGCGGAGGAGGCTCGTTGAGCCGCCCGTATCGGACTCGTTGGGTCCTGGACTGGGCCAGAGGGAGACCAGTGCGGTACTTGACACTGTGAGGGAGAAGACTCGTGAATCAAAGCGGTCCCGTACGCACTCGCGAGCAAGCATTGCTTAAACATAAATAGAGCCATGCATATGCAAAATGCTTCTAGTGAAGCCAAACCCGGACGTGCGCGTATGCCAAAGTCTGTGATGGTGCTGTTTGTCCAATACCGCCATATATGTCTATTCGTCCCAACCAGCAGGCTTCTGAACTTTGCCCCAATCTACAATACTAAGGAACCTGTCAATTTGATCCGCCACGCCATCGACCCCTTCGTCTCCAGCTGCTCCTCTAGAATCGTGATTGCCATCGTGATCGTGGTCGTGGTCGTCTTCAGGCGGTATATCGGCAGCAGAGTAAATGAACCCGTCTCCATGGCTCTGGCTCTGGCCTGCAATCTTGATCCGAGTATTACGACGCCCTTGCTCCGATTCGCGATTCTGTGCTTGAGTAGCCGCAGCGGCTATCTCAAGTGAACCTCGGGTCTGTGGATGGTATGCGCGCAACATGTCCAGTCCCAGATGCGGGCGTGGCGAAGTAAAAGTGATTGATGGCCAGATAAGGTGAAGAGGCAGGTGGAACACCGACATCGAGCGAGCAAATTACAAAATGCATTTCATCAGCATTCGTTCAATCTACTTCTACGCTGTGCCGGAACGGATTCCCGAATTACGCCAGTTTCCCCATCCCTCCATCTCCCTGTCCCCCTCGCCTCTCTATTGAGGCGAACGAGTGATATGCGATTATTCCCTATGATTTTCGTACAGAGCACCGAACAACAGGTGAGGACTGAGGAAGAAGAGGTTGGATGGCCTCCAAATGACCAATGTAGATGTTCAAAGGCAGCACTAGAGCACTGACTGGCGATTTGCACTAGCACTAGTATGGTCTGAATCGAGCAGAAGGTCCATTCTGACCGTTCCTTACCCTTCCACCGTCCGCAGTCCCGTCATCCTCAGCAGCATCTTCCCATTGTCCGTCGTCATACTCGTCGTCGTCGTCGTCGCCGAATCCGAAGAACGAGGAAGGCTCGCCGTTTGGTAAGAGCGATGCGTGTAGCGCTGAGCAGGATGATAAGGCTTGGAAGAGGGCTTCGACTGTATATTGGCATATGCAAATGCGGGGAGGTGGACGTGGACGTGAAGATGGGGTTTTCGGTTTGGTCAGCTCGTGCCCTAAAGGATCCGGAGCAAGAACACCAGGGAGACGGCATAGGGACGGACAACGGATAGCATTCCCTGCGAGGAGCAAATCGAGAATCCAGACATGCACTCATGCTCATGCACACTGGCCACAGCCAATCTAGCCAGCCTTTTTCCCTTCCCTCGTAAGCAGGACGAACAAGCACTTACGCTTGGCCTCGGGCAAGAAAATCCGAACCTCCCTCATCTCCGTGAACTCGTCTCCTTCATATCCCTCTTCCTCTCCCTCTCCCTCATCTTCATCCTCATCTAGCCCGTTCCCGTTACCGTTTGCGGCGCCATCTCCTACAGCAGTCGTTGGGTGGGCAGTAGCTGATAAAGGCGAAGGAGCGTCCGACTCGTCCACTTGACAATACAGATGAGCGGGCGTTTGCGTGCTCGGATCGGCGGGCGTCAAGGCGTGCAGCGTCAGAGCCTGATAGGACAGGTTGAAGCCTTGTATTTGCACGTTGGTACTGGCGTTTGAAGTGGTATTGGGAATGAACGTTACCGAGCTGTAGAATGAGAATGCAAGTCCCTTCATGTCAGCTGTCTGTTGCTAGTCATCCGAAAATATCTCGAGACAGACAAGGAGAGCATGATAATGTCATGCGATTGAGATACACGCTGTACTTCCCATCCGAAGAGACTGAAGAGTAACGTCGCTCGCTCGTTCGCTCGCCCGTTCGTACAAACTCACGCTTCAGTCACATACAAGCTCCCAGCTACCCTCGCAGCGCCCTCGGACCATCCCTCCCAGCCACCACTAGTAGGTGTCATGAACACCTCGACCTGATCGAGCCATCTCAGTACAGGCGGGATATCGACAAAGCTTGTCGGCGTCGAGGACGTTATGGTCGAGTGCTCTTCGGGCGTAATGGTGTGTGGTGGGGCCGTGGAGGGTGTTAACATCTTGGAGAAGCGATCGTTTGTTCTGACTCTGTTCGTCTTCGTCTGAGGTCTAGAAAGGTCTAGAGTCTGTTCTGTTCCGTCTCCTGTATGCTTTGTCGGAATTCTAATCAGCTGTTTGTTGTATTTCAGATCTCGGTGGACAGCATACGGTGAACACGAAGCAATGTTCTCGCTCTCGCTCGCACTGGCGCTCGCGGAAATTTTGGTTCCGTTTTGATATCAAGTTAACAAGGTGCCTCACTTATCTAGATCCATAGTCTCTTCCTACTTTTGATCAGGCGTCAAGCTTCACTTTTTATGGCTGCTGCTTGATTGCTACGTGATGTATGGACTTCTTTCTCGCCCGCGTGCAACATCGTACTTCTCACTAGATGCATGTCTTGATGTATTGTATATATTGTACACTACACCAACATCTACCGTCTCTATAGACCGCCACACACCCTGCGATACGTTCCCTTACTGACCAGACTTCCAGTAACAGATATCGCCATCTACAACCTCGTAAGGCTTGCCCTGTTGTCTAAGCTTACCAGCAGCCTTGACACCTGCCTCCGTTCCGTACTCCTTGAGGTCGTCGTACGCCATGATTTCACCGCAGATGAACTTGTTCTCGAAGTCGGAGCTGGAGTGCAGAAAAAAGGGAAACTTTGGTTAGTAAACGGACCTTTGATGTGATACGAGACGAGGTGTGACTGGACACTCACTGGATAACACCAGCAGCCTGGGGAGCCTTGATACCCTTTCGGACAGTCCAAGCTCGTACTTCATCAGGTCCACCTATTACGAAAAAATTATGGTCAGGCGGCGTGCGCTTTGTGGTTTGGAGACTGTAGTTCTCGATAGGCTTACAAGTGAAGTATCGGATCAGCTCGAGAGAGGAGTAACCGGCAGTGGTGATCTTGCCGAGAGCGCTCGCGTTCTTGCCAAGACCAAGGGTCTCGGCCTCGGCGACCTTCTCTTCGTCGGACATGTTGACGAGTCGCTCTTCCAGAGCGACAGAGAAGGGGATGAGCGAGTCTCCGGGGTTGTTCTCGTCGATCCAAGCCTTGATCTTGGGCAACCACTTGTTCTTCTTTCGGACGAAATCTCGCTCAGACAAGTTGACAAGGTAGGTGATAGGCTTGGCGGTCAAGAGGGTGAGTCCGTTGATGACCTCGACCTGGATCGGCACACACAGTAAACAGGAGAGCGTTGTCAGCACACTCCGATCTCAATGCGTTGCTGCTGCCTTTGCCTGTCGGTCATACGTAAACGAGTCGATAAGGGGGTGTTTAGATCAGATATATAAAAATTTCTCTCATTGTCTATTGGGCGTTACTCCACTCGATGAGCTGGGTTTAAAGAGCTTTGGGCTCTGTTTCATCACACATAGGAAGGGGGGATGGTGGGGACGGCGATCACGACTACTTCTCCCAAGGCCAGACGACTTCTTGGGCTAGATCGCTCACTCACCTCCTTGTTGGTCCAAGTACCCTTTCGTACATCCCTGTTGTCCTCAACAAGACACTTGTAGATCTTCTCTACGGTGGCCTGAAAGAAGAGATGCGTTTGATAAGCCATATGTAGCAGACCAAGGCTTGCCAGCCACGTGTGTTGATAGTCGATACTGTGCGAATGGACTTACCAACTCCTCCTTCCTCGCCTTGTCGGCAAGAGAGACACTTCCGAGGTTCTTCGAGTTCTTCTTAAGTCGCTCGAGCTCCTTCTCCACCCACTCGATATCCTTCAGTCGCAACTCGGTCGAGATAATCTGCATATCTCTCAGGGGGTCGACGTCACCTTCTACGTGGATGACCTCGGCGTCGTCGAACGCTCGGACGACCTGGAAGATACCGTCGACAGCTCGGACGTGGGACAAGAAAGCGTTACCGAGACCCGCACCGGTCGAAGCTCCCGCCGTGAGACCGGCAATATCGATACATGTCAAGAAGGCAGGTACTTTTGAGGCGGGCTTGTATACGGAACAGAGCCAGTCGAATCGCTCGTCTGGTACAGGGATTCGAGCCTCCTCGGGGTCACTAAGATTGGTAGACACACAAGACAGGCAGGCACGTATAAGCAAGTCGCTTCATGCCAATGACGTGTTTTTGTGATCAGTTTGGGCAACTTACATGGTAGCGTAAGGGAAATTGGCAGCCTTACCCAGGTCGGTCTGGGAGAGGGTGTTGAAGAAGGATGATTTACCGACGTTGGGAAGACCGACGATACCGATCTACCATGTTCACATGACACGGGGGAGATGACTGAGCTATCAGCTTCAACAGAAGATACCGCATTAAGAGAGAGAAAGAAACAAGAGACAAGAAACAAAAAGAATACACACCTTCAAATTGTTGCCCGGTCGGCCGAGGATGATCTTCTTCTCCTCTGTCGTCTTTTTACCCTTGGGAGGCATTTTTTTCGGCTTGGCAAAGATGAAAGGTGTAGAGTGAAATGAAGCTAGAGACAGAGTACCTCTTGGTATCCGTTCGTGAAGACTCGCTACAGATGGATTGATACAAGAGACAGAGGCGGAAACGGAAATGGGAACGGAAACGCTTTTGGATTGTACGTTCCTGCTAGTGCGTAAGAATTGGACTGGGAGGCGAGGTGGCATACACCTGCTTTTCTTGATTTTGTAGGTGAAAGAATTGAACTTGGGAAAGGAAGAAGGGGGAGCTTATAGATGAGATGGAATGCGAAAGAATGTGTTGAATTGCAATGCCGCAGACAGCAGACAGCGTACAGCAGCATACAGCCACACCGAGACGATTTTGGTAACGAGACAGCGAGACAGTTTTCATTTTCGGAATTTGATGCAATTGAACAGGTTTTGAGAGTAGACTTAAATGAGCATCCCCTTAATGTTCTCTGGCAGTCCAAAGTCACGTGATCTGACACGAGGGGATATATTTAGAGTAAGTGGAGGTGGTTTCGCCTGGGCCGGTATGATTGCAGAAGAATAAGTTGATAGATAAGGAGACCGATACTTCCTTGGATCGCATCACCCATTGACTAAGTCGACCTCGAAACGAATTGACAGAGCAGTCAGTAGCTAGCAATCATGTCATCCACAGCAAAGGCCTCCCCGAGTCCCGAGACACTTCACAAGCTCTTCAGCGCATCACTCACATGTGAGTCGGCTTCTCAAACCAGAGCTCGAGCACTTAGCTAAATGTTTTCGCGATTCTATATTCTATGTTCAGACAGAGATAGAGCTTATGCGCCGTACTCCAAGTTCAGGTGAGCTGCATGGTACTGAAGTATGGTCAGCAGCTGGCCTTCGATATCTCAGCTCATAAACCTGCGTTGATTGCATTCTGTTGCTGACGCTGCGTGAAATAGGGTTGGAGCCGCTCTTCTGTGCGAAGACGGGATCATCGTAGGCGGCTGCAACGTGGAGAACGCATCTTACGGTTAGTCACCCCTTATCCCACATCTACTCCGAGATGCACGCATCGTTGAGGGGCAAGGACGACGGGGCCAAAAGGCTGTCCCATGTCAGAGATGGTGCGCGGGACGCGCCGTGAGCCATGAGCGGTGAGCGGTGCGAGAGGGTGGGTGGGTGGGTGGGTGGGTAGGGTGAGAGAGTCACACAGGCACGGGCTCTGAGGACGGCGTTCGTTGATTTCCCATATTATAGGTGCCGGGATCTGTGCTGAACGCACGGCGATCACCAAAGCTATCGTGAGTCGATGAGGAATTAACCCATACTATATACCCCACTACGCAATTGCAGAGCAGAACAGGGGGGGCAGCTGATTCTCAGCTAGCCACAACTGAGCGATGTGACGAGGGGAACCATTTTCGGCTGACCTTTTTTTGCCTTGCTTTTTGGTCTGGGTCTGCGATTGATCCCAGAGCGAAGGATATAATCGATTCGTAGCCGTGGCCGTATCTTCGTAAGTCGCCGCAGCGGACTTCACCTTCTTTCTACTTGATCTCAACTCAGGCTGTCACTGACTGACCGCTCGAACCACCTTGTGGTTTCCTAAACACGATACAATTGAACCTTGATCTCTTGAAAACACAAACTACAGCGACGTGCCCGCTCCAACGACCTCGCCGTGCGGGATCTGCCGCCAATTCCTGCGCGAGTTCCTCCAGCCCAACGTCCCTGTTTACTTCATCTCGGCGACCTATCCCGCTTCTTCCTCTTCCTCTTCCTCTTCCTCTTCCTCTTCTTCCGCTTCCTCTAGCAACCTGCCTGCTTTCTTGTCCGCTCTCGACGGTGATGGCACCACGGAAGAAGGGATGCAGGAGGCAAAGGAATACGTGGTGAAGATGACGATGGACGAGTTGTTGCCTAATAGCTTTGGGCCCGATAATCTGGGCATCGCTGGACCCCAATGATTCGGCCGTGGATGAATGCCTGATAAGAAGAGCCGGACTGTCTACATGGCCCCTGCCAAGAAGCAAGAGGGCCTGACAGAAAAGATGTATAGGTACTAGACATGGAATGCATAGGTCATGAGCATAACAAACACAGTCTTCACTACCATCAAATATCGTGTCGTATATCGTATCGTATCGACTCCTCCTTCCCCTCTTGTCTAGCACGACCGCGCATCCCGTCCAATCCAAGTCTTTAGTCAAGAGGAGCAAGCATCGATACGCAACACGCGAAGAGTAAGACATAACATACTATAAACAGAACGAGAACAAGCTTTGGCAGATTAAACATGAGATATGATAATGGCATGAGAAAAAATACGTTAGCAAAGCAAGAGGAATGAGAGATGAGAGAGCTGGGTCGTGTTGGTACAGGTTGTCAATGAGGGATATAAACGAAATGTAGTGTGCAAGGAAGGATGGCAATGGGAAAAGGCTCAATGGACGATGTGATATAGACAGAGCTGAATCGGGTCATGAAATATAGGAGAAGCAAGAGGGAGGAACGGAGAGGTCGGATCTCCGAATCGACTTGTGCGGCGATCCAGGCTGGTTCATAGCAGGCAGAACGTATGAAAAAGCGAAAGCGCGCAGAGCACCGTGTGTAGGGCTGTTTGATGCTGGTCGTGATCACATCAATACGCAGCCGCTCGACTTTTTGGCTTTACCCGCTCGTCGATTGGGGTTGACTGCAAATGCCGAATGTCATAACACGCACAAACGAGGACATGTTAGCGATATGTTATGGTAGAGGAGTGATTTGTTCGCAATGAGCGTCTCTGATTGAGATATCAGGTCGGGCAGTGACACACGACGACTTACGGACGGTCCTGATCGCCTCATCGAATACAGCCTTGAGATTCTTCTGAGTAAGAGCGGAACATTCCAAGTACTGGTAATCGCCCAGAATCATCAGCCCTTTACTTCCGCCATCGCCCTCCGATGCTTCATCGATGTATCTGTTACAATGTTAGACTTGAGCACGCAATGACTCACCTTGGCAGCCTTGATGTCGGTCGCCATGTTTGACCCCTGTGATTGACACGCACGCCCCAAAAGCAATCAGTTTCTGCAGCAGCACTATAGGTTGTAAGGCAAATTCTGGTGTTCATCACCCACCTGACCAAACGCAATGGGAGCTTGCCTCCTGTCCCTCAACTTTTCTCTCGTTACAGGGTCATCTCGAAGATCGAGCTTGGTTCCGACAAGGATGATGGGGGTTCCGGGAGCTACGGTGGTACCATGATCTTGGTCAGCATGACGCTTCTCGAGCGGGACACCATTACAACCTTGGTCAGGAAGAGTGGGACTCACAATGGTGTTGGATCTCAGGCCACCACTACATCAGGGAAGCGACAGTGCGAAGATCACAATCATGATTAGCCGAGGCACAGAAGAGCAGGCCATCGTTCAAGCACGACGGGACTCACCTTGGTCCGCACGTTCTCAAATGATGCAGGAGAGACAAGGGAAAAGCAGAGCAGGAAGACGTCGGTCTGAGGGTATGACAGAGGACGAAGTCGGCTAGAAGAGGGATACAAGATGAATCAGATACGTCTCACGAACTCTCCTATTACAACCGTTCCACAAATGGTGAAAGTGTTTACTCACTCGTAGTCCTCTTGACCTGCAGTATCCCACAGGCCCAGCGACACCGTCATTCCGTCCACCATGACCTGACTGGAATAGTTGTCGAACACGGTAGGCACATATTCGCCGGGGAACGCGTTGGTCGTGTAAGAAATCAGAAGACAGGTCTAAATCATTTCAATGCGACAAGTGAGCATGTAAGTCGTATGTAAACATGTGGGAGTCAAGTGATATAGGTGTTTGACTAACCTTTCCGACGGCACCGTCTCCGACCACAACACCTGTTATGATTCGGACGAGGCGTATAAGGTATGGCCAGACCAGACATGCGCATTTTTCGACCAATGAAACGCAATTTCGGAGCACATCAAGGGTATATCGACAAATATCACTTCCGCGCGTCAACAGCTGTTCATGCACCCCAGCAAGCAAGGCAAGATAGAGGTGTGGTCCTACTCACACTTGATATTTCTGGTAGCCGCCATGATGGTTGACCGCTCTAAATGTTCAGAGATGGGTTACGGTTGAAGCTGAATTTCACTAAGAATTGGAGCGATCAGTCAGTGGTCTGAGCTGCATCACATACGTCCTCGCAACCATCTACGGCATGGTCCATCGTGATCTTAATCACGGTAAGGAGGAGCCGTCGAGGGTACTGCAAGCTGGTACATGATCCTCGTAGACGACTAGGGAAGAACGGTTTGGCTCGGAGGCACTCACCAGCAAATGAGAGCCGGCAGTACTTGACGGGACTCCTAAGGTCTGCGCGGCGAGACGGATGCGCGAGTCACGATTTTATGTAGATACCTAAGATTTTGTCTTCTAGATTGACGAGATGATGGCGGGACGTTGGACAGGTAACGGTCGTAAGAACAAAACGTTGTCCGCTTGTTCTTTGTCGTCGTGCGTGCGGTTCGTGAAAGTCGTCGGTCCGCGCTGTTCGCCGCTCGTAGGTCAGTGAGTCGGTCAGTCGCGTGGTCGGTCGGTCTGGATGGATGTATGGAACGCGATATAGCTAGAGCTGAATGATGGTGTGCTTGACGGGAAGACGATGATAACGCTATGCAATGCACGTGTGCGTGTGGAAGGATGAGATGAGTCAATGGAGCAGAGTTGACCACGAGAGAGAGTCCGAGCGGTGGTGCTGATACAATGAAGAATAGTCACCGCTGACAACTCAACCTGAAACGCGACTCTCTGACTTCTGCTCCAGCCAGCTCTTACTTTAGCTTTCAGCGGCCTAGGACGCGCTGGCGTGGAAGTCACGTGTCATTCCCGTTCCAGGCGTGGTCGGTGGCAGTGTGGCATACTTGCATCCTTCTGCAAGCGGGCAGGGGGGCGTTGGTCGAAGATCGTGCAGTTTCTGTCATAGGCCCACATGTGAGACGGAGGAGGGGATCGTGGAGTACTATACGACCGTTGCACCTGCCGTAGGATGAAAATATTCAGTACAAGTACATGAATATGCATGTATTGGCTGAAGAGAGATGAACTAATGCGGCTTATGAAGGGACTGAAAAGCTTCTCCAAATCGAGCGCGCAAGCGGACACGTGACCTATGCAGCGACGGCACCGTGTATCCTTAGCTATCCATTCCATAGAGATCAAGAGCAGCAATGAACAAATGAATGTGTGCTCCTGATTGCCAGACAGGCGTTATTCCACCTAGCTGACATTGACGCTACCACCGCTTGATTTGATTTTGACGAGCCGGTAGCTCTGCCCAGATCTCCGTCAGCGTAGATCGCGGTCGCCGGTCAGACTAGAGCTGGACATTCTATCGAAGCTGCGCATACCACCAGTGAGTTATCTCACGGGCGTGGACACTGTCTCACGTATTAGAGATGTGTCCGAGGTGTGTCTCTGACCTGTGCTGTCCACACCGTGAGAAGGGAGGGTCTGAGCCCGAGCAAGCCCACGAGATGGTATCCATAGCAATCGTAGACACCGCATACGAAGGGGCAACAGTAGTGCATGGGTGCAGGGCAAGGATAGCGCCGGGACAGTGGTCC
Organism: Kwoniella sp. CBS 9459; assembly: GCA_036428585.1. NCBI lineage: Eukaryota > Fungi > Basidiomycota > Tremellomycetes > Tremellales > Cryptococcaceae > Kwoniella > Kwoniella sp. CBS 9459. The sequence continues at coordinate 1,405,369 of CP144066.1, read as the reverse complement.
AGACCCACCGTAACGCACGATCGCCCCAACACGGAGGTCACAGCCCTTTCCGCGATTCTCACACCGGTTGTCCAGCTGGGTCATTGCGATGGTACTGCACTAGTAGTGTGTGGACATCCTTGCGTATGCTGGGAACGTATGACGGGATTGGAGTTCACGACGGGCGGGGGAATCTGCTTAAGTCGATAGTGCTTCCGCCACGGACTTGAGCTGTTGATTGGGCACCAATGTCGTTTGGGGTTAGACGACGACGTGGATCAAGCGACTCGATACTGGCCTATTCGTATCGTTCGTACGATACTACCTGCTTATTGCTTACAGCACCTCTGCTCCTGAGACCATCCAATAGCTGTGTTTCATGCTGACGCCCTCGGAAACATATCGAGACGATAAGATGGTGTGTTCCCGTCCACACAAGACTACTAACGATCCACAACCAACCCCATTCACCTTACCCGCTTCGGATGTCACCGGGCGCCGTTGCATCGTGTCGTGATTTGTCAGCCAAATATGACGTGCACCGGTGACGGACCGCCGACCAAGACCTGAGGACAGCTACACTCATCGTATGTACGACTTCGCTACATTTTCGCATGGAGCGATACGAGCGATGCTCGTAATGCAACAAACAGTCGTCGTGTCGCGTTGTAGGGTGATATGTGGTGCGTCCCACACCCAGAATAGCTCTTGGCCTGGGGGTGCCTTGACCATGCGTCGTATGTGAACTGTCCAATGATGTATGTACGAATCAATTCTCTGTTGCATCTTCGGCTAAAAGTTTCCGATCAATCGGTTCCGCCCGTCTCACGACGGTGCCGTCATGAAAGGGCGATTGACGTGCGTAATTCGACCGAGACTGATAGTTGGAAACGGATTCGTAATACAGAACGCGGTAGTACGAGGTACCTACTACCTGTCCGATCTTGGTTTTGCGCCGAACTGTGCTCACGGAGATGGACATGTGGGAAGAGGCGTACTTCCGCTGTCGCAAGTATGACCGCGAAGGCGTTGCGTGCGTACTTCGGCGTCGACAATATTGGTAGCTCAGTCCGTACATCCGTCGGCTTCGGACCCAAAAGCAGCTCGGACGAATCTTGTTGTCTGCATAAAGCATTCCAAGGAACCAATGGTCATGGCAATACGCCAGGGCGACACGAAGCGTAGTTGTGAAAGATTGTGGTCCGAGGATCACGGTTCAGCTTGTGGATACGGCCTACGACTATGTACGAGCTGCATTGCTGTGTGAGTACACCGCGGCTGAAGCAGAGACGGATCTCGGCAGGTGCATCGATAAATCGATATGAACATCGTCCGATCTACAGCATCCCTCGACCACTCCGAAGGCAAAGTCCAGACTAGACTGCCCCATGGGCTTCACTACATACGTGCTATCTTTCACGTGAGAATCACAGTACAATCAAAAGCTAGCGTCGATTATTTGGGGCAAGTCGGGGATCGTAGACCGGCCGGATACCAGAGGGAGAGGAGAGTGCGGGATTGACGGGTCGGTTCGCGTGCGATGTCAAGCACATCATGGTTGTGCTGAGCACGTCACATAACGCATCCGAAGCTATTCACTCGCGTACCCTTCCATTTTTGGACTTTGCTGCAAGCTACTAAGCCGGAAGTGGACCGAGAGATCGCACAAGAAAGACGATTACTGCTGAGAGTCCGTAGCTCACGTATCGCAAGCTCACCCGCGTCTTCTTCGCTTCAAAGACGATGCAAGACGAATCGCACATTCCTTGATTTTCTGAATTCCCCTCGGCGCCCTGACTACTTATGATGTAAGATGATCAGGTATCGGCCATATACAAGCTTGTACCCTAGATCGTATGTACCCTTCGTCGACGACTCTGGCAGTCGAATAAAGCGGAAGCTAGCTAGCTTCGGAGTATTAGTGCCCGCGTTTCCGATGGTGCCACCACTTTTGGGCGTAAGCACAAGAGAAGCGAGCAGTGAAAAACGATAGCAAAACGCAAGTTGTCCCTGGCCTTTCTTCCTTCTTCCCTTGAAGGACTACAGGTGAAGTAGAAAGAAGGGTCGCGACCATTCGAAGCGTTAAGCATGTAATAATTGGTACTGCCTATACGGCAGACCTCTAGACCCCTTCTCTGTGAGACTGGGTTTGGTAAATGTAACAAATTTCAGACAACGTCCAGACACTAGCTATGCTTCATCTCCCCGTTGCTGCTTGACATGAAGTCGTGTACAAGATACGGGAGGTATGTATGTGGTCGGTGCCTGTGCTGCGATGTGCACGGTCGTTTATGATCAGTCCACCATAGACATGTGATGAGATAAGGGTCCTCGATATCGTTCCATCTATCCTTGGGGTTTTGCAACCACACCCAGCAGCTCAGATCCAATTTTCCTGACTGCAGCATGCACTTTTCACCGGGACCCGGGATCGCCGTAACATCTCACATCGGCTTGCTTGGCCGACGTCCTGCCGATGTACTGCACAACGCCTCTTCGCTCATTGCGGACTTCAATTCCCACGCAGGTACAAAGTAGCATACACAGGAGACAACCGGCGAATTACAGGTACTCGGGTTCTCGGATTTTGCTGTATACATCGCGTCTCACCCCCAGATTCCTTGTCGGCGGTGTCTGTGTCACCACATGGCGGAGGCGCGGGGCTACGCAATTCCGCGACCCTTGCGCAATACCGTCTGCCGCTTGATATCAGTATCACCGCCGATGCACGCGTGAGTGGTCGATATCAGATTTATCATGACTTTAGACGATATCCTGCCCGTGGCGGGCAGACCGGCCGGCGCTACAGGCACGGCTGGTACTGTGCACCTGCTTTGTGCCGAGCTTGAGTTGGATCGGAATGAGGTACGACGCTTACAGACCTGATCGAAACTTGCGATAAAATCGGAACCAGCAAAGTGCCTTAACATACAGCAGAAATCTCCAGTTGCATTGGGCAAGCGCAATATTCAATAATCGGTGCTGCGCTCCGTCCCTGGTCAAGTTTCGTATGTCGTGCTCTCTATGCAAATGACTGTTTTCATGTAGAAACGAATAACTCTCTGCCTTCGGGAAGTCGTTAAGGAAGAGTCACCAGGGCCAAGACGAGTGAAGGGGTCTTAGGCTAAAATCATCGAGGGATCTGCGCATGCTGAGATGGTATAGCTAGGCATAATCCTGTACATAATCATTTGTACCGCGTTTACGTATACTTTGGTACTTTAGGAACGCATCTTAGCTCGGACAAGTAGACTCATTTAGTCACACATTTGACAAATTACGTTCTCACGGTCGTTTGGTCGGATTTTTTTCCAAGATTCGGCGCCAATATGTGCGCCCGTCCGAAAACTAGCTATACCTGTAGCCAGTCTGCCAGAAATCAGATCTGAGGAAAGGGAAGGAGGGGTCAGCTCGAACGCCGTCGCTGTCCGCAGTCCGCAACGTAGTGAACGGGACATTCGGACACGCACGGAGATACGCAAGCACGCACTACCATAAATGCAGAGGTTTCAGGATTAGGCAAGAAGAAATTAGGACACACAACCTTGCCTGACGGCCAGCAATACCACAAATCCCTGCAGCTGTAGTGTAGTAGTATCACCAGAAACACATCACCATTTCGATCGGACCTCACCCAAAGAGCAATACCGCTCCCTCGTGATGCATGTATATTCATCGATGAGAAAGAGAGCAAGAGTACATACGCTTTTGTGACTAGCGTACCGTAAGGCCAGGGGGCTCGGCCATACGGTACATGGGATTAGCCAGATACGGGTTACGGGTTGCGGACTACGGCGTCTGGTGCAGTTCTGAGACTCTTTCAGTAGACGAAGAAAGATACCGCTTGCACCCTCGTTTTTCCTGTTGGCACGATTGAGAAAACGGTCGTCTCTCTTGTACGAGAACACGGGCGCGATTCGGCTATCTTGCCCGAAGGCGAGAGCCAAAGCGAAAGCGAGAGCGATAGCTAGCAAGCTGGTCAGGATACAGCGGTCAGCTCAGCTCAGCTCAGAGTCGAGCTCGGTACTCGTATTCGGCTTCTTTCGACAGCACTAAAATCCACGAGCACCCTCCCTACCTCTCCTTCCCCTTTGCGTCCCTTACTCGAACCCCTTTCTCGCCTTATCCTTGCATCTGTACATATACCGTATAATAATATTTCGCATGCCATACATATCAGCAGGGCTGAGCTGCTAGATAGAAAGACAACCATCCTTGTATACATATAGTCTTTCTTCATCTGCAGTACCCAGCATAATCAGTATCACAAAACAGCCTTATCGATCTGCGATTGATCGGCACGGTACTCGAGTACGGATAGCAGTGGACGCGTCTGATCGGTAAAAGATCAGTCAGGCGGAAAAAAGAGGGTGCTTTTGCTATAATACATAGAGCAAGTCAGGTGAGTATTACTAGATCTCCTCGAATCGGTCGATACAGCTACTTGGACTTCTCTTCAGTCTTGTCAATACTTAAACTCGAGCTGATGTCGGGTCTCTTGCGCGGAAAGACCCTTCCCCAGCAGGCAAGTCTCGGCGGAGCACAAACCCCTCCTTGACTGGTGGGCTCTAGCGAAGACGGCCAGTCATGGAGTCGAGTGGTTACTATCTACCCCCACCATCGGGTCCAGCTTCAACATCGAATGCTTCCCACACGTTTCACGAAGCGTCCGCGTACTCGTATCAAAATCCTTTCGAAACGGACGCAACAGGCCAGACAGGACATACTCTTCACCACTCTCAATCTCAACCTTTTTACCCTAACCAGGATATTGACTCGTTAGCATGTCCCCCTTCCCCTGAGTCCCACCTGCCCAGCCTGCAGGTCACGCACCCAACGCCTACAAAGCCTATAAAATATCGTCGACAGTCTGCAGACGCGCTCAGTATATCGACAGCCGGTTCCTTCGATCCGTCCCCTCTTGCTCAGTCTCAGCTCCTGCCCTCACCGGCATCTGGCAACGACGCTCTAGAGGTCATGATCGATCCCTCGCCAAGAAGTCGACCACGATCGCCAGAAGATGACAGCGAGGCAGAGAGAGAAAGGGAGAAGATAGCTGAGAAACAAGCAAGGATCAGAGAAAAGGGCAGGGAGCGGCAGAGGAGGAAGCGAGAGCGTGACAAAAAGGCCAAAGAGGTAAGCGATCCCCATCATAGTCTAGCGCACTCTGACCGCTAGCTAGATGCGAAACGTCTGACAAGATCTTCTTCGCTAGGCAAACACAAGTGTTTCGGTTGTACCTCTTACGACAGCCACTCACCTTCCTGTCCCTCCACCCAAGCCGACCACCCCGCATGTGCTTTCCATCTCTGTGCCTTCTTCGACCTCGTCAATTTCTTCGTCTTTGCCTCAATCGGCCTCCTACTTCTCCATCTCTCCAGGACAGAACACCTTTGGTTTCACCGGCTCGACTTCGGCTTCGGGCGCTAGCACTCCTGGCACTCTTTTCTCCCCCGCTGCGACTACCCCGAGCTATAGTCCCGATACTGCCCTAAACAACGCTTTCCTCGGAATCGGCTTGGAGGGCATCACTGGGCCCATTGGCTCTCTCGAGGTACCTGAGAAGACGAAGAGGGGCGCTCGAGGCAAAGGTCGCGCGGGATCGACGAGCGTCACGTCGGCTTCGACCTCGCGCAAGGTATCGCCCGTGACATCGACGATCCCTCCACCCGCCGAACAAGAATCGAATTCCGCAAACCCCGCGAAAAGGCGCAAGTCGGAGCCGCGGACGGACGAGCTCACCGGTTTGGGTATGACTGGCACAGGCATGTCACTGACTATGACTGAAGATCGACCCAAGCCTCGTCGCACAGCTTCCGATGGGGTGGTCATGAAGTCAAGCTATGATCGAGACTGGGGGAGATCACCCACACCGCCGCCCGTGCCTACCTTGCCGAGCGAATACAGGCGAAACCCTGATCCTATTGCAATGACAAACAGCGACGTCGACGTCGACGGGGCTTCAGTCTCTGTACAGGCCGAGACTTTCGCCATGCGGGCGCTGTACTTGTTGAACAAGGACGAAGTTGAGACCGGATGGCTTCGAGAACAGATTGGGTGCGATGCACAAGGCCTTCAAGGGATGAAGACTGCTTTGGCCTCTCTGTATGATCGCTGGTTGCTGGAACAAGGAATGAAGGAGATGACACTGGAGACTCACGAAGACAGTGGCGTGAGTAGCGATTAATCCTCGCGGTCTGAGCCAAAGCTGACGTATAGCCATGTAGACCACCGGCTCGACCACTCACCGATCCATGCCAGCTTCTCCCATCACGTCGAGCATGTCTTTCTTCACTCCGTCGACATCGCGACAACGTCCCCCCACCGGTACGGCCTCCGTGCAAGAGTCACCTCTTGCTTCTACTCACAGCCATACCAGGCAACGATCGCTCTCATCCGCTTCGATGCTGGCGAGAGGGTTGCATATCAATCCGCAACACCTCATGTCTTCGACTACCCAGCAATGGACCCAACCTGCGACTCCGACCTCATCGCAGCGGTCTATGGCCGGACCCCAATCAGATGGGACAACTTCGCCGTCCCTTCAGACGCCAAGCACCGGACAGGGCTCCTTCCCTCAACACGAGCAAATGCCTTATCAAGGTCATTATCGCTCAGCCACTGATCCCAGCGGACAAAGAACCTATACGACCATGCAGAGTCAGACTCAGACGCCGACTCAGAACATATCGCAGATCGACTGGAATCAAGTGCCGAACACTTGCCCGCCTGCCGGAATTGTGCTGGACAGTCCCCTCTCGATGGCTGCGCAGATCAAGCATGGTGGCATGCCTCCTCCGCCTCAAATGCCAATGCCAACCTCTGTACATTCTAGCGATATGAACATGGCAGAGAGCCAAATCGCAGAAGCGCATATGCAGCAGCGAGCTCAAGTGCAAACGCAGGCGCAAACGATCGTCCAGTCGTCCCATCAGAGGCACTTCAGCACCCCAGTGACGAATCGCACGGGGTCAGTCCGGGCGGTGGTTCCCATTCCGTATACTCCGCCAACGCCAGTCCCGATGAGAGGCCAGAACCACACGCTCCATGATGGTTTCTCTACCATTCCCGTCTGGTACAATTCTGCTTTCATGCCTGCTCAAGGCCAGATAGATTTGGGTTCGCCTGGTTCGGTTCAAGAGACTTCCAGAGGTGGATTCTCAGCCGGACATATGTATGTCCCGTCGACAAACGTGACCGACTTCTCGACGAGTTGAGCCTTACTTCTGTCACCGACGACGGGAATCCAACGACTGCATATAGTCTAGACGGTATGGGTTCCGTGTATCGCATCGCCAAAATAACGACATTTAACGAATCATTCATGACCACTAACGACTTTTACGACCTTTATGAAACGGAGGCGAGGAAGAACGGTGCGTTGTACCGACCACGGAAGGGATAGTAGAACATGTAGATCAGTATAGTTAGACCAGTAGATCGGCGTATCACTAGCCCAAGGGGGCGAGCATGATTGACGAGGGCATTCGGCGATTGAATTCGACGAGCGGACTTTTTGCAAGGGATCAAGCGGGGAGGCAGACAAAGAGGAAGAGTGGGGGAGCGTATCCCCCGGGAACGAGTTGTAGGCATGAGCAGCCCCAAGCGAACGGGATCATGAATATCCTTTTTGTAGTACATACATACTCAATTGTTCCCCACAACTTCAATCATCCCGTTGTCATCATTCTATGACGAGTCGATGGAGTGAAGACTCGTCGCATCTCCAATTCTGGGCTTCATGAAACATCTTATATCATGTACTAGAGTGTATTCATGACATATGTGATATGCTCGGCAGCGTCATGTTCAGTGATGATTGGTGGCACGGGCTCTTCAAATTCAGGGACGGTTGTGTGTGCGAAAGGATTGTATGTGTCTGATGAAACATCATTCTCCGACTTTGATGGTACCTGGACCGAATCCACCTATCTGTGATCGTCACCATCAAAAAGCATCCCTTTCGACCTTTTATCTCGTTTCTTCTTCGACTGACAACGTATTTCGACGATTCTTTTGGAAAGATAACATGATTTGGTCAAAAGGAAAAAACTACAGCACCCGGGATTCCCAGGTGGTCCCCCGGCCTGGTACTAACCGAGCGATACTGGTGTTAAAACTGCGCAGAGCGGACGGGATGCGGTGCTTTACCAGTTCTATGGCCGTAGATGGAAGTGGGGTGTATGTGGGTGTTTATTAAAGGTACAGAAAAATTTCTGCCATGGATAGATAGATAGGGCATCCCGTCCGCTCTGCGCAGTGTCTGAGCCCGTTGACGTGTTTACCAGCTCTCAGCAGGAGCTCGCATCCAGGATTAGCCATGTGACAGCGGTACACTTACATCGGTAGTGAGCCGACACCATAAATCCGGCGACGACCATCTATTAAATTGTGTTTATGCAGCGTATTCCTCGACCTTGATTACACAGAACACCATATCGCCAGCGCCCTTCCTGCAGCAGGCTACCATTCTCTCCTACTTCTCGGACACGTAGTCCCGTTGTTATCATACATAGTCCGTTGATTACGGAGTTGTGGATGTCAGTGGGCATGAGGCTGCTAGCAGCGGTGGCGGTCGTCGGTTCGAAAGCCTCGTCTCTTTCTCGTACGCAGCCCTGGCACGTCGGACGAGGCAGGCGCATTGCAGGATCAGCGATGGAAACTGTACGGAGATCTCGATGCTGACTCACATGATGTTGGTCAGCTGATGTTCTTGCCAGCGCCTCGCTATGAACATCATTCCGACGGGAAGTCCGTTCGGACAGTATCCCAGAGGTACGACACCCTGCGATGATAGCCAGGTGGGTTGTAGGTCAGCACAGATGAGGGACGCGACTCGGTACCATTGCATGACACAGTCGTAATCCAGAAGGGTGCTTCCGTTGTATGAGGTGGCACTCACGGCTGGGAATTGACCCGCGCCAACCCAAAAGCCAGGCATCCCCAACTCGAACGGGATGGCCAAAAAGTCCAACTCCTCGTATCGATCAAACACGCCTCCAAAGCCCTTCTCGTTGGCGTACTTCGATGTAGCTCTTGTGGCGTTTCGGTAAGCTTCCGAATTGGATCCCCTTGTAGGTGCGACCAGGGAGTCGATGAGTCGTTCTTGGCAGCACTCGTCGGGCGGGAGCTCTTCAGCCTAGAGTAGATGGTTGGAAGTGGACAGACAAGGGGTGAGACCGACTATCAACTCAGCGGTGTACACCTATATGGACAAGGGCAATCACACGTATGCGGCTTGAGTGGGTCAGAATACCACATCGCTCACAGAGTGAATATCGTTGAACTGGATCAGATCAACCATAGTTCTGACTTGACTCTCCTCCAGACCCTGCAGATAAGCTTCGAGATCAACCTTGAAGTCGCCGTTGACTTTTCGCGTGAAGGCCTTCGAGAAGTCCGCCACCTCTTCAAGTTTCAAATCGATATTGGTATTCCATTTGATGTGAGTCCCGAGCCTCTTCAACTGTGAGATGGTCTGGTTGAATGCTGTGACTGTCTCACCCGGGCACGATTGGGGGATTTCGAACGAGGTATCGTACAGAAAGTGCGCTGCTGGGATACCCAGTGTGAATGACGGGAGGGGGGATGGATTGGAGGCGAAGTCTGAGTATGTCTGAGGAGCGGGTGCATCATGGGCTATTGTGAATCGGATTAGCGAGAACTGGCAATCAGATGTAGACCAGCATCTATGGCCCACTCCAAACCTGTAGAAGTAAAAATGGGATTGGAGAACGAGGTGAAAGAGTTATCGCTCATACTCACTCCATTTGTCATCCGCGTCCTCACCTGACATGACCTCTAGCATCAGCGCAACGTCGTAGGTGGTGTATCCCATTGACCCGATTGTATCATGCTCCATGCTGAGCATGGGGGAGCCAAACCGTAGACAGCGCATCAGCTCAGCTTCACGGGGACAGGTGGCATTGATCGCTACCTGTCATGCTGGAATATGCGGCAACGACCCTGTTCTATGGTGCCAATTCCCGGCTTTGGTGATGTGTATCACTCGAACAAGATCCGAGTCACTTACCTGACAGGCACAGTCCCGATTCGAGACACTCGTCCGACGGTCGGTCGGATAGCGTACAGATCCGCTCTTGCAGCTGGACCAAGCTGAGCAGGGGGCGAGTGCAGTCTAGTCAGCATATGAGTAAGCGACAAAGTGTGCTCCAGGCACGGCACGACTCACCACACTACCCATTGTATCAGTGCCGATCGAAGCAGCGGCCCAGCCGGCACTCAAGCCCACAGCAGAACCGCTCGAGCTTCCCATTGGATCGGCACCAGCCTCAAAACCTCCTTCGACATATGCGGAGCTCGTCTGGCCTCCAACAGCGGACCATCCATTCGTCGGCGAACGATAGGCGGTAGTGGAGTTCCTGTAGGCCCTGAGAAGGGACGGTTCGCCTGCGTCGGCGCCGGAGGCGAAAACCCGAAAGACACCTTTCCAACCCGCTAGCTCGCTGAGGTTGGTCTTGCCGATGACTGCCCGAGCGATCATATCGAAGAAACGAACGTAAGTCAGTCGTGCAGCGGATTGGACTTTGGCATCTCAAGGGCTCGCCGGGGAAGTTCGGGGACGAAACCTTACTGATCGCGCCAGCAGATCTTAGTGCATCGACCACGAATGCGTCTCGGGGGACTTTTGATCCCTCTTTGGCCTTTGTCAGCTCACCCTTGACAGTATGTGATCAGGTATAGTATGGGGAGATTTCAAGCTCACTCAATGCGAGACTGCCGGCGGTGGTGTTCATCCCCAACGATGGATCGGTAGCGATGTTATCCCTGCAAACAGAGCAGAAGAGGGGCCGTTTAGTGTTTGGTTTGTAATCGAATGGAGGGACGTTGCATGCCATGGAAGGTGTGACACTGCCTGCGCATTTGAGCAGGCTGTGTGTTTGACGAGTGAATTAGCGACCTACTTGACGAGAATGGGAATGCCGTGCAGAACGCCTTTGATATTGCCCTCCCTACGGTCATCGTCAAGCTGTAGGGCGATCTTGCGGACTGGGACGGAGACAAACGGTCATCGATCTCAATCAACTACAATCCAGCTAAAAGCTAGATCAGATACCAAGATGAGGAGCCGTAGCGCTTACCAGAGTCCACTGGAGCAGTCTGGATGACTGCTCGAAGGTTCAGGCCTTGCGCGTTATCGCGCTCGATATTGCCTGCAGATGAGTCCGTAAGGTACGAGCACAGTTCATATACTCTACAGGTCAGCTCATATTTGGACCCGTGTCAGTTGGGGTCTGCACCACCCGCAAGTGAATACGGATTGATCCAAAAAAAGAGGGAGCATTAGAGTATTGCATGGCGTAGCAATTGCACTCACCCAAGTAAGCTTGGACAAGCTGAACGCTCGTCAATGAGCCATTGTTCAGAAACGCCTGGAGCTCTGAGATGGAGGTTTGAAGTAGATCCAATCCGGCCGGTAAAGCGGGCGGAAGCGGCTGGGATGCACCTACGGCTACGGGCAGTTGCTCGCCCTTGGCGTATGTAGGTAGCGAAGGGCTGATACCGAGAAGTACCAGCCATGAATGTGTGAAAAGCATGATGAAACCAGTGGACGAGTTGGTTCGTAAGAGATACGTTGTAGAATAGGTATGAAAGTTATGCGAAGGGGATGATATATGGAAATATGTATGCTCGTAATACTTCTGGAAGAAGGATGTCAGTTTCAGTATCGAGTGACATTCGAGGCTATACTTCCTTTCAACGAAGTTAGATGGTACAGTACACACAACCATATAGTCCTTTTCCTTGTTCACCTGTGTCCTGCCTGTAGCGATGTGATCAGCCCGATAGTCACGGACGTGTATCCAATCATTCAGCTTCTAATCGCGACCGATAATAAAGGGAATTTCCTCTAAGCGTTCATGTCGGCATGTTACATTGGGTACATGGGCACAGCGAGGGCTTCGCTGGTCGATGTCGGGTCAATGAGGAAGGATTGAGACGGCACGGAGCGCGTTGATAGCTCTGCAAGGTGAAATGCGTCTGTATGGGATGATCCGACGGGCGATCGAGCTACCAAAGAATCTGCACACGCTGCAATAATTTCATGGGGACGTGATGATGCTGCTGCACGACATGTGATTGGTATGGTTCGCCATCGGTGTTCGCGAAGATTTGCGGTTGATTATTCATACATAGTGATACAACTTCGGAGTCCGAACGCGCTCGAGTAAGCACACTTTCCAAGCGACGCCGGTGGTAGACAAGAAATCAGACACGAGACTCACCATTATATAGAAGGAGGAAGGCACTCCACTTCCCCAAGCCCCAAGAATGTACTGTCCGATGCACGGTCTTTGATCGCACCCAAGGCATTGTTTGTGTCTATCCCTCGTACCCTCCATCGCCTTGCTCGTCCTCCTCGTCCTCTTCTCGACGGGGTTCAAGACTCTGCATCATCCCCATCGCTTTCACGAGGAACGGCTTGAGCTCGCTCAACTCCAACGGCGTGAGATTCGTCACCTAATCGAAGGATGCCAGTCAACCACCTCGTTCCCGCTGCAAACGCACACGCACGGCAGAGCTTCCAGGCTTCGCCCCGCTCTGTGAAGCGCATACGACCGAGAAGGCATGGGATGGGGAGCACGAGCACGAGCACGTACTTGGAGATAAGTGCCTCTCATCACACCTTCACTCTGAAGACCCAATCGGATCTTAGCCTGGCGCACTTCTCTCAGATCTTTCAGTAAGCTTCGCAGGGTTGAAGGCTGTATCAGATCGTCCGCCGCGCTGTTCCCCGGTTTACAGATGGATCCCCAGTAAAGGCACACGTAAATCAGTAATATGTTAGATGTCGACCAGCTAGGGCGAAGAACAGCTGTCAAGCTAGAACATGCGAAACTCACGTATCTAAGAGCACCTTGCTCGTCTCTATGAAGCGGCGTGGCAATTGTCCAAACCCCTCGATGTTCTCCTTCTCGTCCTTCAGCAACGCCTGTATATGATCTGGGGTTTGGGATGCAAAAGACAACGACATAGTAAGCCCGGGTAATCGATTGGTGGTTGAGGATGCCAATCATGATCGGCTCGCTGCTGACTCGTACTCACCTACGTTGAGCCACTCTGGCGGTACGATTCTGCATTTTCTTTTTCTCTTCAACGAAAGCGCTAGCCATAATGGCACTCGGGCAGCAGAAGGCGGTTGGAACGGCCCGTAAATGCCCTATACGAACGGACGCATGATCAGCATATTCACCGCAATGTGATTCATCGCTTGTCGAAGCAATGACAGACCATCGAATCTGTCGTGACTCACACTCAGTAACCTTACTCTTGTCATTGAGAACAGGGGCACGATATCCATGGTATCTTCCTCTGCGAGGAACGTGAGCTCGTCGGGCGTCAACCCATTTTGAAGGGATTTAGGCAATGCCATGGCTAGAGCGTCCAGCTCGGTCTGCAGTGTATTCGACGCGATACAAATTATGCCTGCCGTCCAGAGGTAGAAGAGACCTGTGGCGTGTCGCAGCTGTCGATGGGTCGCTAAAAGTCAAAGTAGGCATATCAATATTCGATGATCGCTCGACTTGATCTGGACTTTCGTCATGTTGCTCTGGCGGAGAGGCCTAGGACGCGTCTGACCGGTACGCGTGCCACGCGATGTAGACGGGAATTTTTCCACCACGTGGGATATATAAGCAGCAGTAAGTACTACCCTGATCACCATGGCCCATCACCCTGTTTCTCAAAGCTAATAGCTACGGTATGGTGAGTCTCTTCCTGCTGCTACTGCTACTGTTTTGGGATCTCTCGTCTCGTCAGTCTTCACAACGCAGAAACACTCATGAAAGCTTTCATCTGTTCTCTTTCACCACAAGACTATCGATCCTCTGCAGGCTGGAACCTCTTACCACATATCACGCTCTTTCACACTACCAGCCGACCTAAGTTTTCGTCTGGTGATCACGCGTCGGCTTATCAGAGTTCGAGCTATCGACACGACTTTATACGACCGAGACGCGCCGGCGGTCATCCTTCACTTTCGTATCGGAACCAGATCTCACCGTCAAACATCTACACGTCCTGATCAGGTCACCAAGATCCCCTTCAGTCATACCGGAAGCCTGGCGGAATCGTCTGTCTACGGTCACTTGCGATATCGTCCTCTCGCGGGACTAGAGACTAGCTGAGAACCCGTCTGCCTCCTTGTTCTATCAACCAAGATGCTCAGAGAGGTCAAGGTTGGCCTCGAAGATCGGAACGGTGGCAAGCCGGGGACGTTTTACGGTGAGCATCTTGGCTTGACCTTCGTTTCTGGTTGTGGGCGATACTCGTTCTCGCAAGAAGCTGACTGTACCTTGTCTAATCAAAGGTCTATCGCACCGGATATGGCTGCTCGTAGGCGGTATTATCGGCCTGTTCACCCTATCCAAACTCCTCTTTTGTGAGTACAACGAAACTCAATCTTACTCCATTAGGGACCGAATACACAGCTAACTCACTGTGTAAATCCTACATAGCTTCCGCCGACCCCTTATCTCCTTATTCTTCAACGGGCAGTCTGTTAACAGCGAAGGACTACCTCAATGCCTCGGCGGCTGATCCTGCGCCCTTCGAATTTTGCCCAGTCTTTGGACCGGGAGATCATATTGCCGAGAAGAGGGGACAATGGGGACTGCTGAAGAGCAGACTGCATACGGGTAGCGGAGCGAGAATACAGAGAGTTGTACAGAAGGCTATGGCCGGTTTGCCCGTCACAATCAGCGTCCTAGGTGGATCAGGTGGGTTTGCGGTTCTCCGAGTGAACGCCTTCGGAATAGCATTCTGTATGCTGACCGGAGCAACGACGGCGTAGTATCTGCTTGCCACGGAGCTGGAGATGACCCCGTCTCCGCTCGGTGCTACCCTGCCCGATTCTTCGAATGGTGGAACTCCGTCTTCCCGCACCCCAACTCCGAGCTCACCAACGGTGCGGCCAGAAGGACCGATTCGGCTTACTTCGCCTACTGCTCAATGCACCACTTGCCTGACCAGACCGATCTCGTCATCCTCGAATTCGATGCGTCAGACCCCAAGTGGGTCAAGTTCGCCTTCGATGTCTACCGCGATAGTTTGCTGATCATATCTGCTTCCTCTTTACAGCGAAGTGCAATGGCTCGCCCACTTCGAGCTTCTCGTTCGATCTATCCTCGTTCGACCTGATCAACCTGCGGTCATCATCCTCGGCCATTTCTCGCCGCAAGTGCAAGCTCAGAACGGTTTCGCCGGTCCTGAACTGCTTCATACCGTTGTCGCACAGTTTTACGATGTCCCCCATATCAGGTAGGTCCGCATCGGGCATTGGTAGAGCTAGCTGCTCTTGGGGCGAAGATGAGTGAGAAGAGGGAAGAAGACTGACTTCGCTTTGCGTTCTGACAGCGCCAAGGGCCTGCTCTACCACGACTACCTCGCCGATCCCGAACAAGCTCGAAGCTCCTTCTTTACCGATCCTGTGCTTGCCAACCCTAACGGCCACGAGTTGATTGCCGACGTCCTGATCTCGTACATGCAGTCTCAAATCTGCGCCGGCTGGGGAGCCACCATGGGCCACGCTTTCGATGTGCCATACATGGGAGCACCCTCGGCGGAAGAAGCCACAACCGGACTGTTGGGAAGCTCGCTCAAGGGCGATTCATCCTATTCCAAGGAGGATTTGGATGCCGAAGGTGGTGGATTAGCAGCTAAGATGAGGGCTATCCACGTGCCTCAAGCCATGCTTTCCGACCGACCCTCGGACATCCTCAAGTTCCGAGAGGTCAACCCCTTCTGCGTATCTGCGAACGACCTGATCAACCCCCTCCCGCCATCTCACTTCTTTGGCTCAGGCTGGCACGCCTACCACCCTTCAAAGGGTGCTTCGGCGGACGAGAGGCACTACTGGTATGCTGAGTTGGCTGGAAGCAGATTCAGAGTACCGATCACTCTCAGCGCGGGTGATGTGGCTATCTACTATCTCCAGTGAGTCTTGAGCGCCTGCACATAGTCCAGCGTCTAAAGGTGAGGTCGAGGCGGCACGACACTGACGCCGATTTCATCCTTCCTTATCCTCAGAAACCCCGAGGAGAGACCACTTGGCCGAGCAGCTTGCTGGGTGGACGACAACTATGCAGGAGCCGTGGAACTGAGCGGAACTTCAGATGTCCACGACACGACTATCACGTGCGTATACCTATGATCTCCTGCTTCCATCGCTGACATTACGAATTGGGACTAACATCCTTTATAGTCTGACACTCATCGATCAAAACGTTGCTCCCGGTGATCATTACGTGAGTTACACATTGCATTTTTGCTCAGATCGGCATTCTGCCTCTCTCTGCTCCAATTCTCGTCAGGACATGCAAACGAGGCCGTGCCGCTGCTGACATCGTGGCTCGTTCATAGGTCGAGTGCAACCTTCTCGGCAAAGAGGGCGAGACCACACCACCTTTCAAGATGCTCGGCATGTAAGTGGATACCCTACCAGACTGAAGGACGCCATTCTGATTCGTATGACTGACCGATCTGTCTGTTGTCTGTTTTGTTAGTTTCGGAACCTAGACGACTCGTCGATCCTTGGATTTTCACTGAGACGTTCCGGTACTAGACAGAATGGCCCATCGAACAAACCTCCAAATCCTTCCTGCCCATACAACCATAACCACCCTCTTGCCGTCCGACCACAAGGAAGGGCACTCCTCGCCCATCCAAAATATAGAATCACAAGCTCTTCATCCCTTTTCTTCCCCGGCCAAACGTCATACGTCATACCCTATAGCCATACCCAATCAGTGGATGTACAAACCACAGAGACGTCAAAGAATGGGTCAATTCAATGCAATGCAGATATTCCTGGGTCTCGTTTTTCATTTCCGCCCGCGCATTGCATGTTCTGAACAGGATGAGATAGCTACATGTGAATGCTATTACCAATGCTCGACATCCTTATTTCCTGGCGTTTGTGGACATCGCCCGGACTCAGGTCTGCTTCCCGTCATACGAGATGATATCAGCAAGCCCAATCAACGCGTCTATTTATCTGAGTTGATCGTCTATTGATCGTCTATGAGGGTGAGGGAGAGGCTCTCGAATCCATCTGATTCAACAAGGAAGTGTCCACAAAATGACACAGGTGGATCGGTCAGTGTCTAATGAGCTTTCGAATGCGCCGGAATCGCACAACTCCTCGGAATTAGCCCTCAATATTCACTGATGTCGAGGATCAGGACAAGATGAAGCTTGCACAACGACGCTGCATGGTTGGATATCGCCGTTAGTGTGCTGTAGCTCCTCAAGACTAGTCACATAGAATGCCGAATGGAATTGGTGAGCTGCAGGTGTGCCGTCGGTCCGTGTCAAGTGGACTGTTTCGTTATCGTGGAGAACTTGGTGACGCTAGCTCCTTCCGCGAGGTGGCAGGCGTGCGAGGGTGTGCTTTACTTCAGTGTTATATGTCATATTTGTACATCTTTGTAGGATATCGCGATCTACGTGAATGCTTCTCTTCTGGAGCTTTTGGATCTGCTGTACCAGAAAGCTAGGATCTAGCGATTCGTCCCGTACGTTTCGGAGCGATCGCCCTTCTTTCTATTGCGCCCGCTCGCGATTCTCACTCCCTTTGCTGCCGAGCAAACTCATCACTAACAGCATGACGGTGCCCCTCGAAGCTCAGAAGCAAGAGCGATCAGCGATGGACTCTCATGCAGTCACGCCAACGTCGATAGGAGGTCGAGGCACTTCGAGCCCTTCTTGCTCCTGCTGGGCCGCCTGTCCGGCCTTTGAATCGAAGTCGGCCAACGGGTCCTCGGACTCGATGTTGATGGTATGCGTGCCGTCGGCGTCGATCAAGATGCAGTTGAAATTGAATCGGATCGTGAGTCCTGTGATGGACGATAGGAGATAGGAGTATTATACGAGTTAGCGATTACGTTGACAAACAATATGGAGTAGCGTGCGCCGAAGCGAGCGAGAGGATGAAAGAAGCGGTGTAAGAGGAGATTCAGGCAGGACAATCCCGCCTACTCTGGAACGACAGAAGCCTGCACGTATCTGCAGGGAAGACCAAGCAGGATGCTGCGCCTCAAACGGAAAAGCTCGACCGCTCCACTCACGCTTCTGGACCTCATCAATACACTTCTTCAGCACCTCGATCCCTTCCTTCTTGTCCATCCCGTCGAACCACCACTTGTCCATCGTACTCAAGCTGACGTACACTCCCATTCCGTGCGCGGCATAAGGTACGACAGCCTTGGTACCCAGGTAGTCGATCCAATACAGGTGGGGCTTCGAGGTTGTCGTGTCGAATCCTCCGAGAAGAAGGTTGACAGAGTAAGGGTTTCTTGACCGGATCGATTCGGCGAGTGTACGTCGGACCCACGCTGATGCAGGGCCCGGAAGGAGGGGGTAATTGTTTCTGCGAGGAAGAACGATTTTGTGACATATAAGCGTCATTCCGCGACGATCAATAGCACCGGGATAGACGTGAGATAACAGTGCGCGGGACGCGAACACAATAGGTTCAGCCGAGGAGAGGTGAATTCACGACAGAATGCTACTACGCTTCCGTCTCCTAGATGTGAAGACAGGGTATACTCACCGGATATGATACAGCCTCATGTTCCTCTCGACGTATTCAGCAAAGTTGTTGGTATCTCCCGGTTCACCGCCGTAAGCCATAGCCAAATGAGGGCCGAGCGACTTGATCTTGTTCTCGTCCGACTTCATACGGACGATGGATCGTCCGGCCGAGGTGTCTGAACATAAGAGGACGTAGTCCTTGCCTGGTGGGATTCCGTTCATTGTCCATTACTCATCAGTATCGTTGTCATTCACAATGAAGGAGAGGCAGACTGGCGTCGATGCACAGCCAGAGATACTAGCCGACTCTGGAGCCGAATCAAGCAGGACATAGGACGGCAGGCATCACTCACCTGTGATACCGAATGAACACTCCATGGTGGACAGGAAGAAGGGGTGGATGCGAAAGACAAAGCAGAGAGAATGTAGCCGATCAAATCGTGAGCTGGTTCAAGCCGAGTATCCTGTTCTTGTTCTTCTGATGTGCTAAGTTCGAGCGCTGTATGCGGGAGATACTAGTGAGGGTGATGTACAAGACTGTAGTCACAAGATCATGGATAGGATCGTGGACGTCAAGACGGATGAGGATGAGGAAGTGAGGCGTGAGCTTGCGCGTCTGAGCTGTCATCGTCAGCGTTGACCGATTGCTTGAATGTTACGTAAATAACCGATCATAACACGCCGTCGAGCCGTTGCAATTGACGGGTAAGTTACACGCTACCACTACCGCTACCTAGCTACACGTCCACGGAGCATGCTCCGTCTCTTCCACGCAAAGTCCAGCTCGAACTTGCCCGGAGTCTTAGAGCTCATCCTCATGGCTGCTATAGCTCGGAAACGCTTGCTTCATCTTGCTACCGTCTACCGTCTACGAATAGGGAAGGGCAAGGCTTTTTGTTCTGATTCCATAGATAATATCCGGCTTGACATCGCATAAGTCGGAAACCTCATTAACCGCCATGCTGTCCTCTACCGACTTACCGCCGGTGACGCTGCTCCTGCAGGAGATCCAGACGGTCACATCAGCGATGAGACGTAACCAGCGATGGGCATCGACCACATCATCGTCCTACGCGTCATCGTCTGGTGCTCTCCCTCCGAGCTTGCGCGCCGGAAGAGGAGGTCGAAGCGGACTGGCCAGGGCAGGAAGCAGGAGGGGGAGAGGTAGTCATGAGGGGGTGGACGAAGGGGACCTCATGGACGGTTTCGTGGAGCTCAGGCGGTCGCTAAGCGGCGTACGCGGTAAGTGATGTCAGAGCCGGACGAACCTGATAGCGATGACTGCTGACCAAGTTATCTTTTAGACCTCACCGTGTTGGCACCTCTCGACTTGTGTGCGCCTTTCCTTGCGCTGATACGCTCGCCCCTCACCTCCGGGCCGATAACATCTCTATCGCTCACCTCCCTGCACTCGATCATTGTATCGATTCTCCCCCTCTATCTCACCGTACCTTCGCTCGAAATCACACCATCAACCCCCCTGCAGCTAGCTCTGACACACATCACCTCAGCACTGTCAACATGTAGATTCCCCTCTTCATCTCCTCAGCAAGATGAGCTCGTGCTCTTACGTCTTTTGAGGGTGATCGAGGTCCTGCTCAGCCCCATTCCTATGCCCACCGAGAATCCGGACATCAAGGGAATAGGTTCTATGCTGGATCACATGGGGGACGAATCTGTTTGCGAGCTACTGGAAGTGGGTCTGGGAATGCTTGCGAGGGCGAGACTGAGCGAGGGAATTAGAAGTACTGCTCAGAGCTGTGTCCAAGCCATCGTCAGGGCTTGCTTTGGTAGACTCAAGATGTTGACACCCGAAGACGCCGAGAGGCTTCTGGGCGCAGGAACAAGCAGAGCGGTTGAGCCGGAGGTCAAAGTACCCGAAACCGCCATCGAGGCGAAACCGGAACAGATCGACGACACCGCAGAAGCAGAGGGAGAGGAGCAATTGGAGGCCAGCGGGGAGAACGAAGCGGTGTCCGCTGAAACGCGGAACACAATAGAAGCTAAATCCGCTTCAACAGAAGAGAAAACGGGATCCGGTGAGCAGTGAAGCATGGGTGCACAATGCAAATGAAATCGGATTTGCTGACATCGTATCAGCACAACCTGCTGTATCGCTGTTCACCCCTCATGGTCTGCCGACCATCCTCGAGCTGCTCCGAGTACTCATCGCTTTGCTCAACCCAAACGACCAAGCACACACCGATTCGATGAGGCTATCTGCTCTCGCCATTCTGAATACGGCTCTCGAGGTCGGGGGTGCGAGTCTAGGTAACTGGCCCGAGTTGCGCGAAGGCGTCAGAGATGAAGGATGTCGCTACCTCTTCCAAGTAAGCTTGACTTATTTTGAGCTGATGAGTAAAGCTGACATGGCATTCCAGCTCACTCGGTCAGATTCACCTTCTCTCCTCGCACAATCCCTGCGTACCACCTCGACCTTGTTCTCCACTTTACTGCCACAACTCAAACTGCAACTTGAGCTTTTCCTCTCGTATCTTATCGACCGACTCACGCCACCAAACCCCGCTCCGATCCCTATTCATTTATCTCAACGATCGGAATCCAGCTCAAGACCAGGAACCCCAGCATTGGGCGGGCGTCCCGATGGTCGTTCAACACCTGTCAATGGCGACGCTTCTGCCTCCGAAACCCCTGCGTCGGGTACACCGAAACCTCTTAGCCTGCTACCTCCCGTTCCGAATGAAACGAAGGAGTTGATGCTGGACACCCTCACCCAAATCGCGATCAAACCGAGTTTCATGGTAGACTGTTGGGTCAATTTCGATTGCTCAACGGAGAGTGAAGATCTGTACGAACGACTGATCGGCTTCCTAACTCGTGGGGTGTATCCTACTGGACCTCCCAAAGCGGATGGATCAACGAACCTCTTCGGCGGCTTGGATAATGCGCAACTTCTATCTCTTGAAATCCTACTCTCGTTCGTCAGCTCCATGACGGACCGTTTGGAAGGGGGAGAAGAGCTCTGGTCGGAATCGTACCCGAGCTACGACGTGCTCACAGGTCAGAAGTCAAGGAAGGGCGTGTTATTGACCGGCGCCCAGATGTTCAACACCAAACCGAAGACGGGTATCGCTTACTTGGAGAAAGAAGGGGTCATCGTGCCGGACGTGAACGCCGATGGGACCAACGAGGACAAGAGGAACCTGGCAATCGCCAAATTCTTGAAATCATCAAGTCGACTGGATAAGCGAGAGCTGGGAGATTTCATCAGCCGACCAGATCAGCTTGGACTGCTGAAAGCCTTCATAGGGTTGTTTGACTTCAAGGGTGTAAGTTGAGCTCCTGCATGTTCGTGCGACATGTTTCGCTGACTTGACGCGCAGAAATCGATCGCCGATGCTATGCGAGAGTTGCTCGAAACCTTCCGATTGCCTGGTGAAGCTCAGCCGATTGCCAGGATCACCGAGACCTTTGCTGAGCATTTCTTCTCTTTCAAACCTGGTATGTTCTTTGAATTTTACTACACTTTATGAGCGCAGCTGAGCGACTATCCAGCCGAGATTGCCGATCAAGACGCCGTTTATGTATTAGCGTACTCCGTCATCATGCTCAACACGGATCTGCATAATCCTCAAAATAGGGTGCGTCGTGACTTACGGTTGGTCACGAGAGCGACTACTGATCACAAATCTTACAGAAACGTATGAGCATCGAAGATTACAGGAAGAATCTGCGAGGTGTCAACGGTGGGAAAGATTTTGACCCAGAGTATCTTGCCGCTATCCACGAGTCAATCAGAAAGCAGGAGATCATCTTGCCCGAGGAACACGCCGGCCAGCATGGGTTCGAGTACGCTTGGAAGAGCTTGATGCAGAGATCAAGAACGGCAGGTAAGCCCAGCGTCCCTGAACTACCGAAGGAACATGAGCTCATGGTCTTCTTTGTCTGACAGGACCCATGATCATCTGCAACACCGGAGTCTTCGATGAACAGATGTTCGGACTGGCTTGGCGACCCCTTATCTCAGCGATCGCATACGCCTTCACCATGTCGGCCCAAGACGAACATGTTATCCAGAGGGCTATCACCGGCTTTAGGCAATGTGCCTCTCTTGCCGGACAATTCAGATTGCCGGAAGTGTTCGACACAATCGTTCAATCCCTCTCAAGCGCGACCGGCCTACTGGATGAGACGGAAGACGGGTACCAAATGTCTAATCATCCCGTCGTCGAAAAGGACAATCAATCTGTCACTGTGTCTCCACTGTCCATCCGCTTTGGCCAGTCATACCGATCTCAGCTCGCTACTGTTGTACTGTTCACGATCGCGAACGGGAACGGCCAAGCGATCCGAGAAGGGTGGTTCCAGATCTTCGAAATGTTCCAAACCCTCTTCCTCCACTCATTACTCCCTACGCCAATGCTCCAAATGGAAGATTTCTTGGCTGGTACGACGACCATCCCTATGAAAGCTGCTTCGCCGGCACCTCAACCTGAGAGAAGGGCTGAAGGGGGTTTGCTATCGACCCTTTCAAGCTACTTGCTTAGCCCGTATGGCCAATCGACCGACGCACTAGTCGTCGAGACCAGTGAAGAAGACGTCGAGAACACTCTTGTCGCTGTGGACTGCTTGTCTAGTTGTAAGCTTGAGGAGCTTTACGCGGAGATCTTGTGAGTTCGCGCTTTTACCCGGGAAAGGAAGTCAATGCTGATACTATGTCAACTGATGTAGGAGTCTGGATGTGGAAGCACTTCTTCCCGCTCTGCGAGCGATTCGATCCCTAGCGGAGGCTAGAACGACAGCCCGATTGCAATCGAGAAGTGCTGTGCGAGGCGAGACTGGTTCACCTGTACTCAGCGGCCGATTTGAGGGCCAATTGCCTTATGACCCCGCTTGCGTTTTCCATCTCGAGATGATGGTCAGTCTAGCTGCGAGAAGTAAGCAGAACATAGGAGAGACTTGGTAAGTTGGGTTGCCGCTCGAACCGGAATCATCACGTCTACTGCTAACGATCAAATGATGCAGGCCAATCATCTTCGAATACATCTCGGCGCTGCTCTCTTCCGCTCAATCATACAGTGTACTCCTGATCGAAAGAGCAGTCGTCGGCTTACTTCGACTTTGTCTGATCGTTTCCGAGACAGTGAGTGGAATTTGGAACTGTACGTGACCTGCAACCGAGCTCACGCAGATACCGCCTGTCAGCCCGAACTGCGAGATCAGCTTTACATCGCCCTTGATGTCCTTCGAAGCCTACCCTCTACAGTCCTCAACGCTGTCTCAGAACAGCTTATGGCCGGCGTCGCTCGGATTTTGGAGAAAGACACAACAGTTGTCAAGTCTCAAACCGAATGGAATCTGGTCATTGCATTGTTCCGAGCCACAGTAGCCCATCCAGAAGCTTCGAAAGTCACCCTCTCCATCGTGCAGAAGATGGCTACTTCCTACGGTGCAGGAAAGCATGGTCCCGGGTTGACAGGGGACAATTACGCTGGCACGGTGGCATTGTTGGATGAGTTCGCCACCGCTGCTGGAGCAGCGGCTGCAGGAAGACAACAGCAGAATAGGAGAGCGTCAGCCGGTCCTCAGTCTAGTCTGTAAGTCACTCTGGCAAGTATGAGAGGGAGACAGCTGTTGACCGTCGTGGGATATGCAGTGGGCCCACCGTCGAACGAGGTCTCACGGCCCTCGACTC
The DNA here is from genome assembly GCA_036428585.1 of Kwoniella sp. CBS 9459. NCBI lineage: Eukaryota > Fungi > Basidiomycota > Tremellomycetes > Tremellales > Cryptococcaceae > Kwoniella > Kwoniella sp. CBS 9459. Next base: position 1,381,179 of record CP144066.1, on the reverse strand, counting down.
GCTCTACGAGCTGAGGAACGTCATTCCCGGTCTGATGGCTTCCAGCGGCTACAACGAGCACGACGGTGAGTGCAGGTACTTGTGCCGGTACCTGCAGTACTATCGTACTAATCCGTGTTGATGTGTCCACTCCAGCCTTCAATGCGTTCTGGCTACCTCCATTGTTGGTGATCGGCAAACAATGCGTAAATGGGTGCCGCGACATCCGACAACGAGCCATGGGGTACCTGCAGCGATTACTCCTGTCTCCGCAGCTCCTGTCAGGAGACGAATCGACCTTACCTACGATATTCGACCGAGTTCTGTTCCCTGTACTGGAGGAGCTATTGAAGCCTCAAGTGTACGAGAGAGATCCTCGAGGGATGTCCGAGACTCGACTCAAGGCTGCCACTCTACTTTGCAAGATCTTCTTGCAGTACGTGGTGAGGCTGGTGGAGAGCGGGAAGAATGTAGAAGGCTTGTTTGTGAGAGTGCTTGACAAGCTAGAACGATTTATGCGTGGCGAAAGGGATCTCTTGGTAAGTTGGATTTCCCCTCGACATGATCGCATATTCCTCCCTTGTGGGGAAGTCTGGGTGCGAGCGGTAGGCTGATCTAGCAATCCGACGATACAGAACGAGGCTGGCGAGTCCTTAAAGAACGTCGTCTTGGTCATGCACTCGTCGAACCTTCTTGTACCTCCGCCGGCGTCAGACGGAGACCAAGACACGAGGACCCCCGAGCAGAAAGAATTGTGGGACAAGGGAGCCGAGCGGATCGAGAGGGTCTTGCCTGGCTTCTTGGCTGAAGCTATACCTCGACCATCGGCAGGAAGAACATCAGCGGGAACGGGGGCTCCATCTACATCGCAAATACCGGCTCAACAATCGGTACCACCGACACCGACCCTGCCGCAGGAGCCGAGGTCGGAGCAGTCAGTTTGAGAATCAAATGTGCCAGGGCTCCTGAATCCCATAGCTTCGGAGCTGTGAAGATGGATGGTGAAGCTCAGGGTGCGACGGTAGTTCCTCCTTTCGGTCCGTAAAATAGATGGACATGTGTGTATATATAGCTTGCATCTCTGGTGCGTAATACTTAGTAGAACAAGACGAGGAGGATCACGACGCAAGGTAGGGTGCATTAGACCCACAGATAACTTGGATCAGCTCTGGCTCTAGCTCTAGCACTGGCAGTGGCGCCATTCAGCAAAAGATAGATTGCCAAGGCCAGGCCAATGTGTAGTGTGCGATACGATCGATACGATATGACTTCAGCATGCAAGCATCTGCTAATAGTGTGTGCTATGTGCAGTAAGCCAAGAGAGTCGATTGATTGGAACTGCATTGGCGGGCTGCCGACGGCATGGTCTCAGCTTCTCGCGTGAAGATGAAGCGTAATGTCTTGGGTTGGATATTAATAGGTTTCATTTCGCAATTTATCACGACCAGATCGTACCTAGATGATCCTCCTCTTCCTTGTTCTTGTGCTGTGCGTTTATACTACGGCTCTCGCGGTACATACACCCTCATCCTTCTCGATTAGTTCATCTTCCATCTACATCCTCTTTCTTTTCTTTTCCTACTGGCTACTTCGAGTGATGTTTCTCAAGGAATTTCAGGACGTTTGTAGGGCTGATACGACGGACACGATACGATGAGCACGATGATAGCATGAAAAAATAGCAAGGATGGCAAGCGCATTAGCTCATGATCTGACACGATATGCTGGTTCGGCAGTAAAGGCATCGCAGAACAACCATGCGTTGCTATCTACCGCCAGATTCCACATCCGACATGGAATAGCAAGGATAGTATGCCAAAAAAAGAGAAAGGGAACAAAGACGACAAAAAGGGCTTCAGATACTGCACTGGACTCACTCGTCGGCGGGCTTGACCCCGAGCGCAATGTCCACCAACTTGCCTGACCCTTTCTCGAAGATAAAGTGGGATCGTTTGGTACTACGTGCGCGCGTGAGATCGATTTGTCAAAGTCAGCCAGAATAGCTATGGTACGTAATTGATCTGATCTGGATGATAGCATCGTCCTGCCTTTGAAAGGTATGCAAGGGCAAAAACAGGGGATGCAGGAGCTAGCTGGAGCTTGTGATACAGAGGATGGATAGGTGGGCCACTTGATCACTTACTTGTTGGGTGCTACGAATGCGCCGAGCCTTTAAATATCGATGACAAAAAGGTAATTAACGACATTTCAGCTTTCATACAGCCCAGAACAACCAAGACAGCCCGGTTCCGCAAAAGGGATACCCATATCGTACTGTTCATGACCTTGTGAGACACCGACGTGAGGTGCGCCGTGGAGCTCGCAGTCGACGAAAGGAAAGGAACACGTCATAACACATCACAACATACCTCTTGATCAACTTGCTCTCGGGGTCACAGAGTAACTTGTACGTCAACTCCTTTTTCGTTATCCACTGTTTCGTTTTTCGGTGGAAACACCAATAAGCAAGATCGTCAGCAAGCCTTTAAGGTGAGCAATTGGACTGGACGCCCCCGAAAAGCAATGTAGATACCACAGGCTAGCCTGGCCGTCAAAGGGCCAGAGGCGAGAGGCGACATTGCAGATATACAGCCTAGAGCGCGGAGGCTAGACTGACCTTCTGCTGGGCTTCAGGCTTGTCTTTGGACAATCCGTAGATATCGTAACCATACTCTGAGATCTTATCAAAGTTATCTCGGTAGCCACACGCTTGGGTCGTACAGCCAGGCGTGTCTGCCTGTGTACAAGAGGAAGTTGAAAAAGAAGGGGATGGTCAGCATGTTACTCTTTGACTTGTCGCTTCAATTTACAATCAACCATTTCGAAGCTGGCGGGGAGTGTGATAGAGCCCGGCGTCATGATTGACAGTCTGTCTAGGGCTGGCCTCGCTACAGGCCACACAGACGCGGCTCTCAAACACCGGTCTCCTCTAGCCTTCCGACAAAACACATGTCGTTCTGCAAGCTGGAAAGCGAAGCCCGCGCCGAGACCACTCACTTTGGGGTACAGGAAGATGACCACCCCCTTCTGCTCCCCAGCAATCGTTGACACGTCAACATCATTCCCGCCATTGTCCTTGAGCACGATCTTGGGCAACTTGTCGCCCTGCTTCAGCTGACCTCGGGGTCCAGTCTCAGCAGGTGCATCAGCAGGCGCCTCAGCTTCTTTCTCCTTTTTGGCCGCTGCCGCTGCGGCTGCGGATGCTGCTTTCGAGGTCGTTGCTTGCTTTGTCGAATTGACCTTGTCTGTGGTCTTGGGTTTCTTGGCCTCGTTGTTGTCTTGGGCGGACTCTTTGGCGGATCTCTACGTGTTATGTCACGCACTATTAGAACCGACTTTTGCCTTTTGCGCTCAAAGACTCTTTCAATACGAAGGTGGTTTGCGCACCTTCTTGGTCTCAGTCACTGCCTTCTCGGCATCGACATCACCATCACCATCGACCTTTGACTTGGACTTGGGCTTGGGTTTGGGCTTGCTGGCGGGAGTACCAGTACCAGTACCGTTGCCATTGGCACTTGCCTTTGATTCCACCTTTGTAGGCTGGTCGGCGATACGTGCCGATCGCCGAGAAGCGGGAGGAGCGTCTGAGGTAGGTTTCTTGGGAGGCATCTTGTTGATCCTTGTAGACCAGGAGGATGATCGTAGTTGGTGATCAGAGTAAAATCAGTGTTGAGCGGTGTACGGTATAGGATATCTGTGGTGCTACAGGGCTATACAATACAAGTAACACCATCAACAACACGTTCACCTGGATGCGCTTCCGGATTGCATCATCTTCACTCGTGGTGCCCCGTCACTTTAAGGCACGCCGTGATAAACAGGCGGGCTGATTGAGCTGCTTACGTGGAATAAGCAACTCAGAAAACCAACTGATACGGGTGCCTCCGTTGCTGCCCCTGCCGCTGCACGCCTAAGCTCGGGGCGACGATGTACGAGCCGACGGAGTTAGAGTTAACCGGTGCCCCAGCCCCAGCCCCAGCAAAGTGTAACGAGTGGTGCTAGCGCATTGACAACACCACCCACCACTAAGGTTGATTCTTGAAAAGTCGGTCGATAGTGATAATATTGTTGCAAGCGATAACTATCGGTCGTATTATCTTGTCCCGTCATAGGCGAAACGAGTCACCGCCCCTTCATCTCAACGTACGGTCCATGAGGCAGAACGACCACTGCACAGAGCGGGACGTGTAGCACAGGTTCGAAAGACGACAAAACCGCCTACGGGTGCAAGAAGGATACTTCCGTTAGCCGAGCAGGCCGGACCATTGTGGAAATACCAAGCCAGTCTTGGACAAGCAGCGATTGATACGACGATACAGACTGGCAAACGTCCTATTGTCATTGTGAGTGTACGGGGCGGTTCTTGTCTGCTGATTGCAGAGCTACTTCTACTTCAGCACTGGTGCCCGGCTGACGCTTATACAGCTTGCGTCCTTCGTGCACTAGCTCCGTCAATACGAGGTCGACAATGCCTACCAAATCACCCATGCCCGATATCTCCATCCCTCAAGCAAGGAGGATTGTGGTAGATACCACTGGAGCGCAGATTGTTCAGGAGGAATCGCCCGCCGTAAGCTCGCTTGTCACTACAGAGCAGCCATATAGATGCTAGAATGGATAGCGTCCCACCATGAAATTTAAGCTGACTAATGAACTATCTCAAATATGGGTTTCCGGTATGGCTGTCCGATGCCATTCCATGTAGACGCGAGATTCGAGGGGTATCTATCTCCCTCACTATATTGAGCCTGTATCTCATATTGCCATTGACGTGAGTAGCTTTGAGAAATCATCCTGTCTCCCTACATCTACAAAGACGGTATAATTGATGCGCAAAATATGTGCGTGTATCATTACGACAGATTGGCGGCTCCCTCGCAAAAGTAGTCTACTTTACCCGATCAAATCTGCCCATATCTACGACACCTCCTGCATCAGGCCACTCGTCCCCCTTTCTTCCGCCCTCTCAAGCCGTCTTTGCTCCTTCATCACTCTCAGATATCGGCTCGTCATCAAGCTCCAACAATCACAAATCGTTATCATCCTCGAAATCTCGCGCGCCCAGCGAGTCCCCTCCATTGAACCCACACTCACATGCGCCCTTTGACCCCTCACCGCCGGAGCACCGACGACCGACGCTGAATGGTGCGCTGACGCCTGGTGTCTTGTCAGAGGGGTATACGGCGCCGTCGCCGCGGAAAAAGTCGCTCAATTCGAAATCTAGAAGATCATCCCTCCCGCCGCCTTTACCGGGAGGCTTACTGAATTTCGCGCGATTCGAGACGGAGAACATCGATGATCTGATCACCTTCTTGCAAGACCTCATCGCCTCCTCGGCGACTGCCAATCGGGTCCCGCTCGAGACCATGCAGAAAAACGTCAAAGTCATGGCGACCGGTGGAGGGGCTCACATGTACTACGAGCGACTTAAATCTGAGCTGAGAGTCGAGGTGAGGAGGGAAGAGGAGATGGAGTGCCTGATTTTGGGTTTAGGATTCGTCTCCAGAGTACCGGAAGAAGTGTTCTGGTTCTCCGAAGAACTAGTGTACAAGGTCTCCCATCCCGAATCGCACAGTCAGCCCAACAGCAACAAAACGTCATCACTATCGGACAAGCTGGACCCTCCGGTCCGACTGACAATTCCGGCCTCGGAACTCCCTCGACCTAGTCCGACGCCGCCTGCGTATCAAGTGACTTTCGCTCCGACGCCAGCAGGCGACGAACCGGCTCCTCACTTCCCTTGCTTGATCGTGAATATTGGCAGTGGTGTCAGTATCGTCAAAGTGGACTCGGACGGCAGCTTTGAGCGTGTCAGCGGTACTTCGCTGGGAGGAGGAACGTTGTGGGGATTGCTCAGTCTTTTGACAGATGCTCAGAACTTCGACGGTAAGCTTCCTTGTTAGCTCGAACACAGTCAAGATTCTTGGTCTCGGTGCTGCTGTCTCTTCCTCTCACGCTTGCCCTGACCTCATACCACCTTACATATCAAGAGTGACGAAGCTGATCGGCACGACGAATACGCTCTCAGATATGCTCTTACTATCCGAGCAAGGTGACAACTCGGCTGTGGACATGCTCGTCGGTGATATCTACGGCTCGGACTACAGCAAGATTGGGCTCAAATCATCCACCATCGCCTCATCTTTCGGCAAAGTATTCAGGAAGGGCGCGAACTCCGAGGAGAGGAAGAAGAACTTCAAACAGGAAGACATCGCCAAGAGCCTGCTGTACGCGATCAGTAATAATATCGGTCATGTCGCGTGAGTCAAGGTATCATCTTTGTGCAACCCCATCGCCAGCTCCAAGAACGTGTGATCCTTGCGAGACAAGTATCGTGGGCGGATAGCGTGCATCCTGTGAAGTTGGAGATTTCCATCTCAACGCGTTATCACGGAAGCAGGCGTGTTGCGCCCTTCGTTACGAGCTGTGCTCGGCCTCTTGTCTTCCAAAAAGGCGTCGAGAGAAGTAGGACCAAGAGGTGGCGTAGACCAAAAAGACATGCAATAGACTTGGTCTTTGTGCGTACAATTCCAGTCCCGCTGACACCTGTCTGTTTTCATTGACACAGATACATGAACGCAGCGAAGTACGGGCTGGACAAGGTATTCTTTGGCGGATGCTTCATTCGAGGTGAGTTCAAAGTTCAGGTACATCATCGGCAGCCGATCGCAGAAACCGGAGATTCTGCTGCACCATTGTGCACATGTACACATGTACACACGTTCACCCGCACTTACGATACACAACGCTGGAATCGCCATTGACGTAATCTGTTCTGTCCTGTTTCTGTAGGCCACGCCGCTACCATTTCTACGCTGTCATATGCTATTCGATTCTGGAGCAAGGGAACGATGCGGGCTTGTTTCCTCCGCCATGAGGGATTCCTGTGAGTGCTTCTTCTGTTCGGTGCCTCGCCCGTCTGTCCTTCCCTTCCCGTGTTGTCTGCATCCCGCACTGCATATGCAGGATGGCTGGACAGTGCCATCTGCGATAGCAGCGCATATCATGTGTATATGCTTTGCATTGGTATGGAGAGATATTGTTCTCAGGCCTGGGCTGGGCTCGCGGAAATATCAAGAGAGACAAATGAAGAAACTGATTAATATCTGTTATGTTTATTTTCCCTTGATTTCACAAACAACCAATCAATATGCTTCCGACGCGTACAAACGACCTGGGTGTGCGATCTACCTCGGTCAACTGACCGAATGTGTGCATGTGTGTATGTGCATACACGTACATTCGTACATCCGACTTCGCCGTCTCTGTATTGTAATTCGCCGTGTTTTTGTTGCGCGGGGTAGAGGCTCGATCGGCGCTTGGATCAAGAACGTCGAGCCTGGAGAGAGAGAGAACGTTGACCGAGATCAGCATCATCAGGAGGGTGTGAACGGGAACACCCATACATCATAAATCGCAACAGAAGGAATCCAGGAGCGACGGTCATCTCTCATACAGCATATCATAGAATTACAAGTATCCACCGGAGCATGTGATGATATCATACAGTTATCATCTTCATACCATGAATACGGCACAGTTACCAATAGCGCCAAACGTTCGGTAGATCATCTTTAGCGTCAGTAGTGAGAACTGGTTCGGCACGGCGCAGCATATTTTCTCCTTAGGCATTATGCCCTGTCGACTCAGACAAACATGGGAATGTCGCCATGTCATCTGTTCTTACAGTACTGGGCATGCCGGCTGAGCGGCATGGCAGATCGGTCGATTAGCTTCGACTAGCACGTAGCTTATCAGCTTAGCTTCGCTGGAACCACAGTTGTTGCATAATTGTTGCATTTTTTATGGTGGGAAGATGTGATCGATCAGCTGGTGGCAGCAAGGTAAAGGGGGTGTCCCATGCTAAAGTAACTTTATAGGCAACGTAGAGGCTATAGACGTGCATACAGCGTCTATTACGAGAGATAGGAGGACAGGAAACGTCGTTCGTTCGTTACTTGCGAGAAATGGGCCGAGCTGCGCGCTCTGCTCTCTCGGTATCTCGGCTACCGCATGAGGCGTGAGAAACATTGATCTGCGTGGACGGATGTAGACGGGACGTCTCAACATATACATTGGCAGATGCAAGCATGGATGGATTGGGACGTAGAAGCTGATAATTTCACATGGCAGCGGGAAGCAGATGCGGACAACGGGAATCAAAAGCCAAAAACAAGCAAGAGGACGGCATAGGGAGGACAAGGGGGATAAGAAGGACAACGTGGGGGTCCTAAGATCCGAGAAGCAAGGGACGTAAGAGGCGGACAGACGGGTAGAATAATCCTCTAATGGACCTGACATGGTCGGCAGGCTGCCGACGTCGTAATAGCTGATTATCTAACCACGCTGACGGTGCTCTCGTAGGACTTTAAACACAATCCGGAGGGGGATAGAGTGAGAAAAATAAGAAGCGAGACGAGACAGGCTAGTTCCACCCTTTCTTTGGGAAAATGACAAACCTTGCTGCCGCATCCACCTTACCTTTACTTGAAGCGAACGGTAAGCTGAGGGAGGATGGCATTAGGCGCCGGGTCATGAGACGGGCCGAGCGTTAGTGCATTTTTCTTCCTTTACCATTTACCAAAGGGAAGTGCTACCTTAACCCGCTGCAGGTTCAAGTTCAAACAGAGAAAAGGGCAAGATGGGAGGAGACCCTTTGATAGATATAATGAAATGACGATAACAAAACCCTGGTTCTAGTTCTAGATTTCTAGATCCAGCAGCCTGGTTGTGATGATACATCTGACGTCATATCGTCATCATACTATTCCAATTGACCGCACAAACTGTACGCACTGTACGGCTATACACGCGTACGCTACGCAGGCTGGTTTCAATTGTACCGGTACCTGTTAGCTGTGGCTGCAGCTGCTACCGTAACTCGTAACTCGTACCTTTCCTCGGCTTACATGCCCTCGTAATGGCTCGTAATGCCTCACTCGTAATCTCTCCTTTCTTCACAAGAGAGGACTGCATGGCATGCTGCATGGATATGCCGGACTACCGACTTGTGGTAATGCATTGCAATGAATGAATGCATGGCATCCCATAGACAGACTGATCATGCTTCTGTCGACTCTGGTATGTATGACAAGCCAAGCGCATTCGGACGCAATACCAGTTCAAGCACAGTCACAGTCAAATGTCATCATCATCACATCAGCTTAATCTGATACAACATACGACATAGAACAGCGGCTGCCACTGCTCATTGCACGTATTCATATCGCACCCGACCATAGCCTACTATCGTTTTTTTGCTGTGTACACTCGCATGCTCGACAAGACAGCCGATCGACGTCAACAGAAGTCATCATCCTCTCGCTCGCTCGCTCATTCCTCCTCTCTCTCCTCTCCCTCTATACCACACTACCTGTACCTCATTTCGGCTGCTCGACCGCACCGTTTTCAAACCCTAACAGCGACATCGAACCGAGTTCAGCTCTGACAAGCACTGCATCGGCATCGCAAGGGGAGTACATACATTAGATCTCAACCCGCCTGATCTATAGCGGTAGTTATATTATAGGAATCTACGACATCGTAGGTCGCGGTACGCTCCCTTCACTTGGCATAGGTCTGTTCAGTATCCCCCTCGCTCGCTCGCAAGGTCAGCCTACCGTTTAGCATCCGAAAACATCATCAAGGCCAACCTTCGAATCATACGTCAATTTATCTCACCATACACGCTGGAGATCTCGCATTCACAGGATCATTCCATTTCGCTTCGAGTATCCCAATGATAGACCTAGGACTTTGCGCCTCATCATATTAGAGAGAGTCATCTGGCCTTTCTCAGACCTCTAGCTGGAGAGACACTGCACCGTAACTTGCCCCATAGCGAGAGAGACCTCAATAGTGGTATCATACACATTCAAGTCGATAAACAACTATCGATAGGTGAAAACAAAGTCGAAAGCTCCTCAACTTGGTTTCAACGTCTTGTCCCTCGATATCTCACGACGAGCATATCTGTCCTCTAGGAAACATACAGTCAGATACCATATTCGATCAGGATGGGGGGAGATCATAAATGTCCCGTGAGTGTTGGATCACTCTTACTCAGTGTCAAAACCTCGAGGACCTGGTGAAACCCCGATAATCGATACCCCAGGCGCTACTGACGCTGGCGTTATCCTTTACACGTAAAAGCAATCACACTGATGAATGTTGTCTCTCCATACTATGTCCTCGTTTATAGCTGTGCTCGGCGACTTTCACTCGCCCGCAGCATGTCGGCCGACATCTTCGTGCTCATACCGGTGACAGACCGTATGAATGTAAAGAGTGTCCGCTTCGTTTCGCGAGGAGGTGAGTTATTGCTTCCAGTTCATACATCTTCAGACCGGCATCTTCGGAATGGCAATCTATGGCTCATTGCTGAATTTCCACAAAACAGTGATCTGCTTTCAAGACATGTCAACAAAGCGCACAAGCCTCCAGACGAGAACGCACCTCAGGATAAGAAGGCAAACAAGAAGGGCAGGCGAAAGTCATTCCCTGCTTCGGCGATAGGGGCCAAGCCAAATGTATCGAGTACCAATCAGCCAGGTCAACCGCAAACGGCCGGCCAGGCGAGAGAGAAACCTAGAGCACAAAGCTTCAGTCAGGCCCAGCCGCAATTACAGGCTCAGAGGATGTACCCCCACCACCCGCTGCTCGCTTCTTCGAATTTTACCGACCCTTCCGTTCAGGCGCAAACATGGAGCAACAACCCTGCTCAAGCTTATGCCTCGACCGCCGGCATGTCAAATTTTGTCAACCCAGCTGCTGGAACAGGTAATCCCCAAGCGATCCTCGGAAACCCCCTCAACCCGCCCACGTTCGATCCCCCATTTACCGCTCAGCCTATGCGAATCACAGAATCCGATCAAGGGTACACTTCTGCCATCAATGTGCCTCCGACAGGTATCACCTATGAATGGGGTTTCAAGAAGAGGGCATGTGATCAATGTAATCACTCAAAAGTGAGATGTGACTTTGCGGACCCATGCCGTAAGTCTATATAAGCTTATTATTATGACATAGCCTGTGGCGGCTTTGCTTGAACTGACGCTTTTGTCGTAACATATAGTCCGGTGCGCCCATCGTAATATCAAGTGCTCGTACAACAAACCTCAGAGATCGAGGACGTTGGGATACCCACTTGTGCCGAGCCAAACTTCGCCGCACACGTCGACTTCGCAGATCTCAGCGTCGCCGCAGTCCCACTTCTCCTCTTCACCTCACTCCGTCAGCAGTCCTGTAGTACCGACTAGTCAGCTGCAAGTTCAAGTGAATCATCATCGTAAGAGCTCGACGGCCTCACTTCCTGCTAATCCTAGCTACTGGAACAATTTCCCTCCGAACCCCATTCAAATGGCGAACACGGGTAACTGGCAGCAGAATCTAAATGTTCCAAGTGGAATAGCTCCTGGCAGCAACATTACCAGCCAGATGCAAGATCTTTCTGCTCCGGAAGGTAACCTCCCGTTACCTTATCGACAGACCTCCGGCGTGTCTTCGTATACGGGCGAGTCGAATGCCTCGCCATTGCAGGGTTTGGCACCCACTCCATCCTTGACGAACAACACTATCAGCCCGCCGGACATCGACGAACCGTTCGAACGGAGGACAAGCTACACCGGTACGACTGGATCGTTCATTCCAGGCCCCGAATATCAGGGCACGGATCCCAAGCAGTTCGATTCAACAGCCGTTTCAAACTCGCCTATCCAATTCTCCCCTACTCAGGCACAGCAGGTTGAGGTTCCATTCAGCGGAACCACTTATCATTGGCCTTCAAACAACCACAGCAATGTGTGGCAAGACCCCAGTACCGACGATGACAATTCCGTACTCAGTTCTTCCGTCAATTCCACCTTCTTCGACCAGAACGCGCCGCATGCTGATCAGCGCAGAAGATCGAGCTCCGGTCAGTGGGCGAGTGCGATGGCCCAGATGTCGCTCCAAGATCCGATAAACATCGACCCAGCTTCGGTCCCCCTTCCCGAGACTTACGCCGAACCGCCTCCTCGTCGACCGACATTTCCAACGCTGACAGGTGTTGCGGAGGAGCCTGAGATGCCGATTCCTAGCTTATCCGATGTGAAGGATCTTTGGCGACTGTTTATGACTGAGCCCATGTCAGGTCTGACACCCGCGGGTGAGAAGCATGATGAGATGCACAACGCACCGATGATTACGCCTCGACCCAGTATGGGTAAGCGGACACTGAGCAAGTCCAACTCGATGCCTGATCTACAATCACCGATGATCAACGGACCGGCCTTTTTCACATCCTTCTTGAACGGCGCGACCCCTAGACCGGCCGAACCGCAAGGATCTTATATTCCGCAACCGCAAGCTGCTGCAGGCGGTTCTTCTCATCCTGCTGACGGACCCGATGTGGGCAAATGGAGCAAGGAAATTCAGCAACGACAGTCGTCGTTCTCGCTCCAAGGTCAACCCAAAGTCAAGCCCTCGTCGAACGAGATGCTGCCCCCGTCCAACTCTCAACGATATCAGCAGCGCGCTCGACCTTTACCTAGCGTTGTCCAGCGGGCTTCAGCTCTCGAGCAAACTCTTGCGCCCGAACGAGTGCCGTCTTTTGGTCTCTCACAGTTCGGAATAGAGTTCCCTACGATTCAAAATCAAGTCTCCTCGGGATCGATGAACCCCAGATTTCTGCCTGGAAATGCCGGCAACAAGGCTCCACCCCATGGGCTCCCTCCGCATATGGCGCGACCTGGAAACAAGCGACTAGCCAGCCAGACGCTCGTGGGCGACACTGGCAAGAAGACGACTTTCTCAGTGTACGACGAAGAAGGGCCCGAGACCGCGCCCGACTCTCAGGGTAATAGTAACATGACGATGAGCACGAACGCACACACGAGCGCGACCGGGGCGAACTTTGATCCGGCATCGTTTGCAAACTACACCATGAACCCTAACCAGAATCGAATGGTAACATCGGCTTCGCATCCCAACTTACATATGGGTTTGAACCAACAGCAACTACATCACCACCCGCAGCAGCAATCTCAACAGTCCCATCAATATCCTACTCAACACCTGCAGCAGCCGTCACAGCCGGTACAAACTCAATCCAACTCCATGTTCTACCCCAATTGGTCGCTGAACCCCGTTGCTGGCCTGGTCTCACCCGCTCGAGCTGGACAGTAGATGGTATGGCCCTCGATCTGTTGTGACGGGTCTCTTGTCCTTACGGATCAAGCCGATACTGGTAATGGTGAACTTTGTCTCGTGGGATCGCGCAGCAGCGGACTTTCTTTCTTGTCTTCGCCAAGACTCTGTTATTTCTCTTTGGCTTACACCTTACACCCCAGCTTTAAATTCAATATCCCTTTCCGAAACGCAACTCCCACTGTATTTCTAGTATAGACCTGTTCACCACTTCATCACCGTTTTTCTCCCTGCGTGTATCGTCCTCAAGGATCGCTTGATCCACCTGTACCGAAGATATAAATCAATCACGCTACCGGCCCCTCCGTCAACCACCCAAACAGCCTTCTTTTTTCCCATCTCTCTCGTGCTCCATGACCTTGGAATTGTATCGAATATACAGAAGACGACTTTGCGCGCCGGAGAAAAGAACAATGAAGGATTCTAAGATATGACCGGGCGGATCAACTAGATCTTGCTGGTCATCAGAAAAGGACGAAAGGCGACCTACATATATATATATATATCTATATCTATATACAGTATCGATAACAAACAAATTTTGCAGTGATTTTACACATGTATCAAGTATAACGTCGGATGCATGATGTCTGCGTCTTAGTTCCTTCCTTGCATTCTGGGTAACAGACCGACGATCGAGACATGACGACGAAGACAGAAACAGCAACGACAGCCCGCTCGCAGCCCATGACGACAACCAGAGGCTGCTTGCAAGATTGCGCATGTACGGAACGACCGGGCAACTGAATCCAAGCTGTGAGGCCCACTTGTTATAGCACGAGGAGTCGACCAGCAAGGACAGCACAATAGAAGGAGATGATGATGAGGCACAACTCCAGATAACGATGACTGTCAATTCGTCTGAACATATGCATGCGACGACCGATAGTATGTAATAAACAATGATAGAGAACAGGAGAGAAGATTCCGGCGGACGGTGGATAGCAAAGCCTAACTCCACGAACGTATGTATATCTGAGGAGTGAATTCACGAATCAGCATTTCATTCCCTGTATTGAAAAATTTTCAACAACACAAAGGACGATATGATAATGACGATGATTGTGATTGAAGTTTTGTTTTATTTTTTGTCAGAAGTAAAGTTTAAGGTAGCGTGGTTTTTTCAGCATCGACGACGCGAGACGTCCTCAAGCCAAATGCACTCAGGTCATCATTCAAAGAGTAGGTGGGATAGATGGGTGGATGGATCTAAAGGAGACGGAAAGAGAGGCAAAGAAAGCATCGACCAACGTCGAAGCCATGTGAGGGGGAGATGCCGATGTTGTAGATGCGTACAGTTGAAAATTTTCATTGAACGGAAATTGCATGCTCACCTAACTAAGTCCTATTTTACTTTTCAGTTCTACCAGATACCATCCCCTCCGATGAATCGCTTCTTCTCATACAATCTGAACCCCAGCTCAATACGTTCTGGCGATGGGTAGACCGACGACAGATTCTCGAAGGTCGGTTTGAATGACTCCACCGGTCATCGAGGTCGCGGTCGCGATCGCGATCGCCAGAACGGACGGAAGTAGAGCAGATTGAATGAAAGTCGAAATCAAGACAAGGAGGGGACGTCGATCAGAAAGCCGCGCCCCAGCCCACGATCCGCCCCTCATCCTTCCACAAGTGGAAAGACAGAGTCCGCGAGACCGCCAGCTTCTTCGATAACCTCTTACCCGTCCCCCCCATTACTCCGAAGAGAAGGGAGGAAAAGACGGATAACGGCTAATTTCCTCTGTGAAAGAGCGGAGCGGGTACTTTATCATCACCTCGACGTGATAAATGTGGCTAGTTTGGACTAGCAAAGAAGAGACAGTGACTATACAGAAATCCTGTGAGAGCGGAAAAAGAACCATGTCAGCGGAAATTCCAAGCGGGATCGATCGTAACGGCCTCGCGGGAGATGTTGGGAGCACAGGAGAGGTAAGATGGGCCAGAAGAGGGACAAAACGTAGCACTAGACTTGCCTGCAAAGTATGATCATTGAAGAAACAAAAACTAAGAGTTGCGATTGTGTCGAGATATATATACACGTCGCGGCGGACGAGTGGGCTCTCAACTTTTGAAAATCTCGCTCACTCACCTCCGGAAATACGGCGATATATTACAGCCGACGGTGGCGTCCGACATGCCTACAAGTAGTCGCGCAGATCTCACACACCTAACATCGCTTGGGCATCGCTTAGTGCATGGTCCAAGCGAGATGGACGCGCGGCCTAGGCATGCTAAGGGTCGGTCAAGACCGCTATGGGCGCGTTGATTCAGGATATATGGACAAGCATTCCTGGCGGGTCAATGCCCGTATTATCATAGTAAAAGATACAGCAACACAGAAGCGAGCAGTTATCCTTGAATTGAGCCCTGCCTTCGCCTTGCATCGAACTCTCGGGCGGTATCTAAGACGCGTCATGGAGCGTCGCAGTAGTTCCAACCGAGCTGTGTGTTAGACGGGCACGCCCTACCTTCTGCTGAGGTAATGTCGGAATCAATACTCAGCTCGGATCACTTCGAAAATTCCTCAACACGGGCCGATTGGCTTCTACCGTGGCTCATGACATCGGCTCATCGTTGCTTGCACACTCACTATAGTACATATTCAAGCCTTCTTCGAGGCCCCCTACCAACTCCCATTTCACTGACTAGTCTCGCTTCTCAATTTACCGAATTCGCAAATGTGTTCCCTAGCCTCCTCGTACTGCTTCCCACCTCCTATGTCCGAGCTCCAGCGCTCAACGCTATCGTTGACGGTGATGATAGCCACATACAGTCCCTCGACTGAGGTCTCGTGATGCACCGTAGCGATACTTCGGAGGTGTTCAGAGAGGTCTGGTCGTGAAGCGAAGGATTCGGGCGTGACTATGAACCTCGGACTGGCTGACGGGTTGTAGTTGGTGATGATCAGTTTACGGGGGATTGAGTCCTTCATCGCTACCTGGTGTGCTCGGGGAGCAAGTCGCTTCGATCTGAGACAAGGTCGATCTGATAGATACTGCAACGTTGGTCAGGATGCTGAAGACCAAGATGGCAGCAATAAATGTAATAGATATCCATGTTCTTCTCATTTGGATGGAACGGAAGGCGAGTGGGCGCTCCGGCAATTCTCACATCCGATTGTCAACAACACTTGGGCTCCGGCCGACCGAGTCGGTGGAGGCTGTCCATCCTAGATGTCCGGGTCATTCCTAGCCTCGCCATTGTGATCGATCACATGTCTCTGAGCCGTTACCCACGAGGACGACTGGGTTCTTTGCATAGGAGACAAAGGGTATCGGCCGCAAGGGCGACACATACATGTGCACACATCACAAGGCGAACGATTGTTTCACATGGTCATGGTGAGTGATGTGCCCTTCTCGAGACCGATTCGAGGACAGTTGAAATACTAGTATACAAGTGAATCTGCACACCACAACTGATAGCAAGGTTGAGAAACTATTCACTGATCGTATTGAAACTACAACGTAAGAAAACGGGCCACTGGCAATAACATACAGAGGCTGTACAAACGAAGTCAGATAAAGGGACAGCTGTGGGCTGTACTAGGCATGTCAAAGAGATGCGATAGGCTTCGAGAAGCGGTCCTCTTTCAGAGCGTTTGCAGGCGGGTCGGGAACTTGTTAACTGGATGGAAATGGTCGACTTTGGGCGGAAGGTGGTTGCGACGTCGCAACGGTAGGCATAGAGTGCTCGAGAGAGTGTGGCGGAAGGCGGAGGCTGGGTCAGAGTGTCGTTCGCTTGGAGATGCTGCAGGTTGTCTGCCTGTTCCATCGAGCCCTCACTCGAGACACTACCGCTCGTCGCCCGATACCTACAACAGCGAGTCAGAGTAAGCAGTAGTCGCTTGAGACGTTGTACTGCTGCTTGGAGTTTCACTCACCGCTTTAATCGGTGGCTGCACATCACCACAGAAGCAGACCAATTTACACGCATCGACAACGGTACCTGTCCCGGCGCATTCTACTTCGAAATTGCTGTTACAGCCACAATACGCTGGCGTGTTGTCGCACCTCTCCGTGTCATCTGCGCTCCCACAATTCAAGACCGGATATCGTTTGATCATCGATACAGTATTCGGAGATGTGTCTTCTCGCTTCTTCATCATACTGCCTTCCGCCTCCCACTTCGGACGATCGGTCAGGTACATTGCTTCTGACTGTACTAGTATCGACAGCCACAGACAGACGATCACCAGCATACCCGTGTGAACAGCCGCGGCATCTCTTAGGTCTTTCGATAAATCTGCTCTAGATGTCGGTCAAACGGGAGTGACGATGAATCTGAGATCGTTCAAGGGGGTGGAGTATACTGTGGTCGATCGGAGCGATCGACTTTAAGCACGAAGATATGCTACCACAGTAAAAAGGGGTATGAAGCGGAGTATCTCCTCTTCTCATAGCTTTTCTTTTTATCTGCATACAGGCAGGTCCTGCTCGCGGTTTATCTATGAATCACTGTGCTGCTCCAAACGGGCGAGTGGCGCCGAGGTCGTGTTGTGTTTTCTCACGAAACATCACACGCTCACGGCGATAAGATACCATCTCGGGAACGAATGGTACCTGACTAGTGATAGCTCACATGCTCATGTTCTTACGATCACATGAGAAGGCGATTGATCTCGATTCGATCTCCCATCGTAGCAATCGTACGGTACCTGGCGGACAGAATGGACGTCTTTGCCGATCGTAGGATCGTGAAGATGGGCTCATGCGTTCTCTTATTTAAGAATTGTGACAGCTCAACTAGCGCCAGCTTCACACAAACATTTCCATCTGAGAAGTATGTACGTCTGCTCGAACGCATCGCATGCTCATCCAGCCCGCCATAAGGTGGGAATAGGACGCACCGGTACTGGCTTGTTCAGACACAAAGATGTGTGGGAAGACGTAGGGACAAAGACATCATCCGTACTTGAATTGGTTGAGCTCTCCAGATTCCTGCGGGTGAACGAGGTTTTTGCGATGCACTACACCTCGGCTTGAACAGAAATATTGTGGTGTTTCTGATTTTTGTATCGATGTGGGACGCCTCGAAAAGCAGAGTGAGCTGGTTTCGTCCAGCTGTGCACTCTCTGTTCGCCAGAACTGTCTGCGTAGTCTGCTTCTTGAGAGGTCTCTTAGTGCATAGCTGTATCAGGAAGCTCACAATGGTCAGAGATAGGAGCTATCTGTGACCCAGCTACTTTATTCAAGCTCTCGGCGACCATTCTGCCCGATTTTGTCGGTTTACGCCGCAGCAGTATGTCCAACCTGGAGCGTAAGCCTAACTTCCCCGGCGCGCCTGTCCGTCCTCCGCCCTATCCTCAGAACGACAACCTCCACGTCTCTTCGTCATGCACGCAGCACCGTCGCGAACATCATCACCTAACACAGCCCTTTTGGACGAGACGAATGCATGGCCATTGAAAACCTCGGTTCTCTCGACGTCAGTATCAGTGTCAAAAGCAGGACTTTATACCACTTCGCGCGCAACGCAAGATGCTCGCTTCCCTTCGACGCTTAGCTGTTCTCGGCCTGCTGGCTGCCCTGTCCATCGCTACCGCCGTTGACGCCAAGGGCGCAATAGGTATCAAGCAGGCGAAAGTAACCGTCACTTCTCCTGATGGAATCAGCGATGCTACCTACGCGTGAGTGGTAGTCCTATCAACCCCAGCTGATATCAGTTAGACAACGGGTCCCGGCTGTTATGCACGCTGACGGATGTGGTGTGCGTCGCTGAAACAGGTTGAAAGTACCGGCACCCATTCCCAATCCGATCACATTGACCGATAAATCTATCTTCAAGCTGGCCTTCACCGTAATAGACACGACCACTGGCGAGTCAGTATACCCTCAGCAGGCTCACCTCTTGTTCGAAGACCCTAAGGGCGGAGACGTCACTCTTCCTGTGACTGTCAAGAGCAATGGTAAAGCTCAGATCACCATCGTGAGTGTTCAAGTTCTACTGCGCAGTCGCGCACAGTCTTCATGCAAATTCCGCTTCATGACTTGGGATCGTCAATACACGGTCGAGCCAGTCACACTGAACACACACCTACAAAGGCCTTTGAAGCCGTGTTCGCCGGGCACTCTGCGCGCTCATTCATAGCTGACTTGTCTCGTGCGTTGATTCACGTCAGAACGCCGCCAAACCCCACCCAGCTCTCCTCCCGACCCACGGCACCTTCCACCTGACCCTCCTTCTCTCCTCTCTCGACACCCTGGATCCCCTTTCTTACCCCTTAGGCGAGCTCACTCTTCCGTCATCGATCCTCCAGCCTATCGCGAGGGGAAGACACGACTTGCCCCCTAGGCAGGGTGAGCCGGCTTTCAAGCCTGAGCAGGAGATCACGCATACGTTCAAGGAGGATGAGAAGACTGTCGGTGTCGCCAAAGCGGGACTGGGCGTCATCGTCACGCTTCTTCCGTGGGGCATCTTATTCGGCTTGGTAAGTGCAGCAGCATAAGTTCATTTATATGTGGTTCCCCCTCCTACTACACCCGGAATTGTCCACCTTCGCCTCCTCCCACAGCTCGGCCCCGTTCTGATTTTAACGAATCGTTGCTGTATATGCTGACATGTGATGACGCCTGCTTCAGCTCGGCAGAATCTTCCCGTCGCTCAACTTCCAGACTCCCCCAGTTTCATCTTATGTCTTCTTGCTGGTGCTGGCCGCTATCGAAGGACTGATCTTTGTCTACTGGATCGGCTTGAAGCTTTATCAGGTAAGTTTGGTGGATTTGACACAAGCTTTAGCTAGATGGCGCCAGTGTCATGCTAATCCGTCTCTGGCTATCTTCCTACTCAGCTTCTTCCCGCTTTCCTCGGCTTGTCAGTCATCGCTACCTATACAGGGATCGTCGCTCTCCGAGAGCTCCGAGCGAGGCGACTGAAAGCTGGCGGAGCGCCCTGATCAATCGAACAAAGGAAGGATAGAAACGTTCCCTCAGTGGGACAGAAAATATGCATATGGATAAGTATGGCTTAACTAATATGGGTCGACCCTTCGTCCGAACGTGTGTTTTGCACGACTGCCTCGTCCAGCGTGGCATCGCAATACAAGAACGTTGCTTCGTCCTTGCGAAGGGACCAAGGTATAAAGGAGGTAAAGAGGCTCGTGCCACACATGGCTGACACGTTCGAGTGAGGTTGACTGCCTTCCTCAGCGAAGGTCGGAGCGCAATGAGCACGATCGCTCCTGACGCAGAACACAGATTTCCACGAACACGTGCGTACGTTCGTACACTCAGCCGTATGACCCTCCTTTGGCATGCTTGTGGTACAAAGCCGCCGGCAGATATATTAATGAGGTCGTTATCGCATTCGAGCCCTTATCAGGGTTTGTCGGGCAAGCGAGACTAGACCGAAAGGATGAAACGCTGTTGCGATGATGCCATCAAGGCGCTAATCAAAGTCGAGACTCGGTGCTTTTGCTTGTGGATGCATGCCAAGCCTTCTGCGGCACAGTGATGACTGACTCGGGCGGTGTGAATCTTAGCGCACTGCGAGTCCTTATCGCTCGCCTCAATCGACGTGTATCGTGCTTTGGTCTGCTTTGTTTCTGAATTTCGCGCACTCACTGCAGCCAGCTTCAGCGGATAGGGCGGATGTCGCCGATCGCACATCTATGACACGTGAAAAACGAATCAGATCCCCCTTCCCACTCGTACCTAGCGATTTGTTTTGAATTGTGTCTGGTGCTCAGGGACGGGGTCGGTAATTGAGTTGAGTTGCAGAGGCAACAGGAGCTGTGCTGTAAATAACTCGTCAACTCGACCTAGGGGATCTACGAGTTCTGCACAGTACCATGAGTGCCCAAACCCTCCTTTGACCTAATTTATAAGACTAAAGACTAAATCATCCATCACATCACACCAACATCACCATCACCATCAACATCAAACATCGTCTATCTTGCAGCACCTCCTTTGTGAATCTAGATCTCTAGATCATTCATCGATTGCGCTCACGCTCAACTCCGACGTCCATTGTCACTATCACCGCGTACAACGATCATACAATTTTCGATTCTACTGTATCAATCAACACACGTTCAATCTGGTGCGGTCTCAACGGATTACGCGTAAAGGGGAATTTGAATAGCCTGTACCAGCAAGCCAACCGTCTCCTATCGCATCGACAAAGCATCTGAGGGATTAAAGAGTCAATCCTTAGAAGAGGGCATCAAGGCAAAGGAAATCGACGGATAACGTGTCTTTCAACAACATGTATTTACGAGGATCATAACACGATATAGCTCGGTGTCATTTTGGAATATTGGGACGACATAGGAGATCATATTTTCATCCTCCTCTCCGATCAAGAACGCCCATCTAGCTTCGACTCAGATATTCGCGATATCTTCAACACACATCGTTTGCCTGTTCGTAACGACGCCCGCCGCCTAATCGCCATAATGCCTTCTCTACCGACGTTACCGTCTCACCTGGCCTTGCCTTCTAGGGCGACCAAAGTGAAGACTGTCGTCCTCAGCTCGCTCAACTTCTACCGAGTGCACTTGATAACTTTCACCGTGGTATGTCTATCTACTATGCCTAGCCTACCCCCCCTTGAAACGTCAAATATAGACATCGCGGCGGTAGGAAAGCTGACCTGCGAATTCGCGCTGCTTAGATCCCGCTGATCATGTCGGCGATCATGTACGGGTGCAATACGCAATACCACATACATTATATCGACTGCCTGTTTTGCTGCATGTCCGCCATGACGGTGACGGGTCTGGCCACGATCAACTTGAGTACTTTGAGTGCCGTTCAGCAGGCCATCATCTTCGTGCAAATGATCATCGGAAGTCTGGTGAGTCTCCCTGGCATCCCTTGTTGTGCCTACTCATTCGCGAGTATCGAAGCGTGTCGTGCAAGTGGAGCTGACTTACGCCATGCCCCTTCAATAGTCATTCGTGTCTATCCTCATGATCATCGTTAGACAATACTTCTTCCGACAGAGCTTCAAACACGTGCTCAAGCAGCACCAGGCGCGCTCAAGAGGGTTCAACATCAGCAAAACTTTCTCGAGAGTCGCGACTATGGGTCCGCCCCTTTCGGCCATCAAGAAGAAATTCAGCGGTCTCAGTAAGGACAACAAGAAAGTGAGTATATCAAGAAAGCACATTACCTACCTCTCGCTCCAATGGGCTAATTGACCATGGTTGGTCACACAGGAGAAATTGGACTCGAAGGATTACCCTCCCGAAGATCGGCCATCAACACCTTCTCTGGAAATGAAAGCCGTTCCTCCCTCGCCGAGGAAATCGCAGAAGGAACAACATGAGTTCGGTGGCAAACAATCGAAGAAGAACGACGAGCCACAGAAATCGACGAAGAAAAAAGGTCACCAGAAGTTGCGAACAGACATGATCAAGCGTGTTTCGGGTGGTGGAGTTGGCCTGGTCAACCCGATGGGATGGTACGAAGCTGAGCGAGGTCAGATCAAGACTCCCGCTCCGACGCCAGAGCACCAAGACGACCTGCCACTACCTGCGGAGAACGGCGGAGTGTTAGGCTTGAGCTTGGATGATGGTCGAGGCGTGCAGAATGGCCTCCAGCTGGAGAATGCCTTGAATGCCGCTCTAGATCGGGGTCATGCTCAAGTGCAACCCGACTCCATACTAGGCCGATCGGAGGGATTCACACGTAGCCCGGAAGAGGAAGAAAACATTGGGTGGGTCTGGCTCATGGAGCAAGGTCATCGGTGCCCTGATCGCTGACAGGTATCGAGCTTTCCAGTTTGCCCCCCTCGCCCAAGCGGAAGGTGCCTTATGCTGGACTTCAGCTCGGGGATGGTGAGTTTCCACCTGAGATGGGAGTTCGACCTATTGCTAACACCACCTTTCACAGACGCGTTCCCTCGGTCAAAGACAATAGCCTTTGACGATGAGCCTGGAGATGCAGCCGAATATCGAGGTGCTACTACTCAACGGGAAGGAGGATTCTTGCCTCGATCAGCAACTTTTAGGAGCGCCGCCGGAGAAAGTGAGTGCACCGATCCAAAATAGTCTCACCGAACTGACGCAGCATATAACTAGACCGACTTCCTCGGACAGCAACAATGGCATCCGCGTCTGGCAATTTCCCCCGAACGTACTCCCTGCGTCCCACGATCAGCAACAAGCCCGATACTAGGCTAAGCGGATTCGGCGGTTTCCCTACACCCCTCGAACTCGGAAAGAAGGCCTTCCGAAAGGCATTTCCGGAAGCCAGCCATGCGCTCACCCAATCGCTTACGATGGGACGCACGACGACAATGGTTGGACGAACGTCTACGATCGCGCGAACGAACACGACCGCCGGGCGAGGGAGCGTAGCTGCTAGCGGGACCGAGAAAGAGGTGCCCTACATCTCATTCGCAGCTGTCATCGGCAGAAATAGTAGATTCCATGATTTGACGCAGGAGCAAATGGATGAGTTGGGCGGAGTGGAATATCGCGCCTTGAGAGTCTTGCTATATATTGTCATCGGAGTGAGTCAAGCGAGCCTGTAGTATGATTCTTCTTTCGCTTCGCAATGAAACTGACAGACGATCTTATCCCCATAGTATTTCATCTTTCTGCAAGTCGCTGGCTTCGTCATCATTGCACCTTACATATCCGCTGGAGGCAGGTACGACCATGTCTTCGAAGCGCAACCCCGATTTGTGCCGATACCCTGGTACGCCCTTTTCCAGTCGGTGTCGGCCTTCACAAACACGGGTATGAGTCTGTGCGATATGAGCATGGTACCCTTCCAGAAAGCGTACTTGATGATCTTTGGTAAGCTGCTCGTCCCGATGCAGAAGTCCACGGAAGACGCTGTACACGCTGACGATGACCGTCATGTAGTCGTGATGTTTTTGATTTTTGCTGGCAATACTGCATTTGTGAGTCTTTGTCGTCATACAGGGATTGTCTGGATCATTCGCTGACATAAAACACCTACTTCCAGCCAATCTTGTGGGTCATCAGGGTGGCCGTTGTACGCATAAGAACTTCGATTGCAACATGCTGATATACTCACACTATGTACCAGCCTACGTCTTACTGTGTAAGTCAGGCTGATCGTTTCTACTCGCCATCGTCAGGTTGAGCAATCGTCTGGATAAATAAGTGCTGATCCCATGGTGATACAGTTGGACAACGTACAAGCTTGCTCCGCAAACCTCAAGAATATCTGAATCTCTCAAATTCTTGCTTGATCATCCAAGGCGGTGAGTATACTTAGCGCCCGTCAGCACACCACGATTGGTCTCCTCCTTCTTTCTCTGCGCGACTATGCTAACTTTTGACTCGAATAGATGCTTTGTGTATCTCTTTCCTTCGACACAAACATGGGTCCTTTGCCTGGTCATGTTGACATTGACGTGAGTCTGCTCCCGTTCAGCTGATATGCATAAACTGGTCGGTATCATGGCTGACAATGATATTGCAGTCTGACCGATTGGGTTAGTTTCTTGGTACTTGACATCGGCACCCCGTAAGTCAGCCTCGAGCAATATACTAGTGCAGGGCATAAGCTGATCATTGAGCGGATGTCGTAGGGCTATCGAGTCGCTACCTGTTGGAACACGTGTCGCTGCTGGTTTCCTGCAGTCAGCCGCCGTACGAGCAGCAGGTTTCGGTATTGTGCCACTTGGTAGCTTGGCACCTGCCGTCAAGGTCCTTTATGTCATCATGATGGTGAGCCAAGCCGGCGGTCCCCTTCAACCTCTTCACTGTCAGTCTTCCAGATGATCATTGGACTAAAATTTCCGATTTGTAGTATATCTCCGTGTATCCTCTTGCCCTGTCAGTCCGAGCCACGAATGTATACGAGGAGAAAAGTTTGGGTCTTTTCGGAGAAGAAGAGGAGGATGACATCGGAACCGAGGGGGAAGGCGCACAGGCTGTTGCCAAATATATCGGATGGCACGCCAGGCGTCAGCTTGCCTTTGGTGAGTGACGGGGCTCGGGCATAGGTACTTGGTACATGCGCTGATAGATAATCGCAGACATCTGGTGGCTTGGCTTTGCCCTCTGGCTTGTCTGCATCATCGAGGTGAGTACATAGACATATCTTTGTTAACTACTCTCCTAGGGTCAGAGCTAAGCTGACCACTTGATCTCTCTCTGCTACTGCTAATACGTCTTGCAGCGTGGACATCTGGACAATGACGAGGAAAACTTCAATATCTTCAACGTCATCTTCGAGCTCGTCAGCGCCTATGGAACTGTCGGTCTGAGTCTGGGGGTGACGTACGACAATTACTCGTGAGCCGTTGAACTTTGTCCTGCCAATCTTCTGCCGAATGCGCCGCGCTGACGATCACCTGCTTATTTATAAACAGGTTCTGCGGCAGTTGGCGAAAATTGTCAAAACTCGTCCTCATTGCTGTAATGCTCCGAGGCAGACACCGTGGATTGCCTGTTGCTGTAAGTAAATACGAGGCTTTGCAGACGGGTCCTTATCAGATTGATGCTTACTGATCTTATGCTCTATTTGTGATCGAAATTTTTTCAGATCGACCGTGCTGTCATGCGTAAGTGATGCCATTCAGTCGAATGCCATTGTGACCTTTGTTGACAATAGCTTCTTACCATTGCCATAATAGTGCCCAAGGACTTCACAGCAGCCGAAGAGACTGCTTTCGAGGAAGAACGATCACGCCGCGCATCCAGACGAGGAAGCATGATGTTCACCGATGACGTCTTCACTGCCACGCGACGATCATCGGTCGGTGCTCAGTCTTTCAACGGCATGTCGTCAGCTCGAGAAATCAGCCCTATAGCTGGACCTCACACTGCCTTACCGGGGCAGCACCACCACCACATCCCTGGTGTTGGCGGCTCACCTTCATACCCTCACAACGCACTTCATCCTCATTCCAGCACAACGGCAGGCACTGGGACAAGTTCGAACCAAGGACATCGGCGCTCAAGCTCCGTAGGGACCGGCACGATACCAGGCTCACCATCAAGCGGGACCGGCAGTGCAGGCGGCGGCAGCCTTCAGTTCAGCTTGCCCCGCGAGTCATTCGACAGGGACAGAGAACGACCCGGCAGAGGAATAGGTAATCTGAGACCTGGCGCATTGACACCTGTGAGAGAGTCGAGCATGTCGCGCGGACCTACCAGGGTGAACGAGGACGATTTCGCGATTGTATAGGCGGAGATGGGGAAAGACGGTGACCCATCGCGATGCGTGCTCAACAGGTTCAATACAGTATCTCTAATATCCTCCCCATGCCCCCCGCTTGAAAAACAGCCTCAACTATAATCGCATCAGAATCGACCAAACATCCCAATCAATCAAACACTCGCACACATTGTTCGCTATTCCACCTCATCTCATATCATATCATCATCCGCATGATGTAGATTCCTATAAGTAAAACAGAGCCACAACAACCGTTTTGCTTCAAACCCAATTTACATACATTAGCCGGATAATTTGAGGCCTTCAGGGCATTCTTTCCCATATCATCATTGTTGTTTTACTGCATTTCACGAGACTCGCTAGGAGTGTAAATGATGTAACGTGTATAAATGATTACTGTTACTGTATTATCATGTATCTCCCCTTAGATCCATAAGTTAGTAAAGCGTCCTTGTTCTTGTACTGCCTCGGGAAGGGATATATGTGAGCAAGCAAGGATCCCCCCTAATCATCTCGTACGGTGGTACCTTGGATCCCAAAGATCCGGATTTTGAATTTTGCACCTGTGCGTCTGTCTCCATTCTTCATCACGTCTCGCGGGAGAGCGCATCGGTTGCACCCAGTCCCATCCCTCAGTGCAAGAGCGTGTCCGCCTGTCGGCTTGACGTGTTTTGTGTGCATAGTAATTTGCATGGGAATTATAGCATATGAAAACCGGTGTCGTAATTGGATTCCCGAATCGTCTATTGTGTGAGTGTGAATGAAAAAAATAGTTGAATTGACCGTGAGATGATCCCAGGGAATATAATATGTATGTGCTCGGACTCTATAAGAATTGCGTCCAATCCTTCGACAAGAAACCTCGACTGACCGTTTGCTCTGGATGATAAACTCCGTTAGACGGGATCTCCTCCTTGTCGGTTGGACGTAAGAAAACCTTTCCACTTCCATCAAATCCATCCTACGAGCTTTCGCCCGACCTGCGCTTCAACCACTTCACGCAGCCTGTTCAACCGGCCGATCTTCCTCGGCTGCTCTCTCTTCGGCTTCGGCGGCCGCAGCCGCGCCCAGCTGAACCAGCGCCGTGTCACTCCTCGGCCTGATCAACCCGCTGTTACTGCCTGCAAGGTCCGTGCCGCTCCTTGTCCTCTCCATCTGTCTCTCGGAAGCGTCATACGTCGGCAAGCCCTGATCGAGGGGTACGACACCTCCGCCCAGGAATCCTCTTGATGCGATAGCGTAAGAAGGTACTCTCGAGATCGGGTCAACATCGCCTGGTGTCCCATCAGGTGTGCCGCTATCTGATCCGTCGCCACCGCCGATCTGGAACGAAGGTCCATCGTTGAGAGTGGTAGCGTGCGGTGCAAAGGACACATGCGATCTCTCACTTGGAGCGTTGGAGTGGCCGTTGCTTGCACTGCCTAGGCCGGCGAAAGAAGCATTACGAGGAATGGACGGCTCCATAGGTGAATGCGGCGTAGAGGAACCTGATTGATGGCCTGAATTTCGCAAAATCGGTTTACCCCCACCGATGTGGGACAAAGGTCGCATGGGTTTAGGCAGATGGAACAAGCCGTGGAAACCGCCGGTACCCCGTCTCTCGTTGCCAGGTCGGACATGACTCTCGTCTGCGTAACTACCGGAAAGCGAAGAGGCCTGGCTGCCTCTCTCTGGCGAGGAAGCGCGACTGTTCGCGCGACTGCCCGTCCTGCTGCTCCTTCCTGATCTACTGTTCCGCCTACTCAGCGGTCGACTAGGTGCTCGGGAGTCGGGTGGAGTAGCTCCAGGCGAGGTCTCGTTCGAGTGTGTCCTCAGCGCTCCGAGGGATAAGAGGAGTTCCGAGTCGGCCCATGAGCTCAGCTGACGACGAGGAGGTACGTCCGTAGCCGGTGTCGGTTCTCCGCTTCTTGACGAACCGGACTGACCGCCATAACTGAGTCCACGGTTGGGAGAAGCGGGTCGGGAAGGGGGTCGACTGTGTGGCGGCGTCTCGCCGTGAGGAGACCCAAGGGGCGTAGCATTGACCGATCGGGGGATGAAGCTCGTCGCAGTGCCAGAATCGGCGATCGCAATTCGGTCGTAGACATGGTTACTATAACTGGGCAGATCGACGGGAGGCTCGTCTGTGGACTGACCAAACAGTAATCCACGTGTGGAAGCTCCGGCCTGTCTGGCCTCGTCGAGCAAGCTGTGATCGAGAATGAGAATCGGCAAAGCGCATCGGAGCTCTGAGACGTGACCATCCGGGTTGGCGATACTACAAGACCATTTGATCTTGTGCGTGACGAAGACAGGGTGGATCGAGTGGGACGGGGTTACCCAAGCGGGGACGGGGATGCTGAAGAACGTGTTGATCTCCTCGTCTCCGATCTGAACGTCCTCGTCCTCCATCTCTGGCTCTGCGTTCGAGGAAGAAGACGAAGGTCCAGGCCCGGCCTGACCAGCTTCGGGAACAGAAGGAAAGTACGAATCTTGCGGTCTCGAGCTGGATCCGGCCTGTCCGACCTGAGACCGGTTACTTGCGAAGGGAGTTTGAGCGGGACTCGTGCGTCTTGAGTTGTACCCACTGCGGTCGACCCAGTGAGAAGGCGGCCGGACGGGCTCCCGACCGACTTCGACTGCTCGACCATCCTGCATCTCGTGCTTGACACAGCTGATCACCCGCGTATCGGGCCTAGAAGAGTGCCGGGTGTGGACCAGCGTGTATTCCTTCAACACAGAGACGACAGTGGTGACCTTGATTCCCTTGGCGAGCGGCATAAACTTGACGTTTACCGGGATATCATCTCCAGCTGCATAGGCCTTGAAAGGTAGTGTGAGCGAGTACATGACTTTGCCGGGCCAGGTATTCTCGATTTCGAGCGTCTGGGTGAACTCCAGCGCGTCTGAGGTGTACATCCTCGTGACGGTGAATTCCTTCTGGGTGGAGAAGTTGCTCGCGAATCCCGACCTGACTCCCATTGCTCTGAGCTTGTACACGATGATGGCGTCACCGTTATACGTTCGAAGCGAAGAAGGAAGATGGCCGTTCAGCATGAAGGAAAAGGGGAAGGTGTGGTGGCCTGCTTTGAGCGTGTGGGCGTGGCCTTTTCCTCCTTGCAGGAAAGACCAATCGTGCGCGATGATAGGGTGTGAGAAGTGGTGGCTCTTTGACGCGGCGCTGGCGGGATAAACAACAACTGGTCAGTTGCCCACCCGTGACTAATGATATGGTCTCACTCACCCGGATCCGTCTGAGAACTGCACCTTTGCCTTCCCGGTCATGTGCATAGTGAGCTCCTTGATATTGACAGATTGAGGAAGATCCAGCTCCAAACGACCGGACAGATAAGCCGGGTTCATGTCACCGCCTGCGCCTCGCATAACGATGTGGTCCGAGTCCAGAAAGATCTCGATGTGCGGTGCGTTCGAATGGACACCGCCGGGAGTCATAGTGCCGGGCGTCGAAGCGCCCGGGGTCAACAGACCGCCCCATACTGGACCGCTGGCGGACCCAGGCGTGCCGTCCGGTCCCGGTGTGCCCAGATTGGCGGTGGAAAAATAGTCGGCGAGGGGATCATTCGGATCAAGGCTTGTTTGACTTCTTCGAGGAAGAGAGATTTGAGAGGGACGAGAGGAGGGACCGTTCCTCGTCGGGGAGGAAGCTCTGGAAGATGGACGAGAGGAAGGAGCTGATCCAGAGGTCGATGATGACGACGCGAAGGGCGCCGGGTGCCAACGGTTAGGCATGATGAGAGATATTATGTCTGAGGCAATGGGACAAGGACGGAAGAATTATCGATACGATCCCGAGCTAGATGGTTTATTCTGCGTAGGATTGAATACACAGTGCGATAGATGTCAAGATGTCCGGTGGATGCGATGTGATCGGCAGGTTTCCGGGCCGTAGTGGAGGTCTTTTCAAAGGGGTTGGACGGTCCTTTGAGCCAAAGGAGGGTCGATGATTAGCGGATTGACCGAGTTCTATGCAGTAAGCCAGTTACCAGCCGATATCCAGCGGAGTCGGTCCTGTATGTGTATGTATGTATTAACCGGATGTCGACTTGAATGTCGATTGATATTTGAGAAATGCAGAAGAGAGAAGAGGAGCGAGTACCGCAAAGTTTAGCCTTGGCTTTGGCTTTGGAGCGCGGAGATAAGGCCAAAATTGTCCAATTGCGGTAACGGATTGTGGGTGTGGTGATGGTTTACGGATGACGTGCGAGACAGCCGCTGAGTGAATGCAATGCACACTGAATGCACTTTTGGCTTTTGGAGTCAATTTCGAGTCTAAAGGATGCACGGATGGCGATGATCATGAAGAGGGTGTTGACAAAAGCTGCTGCTGCTGCTGAGGACGATGTCGATTGCATGCTACGGAGGACGATCGGTTGCATGCATGTACAGTAGCGCGCATCATCTGTCACTACTGGACAAGTGAGTGACTTTCAATCGAGATTTCGATTGAGGATCGCTTGCAATGGAATGGCGCTATCTCTTGGAAGATTTTGATAAAATAGCACATATAGGGGTGACGTAGGGTTCACATAATAGCTTAACGCACAGTATGTAACTAAACTGCCTCTTGTCTTCGTACCTTTGGCTGGCTGGCTACCTGGCTACAGGCCTAGATTGTGCATCGCAAACTGCGTCTTTTCGATCTCTGTTCACAGCTTAATTTCTTCGCTTTGCGGCCGAAGACGTTTTCCCATGAACCATGAACGAAGGGACGTAATTTCAACCAATTGGACGATTGGGACTGGGTCAAAAGTCCAGATTCAAACGCCACCTTGGTTCCTTCCCTCTGGTTCGACCTGAATATCCTTATCCTTATCCGAATCGGGATGCCGTACTGCACAAGCACACGTTCTTGTTGTGTTCGCGTAGCTGCATTACTATTAGAGCAAGGTGGACACCACCGTCACAATCACAGATTACAGTAGACGGATAATCTCCCTGCCTGCTGCTCTTCCCTTCCCTTCCCCTCTTCCGCCAATCAAGGAAAGGGATTGGAAAGGAAAGTTTGCGGCTGTTGGCTGTTTAAATACGGTACACAGACACAGTTTACCCTGGATTCAAAGACCACAGCCGCAAAAACAAATACTGTAGAGGATCTTCCGTGTCCGCGCCGCATTCATCCGCGCCGCGTGCCGTGCCGCGTCGAGCTTGTGTGTCGGATGAGTTTGACCACTCACTCGTCAATGGATAGAACAGATCAAGCGGATGCATTGAGCTACCTAAGAGTTTGGCAAAGCGAAGCAAAGTAAACCATTATTGCTTGTGATCGTTCTCGTACTTGGCATGGACTACGCTGTGCTCGAGTACAGAGCGTAGTGAGTATGTCCCGCCTCCGGAATCTCCCCGAGGCGAATTCAGTCGCAGCTACAATTGCTCGCCGCTACCGTCCCGAACAGATCCGCGTGATTAGCTCCGGCTCAACACAACGGGTACAGCGCAGGTTCAAGTGTCCGTCGCGGAAGATAGAAAGACTCACTGATGCCTCGGACATACTGTTAGTGAAACGGAGATACTGCATCAGGATCGATCAACACGAATCTACACAGGCATAGGTCTTGAGGCTTGAGGAAGGGACAAGACGGACGCTGTATGAGTGTTTGTTTCTCACTTGCGCCGATCCGGGCAACGACTACCTGCCATCATACTGACGTTGACATTGCTACCGGAGCTGCGGCTCAGGCCGGCGTACAGTACATATGCGTCCGCCAATCTGACCATTACATCTCGCGGATGCTGATCTAGTCATGGCGATTATCGCCGCTAACATCCAAAGCTAGGAAAGGCTAAAAGTCGGCCTGTACATGTGCGTGTCCGAGGTGGGTCGCGAAGGTCGGCAGATGGAATTGCATCCCACGACTGCAAGATCAGGATATATTGACGTGTATATGTAGAACTACTTCAATGCTACGCGTGGCGATGAATCGTAAGTCTCTTCAGAAGGCCGCGCTACTATTATAATAAGGTTCGATCGGTATCTACTGTTCGGATGACAAGCATTATGAGAAAAAGTAAAGAGCATCTATGCACATCCACTAACAAGGCTATTCTCCCAGTCGTTTGGGTTCGTAATATATCGTAGTAAACAGTTCATTCGCTCGTGAAGCAGAGCGACGGATAGAGAAGGCAAGCAATGAGGGCCCAATCACGGAAACCGAACTGAAATCCAAGCAGCGTCCACTGTACCCTCCGCTCCTCTTCCGACGCCCGCGCCTACTCCGTCAGAGTACTGCGCCAGTCGCCGCCCAACTTATCCCCTAGCAGTGACAGTACTAGTGTGCGTCTGGTACTTTCTGCCTCTGAGCCAGCCGAGCGCGACCAAGGCGCAAGAGGCAATGAAGATGAACGTGCCGAGGATGACCAGTACGAAGGCGGCGCCGTAGTGTGCGTCGAGGTGGTCGTGGTTGAATCGCCTGTGGGCGGTACCCCAGATGATGAGAACGAGGAACCATGAGATGACGGACAGGAAGGTGGTGAAAGCCTAGGAGCGCCGTACAGTGGATATCAACGGAGCAGGAACACCATGGGTGTTAGCCGGGCTACAGCATATAATGACAGTACATGGGTCGTCTTGTGTGTGTGGAATGTGCTCATCTGGGAATTGTAGCGTAGCATGATGTCACAAGAAAAGGTCTGACGAAACTTGACTCACCGTCAACGCGAACCCGAAGATCCCCAGACCGGCTCTAGCCAGCGAAGCGAGCAGCGCCAAGAACGCGAGGGTCCCGAACCCAGCGGTGAGGGCGACAAACATCAGAGCACCTGTGGGCCCTTTGCCACCAGGGATCCACGGCCTGAAGTCGTAGCTGCGATTGTCAAAGGTGGCGTTCGCATGTTGACATCAGCTACTGAAAGGTGTCCATGGGGATAGGAAAGCACACCACGAGATCGTGTGATTGATGGGCTCCGCGAGGCGGGTGATGGTTACGCTGCACTACTCACCCGACAAGCTGGTGACATTCGACAGCACGCGTGAATGTGTATACCGGCCCAGCACACCATCCAAAGTTACCAAACTGTAAATCATATCATGGGTGCGGTTGCGTGATAGAATAAAGAATCGTGGAGTCAGCTAAGTATCCATGCTTGCGCATCTGCTCGCCCTTTGACTGTGAAATGGTCCATCGATTCCGCCATGTACCAATCACAGTGAATTTGCACCCACCTTGACATCGTTCTCCCGGGTGTGGAGATAATGAATGCTCTTGATGAAGGGGACAGAGAATGCCGAGAGCCAGAAGAAGAGTGTTGCGATCTAGGGTGGCGTCATCCGCCGTCAGCTTCTACCCCTCAGCTTCTGATGATTGTTCACGAAGTCATCAAAGGGCGCGAACGGCAACGAGGGGCTGGGGTTTCACTCACCAGCACGCCAACGGTACCCAGAGTGAGGAAGAGGGTAGGTCGACGAGCAGTGGTGGTCGTCCTGGTCGTTGCGGTGTAAGTTGCCATCGTGCGATATAGCTGCTGGTCGGGCGGATGCAAGACGTCTCGTCAGAGGTACTCGTACTCAAGTCTAAAGTAGAGCGATCATTAGCTACTGCCTGATAGACGGTGATTCTGTCTGGTGAGAACATACCTGCGTGGAATGAGAATATGCGGATTGGGAACGCAAGAAGCGGGAATTAATCGTCAACTATCGGCG
Source organism: Kwoniella sp. CBS 9459 (assembly GCA_036428585.1). Lineage (NCBI taxonomy): Eukaryota > Fungi > Basidiomycota > Tremellomycetes > Tremellales > Cryptococcaceae > Kwoniella > Kwoniella sp. CBS 9459. The sequence continues at coordinate 1,347,270 of CP144066.1, read as the reverse complement.
CTTACTATATATATACCCAGACACTCTTCCTTCCCCTGCCCACCAGAGTTTCAGCTCGCGCACCACGACTTTCCCTCGCTCTTACTGTCCTTGAAATTTTCTCGTCGACTCGAGCTTTGACATGACAATGTCATACGATAATGACGTCTTTTGCGTCATGTCGGTGTGTTGTGTCACTGTGTGTGTGTCGGTTGTCAACGTTTCTGAGGGTCACCCACCTCAAAGGAGCGTTTCGGAGTCAACAGAATGATCGTTCTGACGTCAGTCCATTCTCGTCTCATCATCCACTGTCCAGCCTTGGACGAGCAGAGTGAGCTCAGCTCACAGAGACACAGACAATAGAGGGGTCAGATCAGCCAGGTACGATCAGCCATTGTCCATTGTTCAGCATGAAAAAACAGCGCTCGAGCCCCGATCAGGAACGAGATTGTGTGTCCAAGCGTAGCGTTGATAGATGCCCCGACGGGAGTTCCAGGCGTGCCAAGAGCCACTTTCCTGTAGAACGAAGTGAAGCTGCTGGAATATCTCTCGGACCGTTCTGTGGTGGATTTCGATTGATCCGTGCACTACGAGTGTTGGCCTGTCAGTACTGAACTCTATAGCGCGCCTCATGTCAGTGTAGCGTGGCCATAACAAGGCGATTGATCGACCAGTCGCGTTCAGTCTCTGCGACGAGCGGATCTACCACATCTAAACGTACCCTATCAATCGTCTGGACGATCTATCTACAATCTACACACCAATCATCCTCGTTGCAACCTCAAAGTAGGATGCAGTACTCGCAGGTAGCTAGCTAGCTGTGCCGTGCCAGGCACATACATACGTCTATGAAGCGATCAAACCACCCTGGCGAGCCAAAACATGAACATATGAACTCGAAAACGGCTTTGGCTTTGCCACACTGGAATCTCCGTAATCTCCGGCGCGCGGTGAATTTATCCTGCGCTGCGCTTACGTGGTTGACTCGTGGCGGTGAGCGGTTATGACAGCGATGTGAGCTATGGTTGAGTGACGTATGTGAGGTCGAGGACGAGGACGAAAGGATGAGCTGGTCATGGCATGTATGTATCTTGGAATGGAATGTTCAACTACGCACACTTCTTACAAGTGACAAGTGACACTGCACGGTCACATACATACATCTCTTCACTCAAGTCATCACTAACACTGTCGCACCATCGATATCGAAACCGACACCATCGCAAAACACACTGTACTTTGACAGCTAATTCCGACTAGACTAACCGCGCACTCGCACTGGGAATCAATCAGTACATCCTCGTACATCAGACAATCATGGCGCCCATCGACCCACACTATCTCTGGGCCTTTGGCCACGGAGTGATGCTCCTGTGTGCCGGTGAGTGAGGGGGCTCACTCTCTCCAATACATGTCGTATACTGTGAACCTATCAGAGACGAAGCCATTCACTTCACACAGCTGACTCATTTTCACCCACTTTCCAACTCTAGCCTACGTCCTTATCCAGACGGTCTTCTTCCGACCCACGCCACTGAAGACATACAAGCTCGCCTTCTCCGGCGCCTTGCTCTCGTACAGCATAGTAGTGTACAAGTCCCTCGGTAGACCGCAGTTGAATCAAGCTTGGATCAGGAGGGCTATTGTGGATGAGAATGTGCAGTACGCCATCTTGGCGCTTTACTGGTGGATCGCAAAGCCCGTCAATGGTGAGTCTACACTCACAGAGTCCCGCTTCAGTGATCCAAATTTATCGATCGTGGTTCACACCGGAGTGCGGAGGGTGCACTGGCGACTAGAATTACATTATTCGGAATATTCGTTTCGCAGAGGGAAAGAAGTCTGAATGAAGAGAGGAGACACAATATACCCAACGGAGAGGCGGGCCCGATATGTGGAAAAGGGTATTCTTTGGAGCGACCGTGTCGTGTGAGGGGACAAACTGCACCGTACTGTACTAACGCCCTTCGTTTCGTTTCCTGCCCCTCTCGCAGTATCCATCCTCCCCTTCGCTACATTCTCGTTATTCCACTGTCTCACTTTCCTCCGAACCAACATCATCCCCAAATTCGCCCCTCCCCCTCCTCCCGCTTCCGGCGCTGGTGCCGGTGCCGGTGCCGGCGCACGGCCACAACAGCAGCAGCAGCCTCCAGCGGTCCTGGACACGATTTCTCGAAGGATTCAGCTCTGGGTCAAGAACAACTACGATGTTGCTATGCGATTCGTGGCGTACGCCGAGCTGCTCATTTGCGTTAGGCTGATTCTCGGTGTCTTAACGTGAGTTTTGGGACGTGCTTTCCGCTCGATAGCTGGGCGTGATCGTCGGGAATCGAGCGGATGGGTTCATCCCCTCTTTTCTATATCCCGTCGTCTACCATCGGGGTCTTATCGAGTCCCACTCATTCTCCCTCTCTATATATATCTAGCTACTCCTGCATTGCAGCAGTTAATTCTTTTGAGAGTAGTTGCTAACTTTTCCTTCGACTTGCATCTTCCGGTTGCCTTTCAATTTGCGCTCGCGCTCGCGCAGCTTCCGAACGTCGTTCATCGCGCCTTTGTTCATGATCCACTTCGTCCGACTGCGATACCACGCGTCGCCCTTCACCCGAACGGCAGTATCCAACGCGACGGCGTACGTCGACAATTTCGTCGCTGGCAAGCCGCCCGTACTTCAGAACGGATGGATCACCATCAAGAGGCTCGTCGCCAGCTGGGGCGGAGCGCCCTTATTGGGCGCTGGTCCTGGCGCTGGTGCGGGAGTCGGACAGCAGGCTGGACCAGGAGCTCAGCAGGCCGCTGCTGCTGGGCGAAGGTAAATCGTCTGACCTGTACCACCGAGCCTTTCGGCCCGGCGTCGCTGGTAGAATCAGGAAGATGACAGGTGGGGTGACCCACGGTGGTCAGTCACTCAAGAAAGCAGGTCGAGAAATGATTCCATGGAGAGGGACAGTCCGAAGCGAAGACGAAAAGAAAGAATGTCATACTGGGTGGAAAGCATGAGGGAGGGAGCGCAAGATGTAGCTAGCGCTGCGGGTCGCGGTGATTCCAACAAAGGTGGAGAAGTGGACGGGAACGGCGCTGGTACTTCACTTTCAAGTTCAAAGGAGAGAGACGAAGAACACACACGAATGACAGAGAAAGTGTAGGGAGAGAGACTCGACTTGGTCGAATACGCAGCGCAAACAGACCAGACAGACAAAGACAGTTTTACCAGATCAGTTCTCATCGACCGATCAATCAATCAATTTATATTTCTCTATCTCAAATGACAGACACATGCAATCCGTACTCTGTCGTTGTCGTCTGTGAACCCGCTCTTTTCTCCTGCTCTGCAGACCAGTGCAGAGTCAAGCATTCCGCTCCTTAGCAGGAATGCAGACACCTGACTACGAAACTTTATCCACTTCTGAGACGGGTCGATTATGTATGCGCATTTGACGATGCAAAGTTTGTCCAACCCAGAAAAGATCGCCAATGATAGTGCTGATTATGCATGAGAAACACCTGCTTTTCTCTTCCCTTCAACTCCTTGTCCTCCCCAACTGAAAGTGACTCTTATACTACAAAGGTTGACTATGAAAAGGTCGATGAAAGACTATGAAAGGTATCAAGCCCCAGAAAGCGGATCCTATAATATGTGAACTGATCGGTTGTTCATATGAGCAAAACGCAACAAAACATTCAACAAGTTGCACAATCTAGGGACATTTCGCCGCTTCCTTTCCGGCCCATATCATCCGCAAAGAAACCAAACGCAAGAAAGGTGCCAAAGGGAACCGAGTGACCTCCGATAAAAACGAAGAATTGACGCCACCACCTCCCTTCCTCACTACCGTTGCTACGTCTAGTGGTCGATGATGGAGAGGTTACCGGTGATCAACTTGTTCTCGAGGTTGGTTCCGTCGGGGATCATGATTTTGTTGCCCTCGTTAGCGACAATGATACAGGTACCGGCGAGTCGGACACCCTTGCCGAACGATACGTCACCAGCGACGGTCAAGTGGTCGAGCTCGGTGATGTTGGGGATAGACTTGAATCGCTTCTCGAAGTTGGCTACCTTCTTGAACTGGTCGCCGAGCTTGACAACGGGGGTACCACCGAATTCTCGGGACTTGTCCATGGTCAGTACACCATGTTCGAGGTTGTAAAGCTTGGACTTGATCAAGAGAAGATCACTACAGTGTAATACTTGTCAGCGTGATGTGGCTCCCCGCTGGATGCGATGCGATGATCCCACTTACGAGCATGACTTGACGGGCAAGAATCGAGATCGAGGTACGTTGATACCGATGGAAGAGTCGAAGTGCTATACCCCATCGTCAGCAAGAACTCGGCATCGTTACAAGACCTTACTCACCTTGATAGCGGCACCGATGGCGGTTTCGAGCTGGATGACAGCCTGGCCGTTGTCGGTGACCTGTACGGAAGAGTCAGTTGCCTGCCTCTCAGATGTGGGCTTGAATCGCTCACCTTATTATTGACAATGATCTCGAGGCTAAGGGCATCCTCGTCCATGATTCGCTTGATAGCCTTCAAGTTGCACCAGATGTTGTTGGTGTTGACTGTATACCAATGTCATTGTCAGTATGCGTCAGACGAGTAAAACACGGAATTACACTTACAGATCTTGAACTTTCGGGTAGAGCAGAACTCGTCGAGGTGGTCCTTGGGGACCTGGGCGACCTCGAGAAGTCGGGGCTTGCCATCGTAGTCAATGATGGTACCGCCCTTGACGTCGGCCTTGGTCTTGTCGGTAACCTCCATGACGTACTCAGCCTGGGCATCAATCATGGTCTGCATGATGTTGAGGTCGACAACGGCACCGAGGTTGTCGACGTTGGAGATGAAGATGTACTCCTTGCCGGCAGCGATGAGCTTGTCGAGGAGACCAGAGTTGCTATAAGGGAGAGCACGAAACAAAGTTAGTCCTTGAAACACTCAAAAACCCTGCCATAGGACACTCACGTCAAGGCGTCGAAGATGTCACCGTGTCCAGGAGGGTACCAGTTGGCCTTGTCAGAGTCAACATTCTCGGGGCAAGGGAGCAACGACTCCTTGTCGACTCGAGGGTATCGAGACTGGTTGAAGGTGAGGATGTTGATGTTGTGGTTCTGGTACTTCTGGATGATTCGGGCGGTGTCCTCGTCGGTGTTGAACGAGTTCATGAGGATGAAGGGGACGTTGACGTTGTACTTCTCGTTGAGGTGCTGTATTAATCACATAGCAAGGACGGACAAAACCACGTCAGCGGAGATACTAAGCGGGTTGGAAGAAGTAGCGCATAGACCCACCTCGATCTGTCGAACGGAAAGATCCAAGAAAGTCATACCCTCTCGAACCTCAATGATGGACTTGGGTCCAACACAGCCCATGGTGGTACCGAGACCACCGTTGAGCTTGAGGACGGCAAGCTTGTTGAGAATGGAGGGGTCTACGTTGTCGAGGGCAGCGTAGGGTCGAACCTGCTCGGGCTTAGGAGGGTTGATCTTCTCCCAGTCGCTGAACAACGTGCGAAACCAAGCTCTCGTCAGCAGGGTACCAAGTGCGGAACGAGTCCGTGCTCGACTACGAAATGGGGGGAGTCGAGTTACTGTTACACTCACATCTTCTCGCCCTTAGCTCGCTCGGTCAAGAATCGGTTGAAGAGGAGGAAGAAAGATTGCATCTGGGCCTCGAAGCTCTGTATGGGTGGGTAGGTTTGAGAGGTCAGCATGTCATGGGTAGGATGAAAGCGTAATTAGGCATTGCTTTGGAGGACATATGTGGATCTGCACAAGTCTTTTCAAGGAGACTACCACACACCTTCTTCTTCTGAGGGTCCTCGACGTTGGAGACCATTCGGTTAAGCTCATTTCGCATCGTCTTGGCCGCGACACCGGTGGTAGCAGACTTGAAGTCCTGTTGTGGACAAGATGCAAAGCAGCATTGAAAACGCGGACGGCAGAGGCGACAGCGAGAGGGGCGTATGCGATAGAGAGAGAGAGAGTAATGTTTGATTGAAAGCGTCAGTAATTATAATTTCTATCAGCTGGTGATGGCTTGGTCTGCACGGACGCGCAAAGCTGAGGTGAGTTGAGTGATCTGATGAGGACGGGGACATACGATAGCGGAGTGACCCCTCTGTCGGACGTCCTTCTTGCCGGGTTCTTGAAGAGTAGCCATTTTGTATGAGTGTTGTTAGAGAGTGTGGGCAAGAGAAAGAGAGGGAGGAGGTAGATGTGATGTGTGTATGGGAGATATATAGATAGGGGAGGGTTGTTTTTTCCAGTCAGAAGGAAAGAAATGGAATAAGATGGAGATATGGATATGGGGTAGGTGGTGTTGGGGCTCAAGAGGTGCAAGGTGGGGAGCGGAGCGACACGGTAAAGCCTCGACACGGTGGACACGGTGGACACGGTGGCACCAGTGGCAGCACCAGTGGCAGCACCAGCATTAGCAGCACCGTGCCGTAGAAACCAGGGATGACGCGCTCTCATCCTCCTTGTTTTAATTCAGGGTATATCGGAGCGGTGTGTACTCTTTTTACGTAAATAGCATTCTGGATTTGCAGCTATCGAGCTGATTTCTTCCATATTCGGTTGGCTACTTGGCTACAGCGCTGCAGCTGTGCTAAGTCCAGATGCTGCTAATATAACTTCAGGTACATCACTCGGGACACCCAATGCCGCCTAGCGATGAGATGGCGGACTGACTGCTCTCAATACAGCAAGTAATCCAAAGCGAGGTCAAGGTGAGTAACCAAAAGTCAGCCAGCTTGGCAGCTTGCTTAGCTGGCCAACCAAAAAACTGCCTGTACGCATGGCATATGATCGAGCGACTTGGCATGTCGATCTTACCTGTTCTCGCGTAAGCTTGTTAGAAATAGCTAGGTAGTTAGGTCTAGGTTTCGGCTATCTCCAGCTCTCAAAAATCACTGGCTTTCCCAGCAAAGCGAAGGCGACCATCGGTAGCTTGCTCATCTGGTTACCTGCAAGTGCTCTTACATCAAATTTCACCTAGGCTTACCTGACACACGTGCCGGATTCGGTAGCCTTGTAGTATCAAACAGAAATCTGTGCTCGCTTTTGATAGGTCCAGATCTAAGGATTCCTCTCTTGTGAAGTACATGTACATACCGTAATCGGATTTGCCGCCATGCTGATCTGCCGATCACCTCAAGCCACATCTACTATCTTGTACCACGTTACGTTTATAAAATGGCGAAGTGAACAACAATGCATGCGTACACAACATGGAGATGCGTGAAGCGCCCTCGAGGTAAAATGCCATGCAGATGTGTGCGGGGTCCGAACGCAAACGCGAGATGGAAAAAGGACAACATCGATTCAATACAACGTCTGTAAGCAAGACAGCCACCTATTCCTGTCGTGGATCGGGTGGATCAGATCTTGGGCAGAGAATGCCTGGGTTTGGGAATAGGTGGGCTGGAGTTGAAGACAGCCACTGATATCAGGGGCGGGAAGAAGGTGCGTTTCTTCTTCTCAGGACCGGAACCGAGAGTTTGAGATGTCGAAGGCGAAGAAGACGGCTGTGCAAAGAAAAATGGCACTCCAGTCAGCTCTGATCATTGTCGTCGGTACCGGCAACACAGACTAACTGTCGTGCAAAGGTCAACTTACATCGCTAGCGTCAGAGACACGCTTTCTCTTCCTGTCTCTAGCCGATTCTTCAGCGAACGGTCCGCACTTAGCCTTCTCAGCAGCGCCGTTTGTTGACGCGGTTCCGTTGGTATATCCTTTGTTTGTCCCGTTGATCGACGTCGAGGTCGCAGTCGAGGGAGAGGAGAGGTAAGCGATGGTTGGATGAGGCTGAATCGGCACATATCTGTCCTTGCTCAATCGTCCATTGCTCTGGGATGCAGAGATCGATGCCGTGTCTGATACTCTCGGTCTGGAAGGAGGAGGGAGATACCTGTCGACCAATCGAGGGTACGGTGCCTGTGCAAGAGCAGCAGCAGTTGAGTCTGCCATCTTTGGATCCGCTGCCGAGCTAGCAGCCAGCGCAGATGTCCCATTCTTTGAAGGAGAAGCTTCGATGTCTGCCAGGTTGCGCGAAACACCATTCATGGTGTTCTGGCCCATCTTCGCCAAAGGGGAGGCGGCATCCTGAGCGACCTAGACAAACCGCGTTAGCGCCGAATGACAGGCATGTTGTTCACGTTCGCTCACCTTGCCCTTGCCTTTTTCTCCAGAAGTCTGACCCATGTAGATGATATCATCAGTGTCGTTTCGCAGGGACCTCGAACTCGAGCCTTGCCCGATCTTCGGGATTGGGCGATCCCAGACCGAGATACCGGCAGCATGTGCCTGCTGTCTGGCCAGTTTCAGTGCCGCGGCTTTCTGATGCTTGCCTGATCCCTTCGGTCTCCCTCTCTTGCGCAGTGAAGACGAAGATGAAGATGGAGATCCAGGGCCCTGCTGGTCCGTCCCCTCAGACGAATTGGAGGCGTCGGCCCTCGTGGAGCCAATGAAGTCTTCGTCATCGTCATCATCGTCGTCCATGGTAAGATCGATAATGGTGGACGCCTGGCTGACGGTGCTCTTGTGCGCAGATGAAGTGCCCGTCGAAGGAGTCGAAGCGTTTGCTTTCAGCTTGGAGACCGGGGTCGGTCCGGGTGCTCGTCTGCTCTGTCCCGTCGAGGTTCTCAAAATTATCCTCGACGGCCCCGGCTTATTGGGAGATCTCACTATTGAGAGTTCAGCAGCAGCCGAAACTTCATCCTCGTCAAGGTCTTCGGCGGTCTTGCGTTTGGGAACGGGTCCGTGAACGGGAACGGGAGCGGGTCTCTGGAACCTGTCGCGACGCAATCCTACAGCAAATTCCGAAACGATAATCTCGCCACTTGCGCTCGTATCGGATACCGTGCTGATTTCGGCAGCCTCGTCCGTGGCCGCCTGAGACTGGACGTCCGACTCAGCTTGCTTTTGACGCGCCAGCTCTGCATCCTCTTCCTCTCTCTGTTTCTTCGCTCGCTCCTCAGCAAGGCGTTTCATCTCTGCTTCTTCCTTGGCAGCTCTGAAGCTACCACCTCTTCTCGTTCCAGAAAGCACCTTGTTCTTCTCTTCCTCCCGCTTCTTCAATTCTTCATCGGTCAAATAGCTGTATCTCTGCCAGACACCGCTACCTTTGATCTTGCCTTGATCCCTCGCTTTCTTCTCCTCGATCCTCTTCCTCTTGGCCTCTTCTCTGGCTTCCTGCTGAGCCTTGATGGCAGCTTCTTTCGTTTCTTGGGCAGACCAAGCAGCTTCTCGCAAGGATTCAACATAGAACTCTTCCGCTTGGATCTGCTCTCTCAGTTTCCTGGCGCGCTTCATATCTCGTGTCTCAGCACCTGGCGAAAGGGGCAGAACGACAGGCTTGATCTGTTTGGGTGCTTTATTGAGCGTTGGCAGAGGCACGGTGGAGATCCGACGGGGAATATACCCTGACGGGACCATGTGAGAAGGTGGATATTCTCGGACATCTTTATTGTCGTGTGCAGGCCACGGCAGCTCGAAGATCAGAGCATGTCGGACGCATCTATGCAAAGACATATGATCAGGTCAAATACCAAAACGGGTTATATATCGGTAGCTCACCTAGCACAGTGATCGAAATACCGCCCATTAAACCAGATTTGCTCAGTGAGCGGTTTCGCACAAGTAGCGCATCGCGGAAAGTCACTCGGGAGGTCATCAGTCATCTCGCTTAGCTCTTCGTCCGCTTCTGACGCCTGAGAGCCTTTGATCTTCTTCGGTCGCTGGAGGAACGAGTATGGTTTCATGTTCTGCACGACTTTTCGGATGATCCTCTCTCGTCGAGGCGGTGGATCGATCGGTGATTCGGGTTCTGGCTCGGACGCTACACTTTCGGTCGTCGGTGACTTCGGGAGAGTAAGCTTGAGACTGGCAATATCGCGGCGTTTCGTAGGCGTGCCAACGGACGCCATATCCGATGCCGTGCTTTCGTCTTTAATCGAGTCGACCCCATCGGCTTGGTCGATATGAGTTGAAGAATGACGACTAAGTGAGGACATCTTGCGAGATTGACTTGGTCCCGCCACCGATGATGCGAGAGATAGAGATCGGTCTTGATCTTCGTCAGAATGCGCTGAGTATTCGCCGTTGACAACGTGTCTCAACGAGCTGGGTCTGATGTGCTTTAAATCCTTTGGAACGGCAGAGTCTCCTACAAGAGGAGAAGTATCACGACGTGAAGGGCCTGCTGAAGAATCTCTTGAGTTTGCCCTCGAATGACGTTGTGATATTGGGGTCGACGTGGACACTGGCGTGAAGCCACCTTTGCCAGCTTGTTCGCAAGTCAGACAGAGACTATCACGCGCAACACGCAGAATCAAGGATCAGCATGCGCCTTCTCCACTGGAATAAAGGAGACATTTAGGCGAATTCTCACCACTCGATGTTCCCCCTACCGACTGTTAGATGCAAATCGTCAGCGTCATGCACACGACAGCTCGTCATAGTCCGGTCAGAATTTTGACTTACAATAATTCTCTCCGCTGTAATCGTTCGGTGGCCGTTCGGTAAGCTGCAAGTTCCGGCCGACCAGATCTTGCGATTTTGAGATACTCACTAAAAGGTGGTCAACTCCTCTCCGATCCTGATTGGCTTTGTGACTCGAAAAGTCACATGTTTCCCTTGTCTGAGCAACTCCACATTCGGATTACAGTCGTGCTAGATTTGCAGAGGTAGGACGGGACGTCTCTCATCAATATCTTCGCCGTCACATAATCCCTGGTCTTTCGACTCACGTTGAGGAATCTTGCTGGACCCAAGAAGAGCTGATAGCACCGTTTCAGGCCTGACCAAACAATACTGAAATCTCGTCTCTTGGTCCTATCACTTCTCCTTTGACCCTTTCGCCCACCATCCACCTCTCTGCCTTTACCCTTGTCTCGCCTGGTCGCCGAAGAAGTGAGAGAAACACTGTCGTCGTCGTCGCTCTCGGAATCCGTCTCTTCTCCAGCCGCTTCGACGGCGAAGTCCTCGCCAATCTCCATTTCGGTCCGCCATTGATCAGGAAGCGGTACTACACTGCCTTGCAGCTCGCTGACCACTTCAGAAGGAGACAAGGGCTTTGTAGCTAATACAGCTAGCTCGGTATGGCCCGTGATGAAAGAATATCGAGAAGTAAGATGGAGTTCAATCCGGGAGTTCGGTTGGTATATTAACAGATACCGTCTCAGGTGTCTGCAAGGAATCCAATCATTTCAGTATGCATGACCACAGATAGGATCGGAAAAGGCTCACGAGATGAATCGCTCCCTTTGTGTCAGCGTCAATTTGCTATCCAAATGTGATTTGATGAGATGAAATCTGTGCAACTGCGTCAGCAGTGATGCCACTATTCCCGAATGGACGCTTGTGGTGGCTTCGCGGCACTCACTCCTGCAGCCTTTGCATGCAGCCCGGGGTGTTGCCTTTGGTGACGGTCTGGACCAGGTCAAAAGAGCGTCAGTATCAGTCCGTGAAAATCTCAGGTCGCCGACTCGAATGCTCACCTCTTTCACGATAGACAGAACCTCGTCCGTCTTAAACGGTGGACCGACGAATTTCACCTGTTGCGGATGCACGCCCAGCTTTGTATTCGGCATACACCCAAGCTGGTCAACCAAGATCCAAGACAGGAGATCATCGTCCGCCGAGAGGTCTTCAGCAGGGTGAGGCAAGACATGTGGTGGGATCAGCTGCGGTTGTGATGTCGGTGGCTGGGACTGCGAATGCGACTGCGAGTGCGGTTGTTGGCTTTTGCTATCGCGGTCGCGTTCACGCTCCCGCGATGATGACACGGGGGTCGTTGATTGTCCTGGTCCCCAGGCGGTTACTGGCACCGAATTCGGTTGCAGAGCGGGCACCGATATTGTGGATACTTGTCTATCCGCGCTCGCGCTCGTGCTAGCAATCGTCGCAGTGGTAATGGCCGTCGCAGATGCCGTCGAGCCCTCTTTGACAAAAGTCGCCATTTCCCAAGATTCAATGCAGCGCGCCCGCTACTTTGTGGATCTACGCAGCGATCTACAAGTAGGCGATGTTTGCGTCGCTATCAAACCCAAGCTTAGGATATATACCTTGAGAGGTATAGAAAGCAGAGCCTTGCAGGAGTGGGTGGGGTTTTTGTTATTGTTTTAAGGGCCAAAAGTGGAGATCAACAACATGACAGCGACGCACATACACGCATAACACCGAAAAGCGAACAATCGCTCAGGACGCGTCTCGATTCTTGCAATTGCAATTGTTGTCCTCCCTGGCCGACGCTACCTTATTGCCCCCTCCACCTCATCCTGCTCTCTTTGCGATTTTTCGGTTTTGATAGGTTCACTCTTTGCCATCCCGACATTGTTAGCCGGCAGCATTCTACCTCTACCTGCACTGCATCTGGTTCTGCGACGCTGAGGCATCCTCAAAAGTTCGAGAGAAAAAGGCAAGACTTGCCACGTCGCAATGCGTTTATCGCAAGTGAACAAGATCTTGCTGGGCTCATGTGTTGTTGTGGTCCCTCGTAAGTTTCGAGTCAGCACACGTACAATATGGATCTCCCATCTTCACGGAAGAGTCATACGCCAAAAATCAGGCTGGGCGTATGTATCAATACTGACGCTTTGGAGTTAGTTTCATTCTACGGAGGATTAGCCATCAAAGAGCACTACCTTTCAAACGAGCTCGAGGACGTTAGAGACAATAGACCGCACCCTCATGAACGAGCGATGCGGGCCAGAATCGTACAGTGAGTAGGCCTGACATCGGTCGGTCATTGCTCTCAGTCAGAAGGTCGTCTGGCGAACGTTGGTCTCGCCGCTATACCTGACCACCGATTGACTAATATGTGCTCGCCACATAACCCTTTATCGCAGGCTCGAAGCAGAACGCAAAGAGCTGTTGAAAGAAGGACAGAGCCTTGACACCAAGATACTCGATATGAAGAAACGGATGGCATCGGCTTAGGAAGCTGTCCGCACGTCAATCCGATTGCCTCACGCCTTGTTCTGGGACCTCCCTGTCATGGTCTGCACTTTTGTTCGCCAGTCTACTTGTACATGGCGACTGGTCTCATTTTGTAAGCGCACGGACCTTCGATGCGATATGTCAGAAATCGAATAGCTGATGTAGCTTCTCTCGTAGCTCTACTGCCTCACCTCTTCTGCATATCAATCCTCCCCACTCACTTGCGTCGCACTCTGCTACCTACGGGCCGCGCCTCTTAATGGAGTTGGGGTCCCTCTCACCAAATATGTTGTTGTACACCAGCTTCAATGCATTGCCCCTCTCGACGCCTGTACACTGCCCAAGGTCAGGCTGAGAGGCGAGACTGAAATCCTGCCAATCAATACCCAGCTCGGGCGAACGTAGCGAGAATCACCACGAAGGCGCTGCATTTGCCAGAGGCTCCCTGAAGTCTGAAAGGACTCAGAATCCCACGTATTGCTAGGAGCTTCTTCCTGGCTTTCTATCCCATACATATTGGATGACCTGGCCTATAGGACATGCTACCGCAGTGCAGCTGATCCTGCGCATGCGCATTGCGACACAAGGTGCAGCTTCAGCCTTCACTGACGCTCGAGGCAGAGCCCAGACTTCGAACACCCGTGAAATTGAGAAGGCGATCCCGCTCTGGTACGACGTGCACAGAAGATGAATCTCGACACTGCGGTCGTCGTATGCCGCGTATTGGTCGGACTCCATGCAGGTGTTGATAGTCACTCCGTCTTTCGTATCCCTGCCCACGAACAACTGGAACGAGGAAGGCACCGCTTGAATATGACCTCAGATTTGACATGCATTCCGCTCAGTCGTCCGGTGCCACTCGCTCGTGTCAATGCCGTACTCTCGAGCTTCAGATCTCCTGGAAGCTAGGTGTTTGTATCGGTCATGCAATGCAAACTCCTGCACAGCTGCACAGCGGGCTACAATCTTCTTCGCTCCCATCACAAACAGCCTTTATAACTTATATGGCTCTCATGGCCCAAACGGACCAAAACAACGGTAGGCGCGCTTACGATACAGGACGCCTGGCGTAGCGTATTATCACCGCTCTCCAGCGCACGCAATGTAAAACCGTCCGTCAACGGCCCCTTTTTCCGGGGTAAATACGGATATTTACCCTGTCCCACATAGAAATGAGATCACCGAAACCTACTGATATCTATTTTACTAGATAGACGGTCCGATTGCACCGAGGGATGCCTGTAGGAGATCACAATAGCAATAGTGCAAGTACTCTTTTAGGTAGAGAGAGAGGTACAATCACAATCACATAAAAGGACAGCGAAAGAATTTTGCTATGCATCGTCAAAAGAAACCCCTCCGCTTCTGTTGCTTCTCTTATATTTACAGACCCAAACACGAATCTCGAAAGCTTATCTTCCTGTCTGTTGCACAAGCAGAAAGAAGTTCTGAATTCTCGAATCCTCGCAGCACATAACGTGATTAACCTCGATAACAATTTTAACATGGTCGACACTTCTCGAGACCTTGGCAACTCCGTCCTCGGCACCGGCGCACTGCAGATCCCCAGGCTTTTCAACGTGGAAGGCTGGGTAGCCATCGTCACTGGTGGTGGTACGGGATTGGGATTAGTCACAGCTGCTGCCCTTGCTGCGAACGGCGCGAAAGTGTACATCACCGGAAGAAGACTCGAGCCATTGGAAGAGGCTTCGAAGACGGCTGCTCCCAAGGAAGGGAAGGGAGAGATCATCCCCATCCAGGCGGACGCGAGCAACAAGGAGGGCATCCTTAGTACGTCCATTGTCTCGCTTGTATCGGCTTCCCTCCTTGAAACTGTGAGCCGTAACAACAAGTGTACAAGTGCTGATGAAGCCAACAACAGAGGTCCGAGAGTTCATCGAGGCTCGAGAGAAATGGGTCAATGTGCTTATCAACAGTGAGTCAGCGCGACGATTGCTTGGAAGGACCTGCAATTCGGTTCACAGCCGCTAAGTCACCTGTGCATCAACACCAGACCACGGTGTCTCCCTTGAGCACGCTATGATCGACGATGTCGAGCAGACCCCCGAGGCTTTGTCGAAGGAGATGTTCGAGAACGAAACTTTCGACCACTGGTGAGTTCGGGAATGATCTCCCAGGCGCGCACATCAAGTACCGCTACGACATGAACATCACATCGCTCAAAACAGATCTTGTACAAGCCTTTGCGGCTGCGCGACTTGCAAAGGAGACGCTAGATGACTGACAATTGTTGATCGTTGCTCCCGACTCAGGCTCGACGCATACCGAATCAACACTGCCTCATACTACTTCACCTCCTTCGCTTTCCTCCCCTTACTGGCAGCTGCCAAGACGGTCGGTAACTACCCCGAGGCTGGAAACATCTTGAACCTGGGATCAGTCAGCGGCATGACCGTTACGAGTCAGAGAGGACAGTTCAGCTACAACGCCAACAAGTGAGCCTGATCCAGCCTGTTCATCTCTCTACAAGCCGGGAGACTATTTGCCATGACAATTCCTGTGCCGAGGGACTGACCTTGCATCATCGTAGAGCCGCTACCATCTCCTTGTCACACCAGCTTGCTACCGAGTTTGCTCGAAGAAACCTCAACATCCGAGTCAACGTCGTTTGCCCAGGATACTTCCCTTCTGTAAGTCTCCGACTACTCCAGGGGCGTACTATACGAGCGAGTAACACTCAACAAGCGCGGTTGCTGATGGATTCATCGGTGTCGCAGGGGATGAGCCCTATCACATCAGAGTACTCCGGGAACAATATCTCCAACGAGTTCAGACAGAAGTGGGGTACACCATTCGGACGAGCGGGTAACGCGGTCGACTACGCTCAATGCATCTTCTCTCTCATTGCTGTGAGTATATCTCGCCCCTATCAACCAAGAGGTCTGAAAACCCACATGCATGCTTTGCGCATGATGTACACGATACGATCCAGCGGACTGGCTGACTCATCCGACCTATGGGCGATTTGTTTCCCATCTGCAGAACCAATATGTCACGGGCGCCGAGTTGATTATCGATGGCGGATGGCTTCTTGTCCAGGGTGAGTCCCAAATGACATTTCGTGTCAACATCTATCCCAATCGTTCCGAACTTCCATCTATCGGTGTAAAGTATCCGTATGTCTCGGTACACAACGGAGCGCTCCATACTGATTCCAGTGTGTGATATAATGTTTCTTGCAGCCTTCTAAGCCGAGGGATCGGTTCTGTAAGTAGTCCAGTCTGAAATAGATAGAGTGTAGATTGGTTAGACATAATGCTCAGGCCGCCCAATCGATTTCAATGGCCATGAAAATCTTAATCCTGACCGAATCGCTCGGCAGTGCATGGCTTCGACCTGGACTCTCCGTTCTGAATCAACCGAAGTTACAGTATCCCACCTTCAATGTTGGCTGATGTTTCGTACCAAATATGTGGTACCGTCCAGGCGGAATTTCGAAACGGGCCGATCTCGCACTGATATGATCCCAGCCTCTTCGGGCTCTGACGACTCTCATGCCAGTGCATGAGGATGTGCCCGGGGTCGCCGTGGTGGTCCTTTTCGACTACTGAATTACTGGGAGCGAAAGAAGGCAATGCGAAAGCATATATAACTCACGACAGAGACCCGTGCCGATAATTTCTTTTTTCCCCCTATCCCGCTGCATCCCCTTTAACGACTCATTACGATCTGACGACCTCTCTCTCTAACGACCCTTGACGACGAACGAACCAAAACAACCAGACCTCACCAGCACTAGACTTGCTTAACCTGGCTCGCACTCAAGCTAAAGTAGTCAACTAAAGTTACGACCACTTCCAAGCCTATTCACAGCGCCGCCCTCGTCATTCAGCGACCAAGACCTGATATCATTCAAAATGCGAGCCACTGCCACTTTCACCCTCCTCACTGCTCTCCTCGTCTCCGCTTCTGGAGCCATCGCTGCCCCTTCGCCTATCCCTGTCAAGAGCGACAGCATCGACAAGAAGGTCGCATCTTACGAGACTCCTAAGAAGTTTCACCAGGACTGCGACGTCCACAACGTCCAGTGCAGTGAGTATTTCGCGGCTCCTGCGTTCCTCGAGCTGATGAATTCCAAATTCTCGGTGTCTATCGCTGATTAACTACCGACTCAACAGAGGCCATGAATGAGGATGTCTACGGTACAGCCAACTACGGTGAAGGTGCTGCCGGTAAGCAGGCGGGTCATGTAGCCCAGACTGGGGTGAGTACAATCTCCGTTGAAAGTTCAGCAGGCAGAACAGCTCGGTGCAGCGTGGACTGATCGAATTTGCCACTTCCGCACTTGCACTGCTGCAGTCCGAAGTCGCAGCCATCGAGGGTCAGTCTGACCTCGCCAAGACTCTGGCGACCGACGGCCCCGTCGTTCAGCATGATCTCCAGGGCCGAGACCACGGTCACTCGGAGTACAACGAGGCTCTCAAGGAGACTTCCCATGACGCCTATCCTGTCGGGTTATTGAGCGGTGCGGGCGATTTTGTCGAGAAGCAGGGCGTCGCAGCTGAAACCGCCGGCAAGGGTGCTAACACCGTGAGTGAGATGCTCGAGATAATAGCGTCACACAGCCGGCTGTACGATATAACATGCCTTGAAGAACGGATCGTATACGGTAGACGCTTAGGTCCATGCTGACGGAGGTCATGACGACATACATATACACAGGTCGGCAAAGACGGCAACAAGCAGGCCAAGACGCTCTCCAAGGGCGAGAAGGGCCACTCCAACGAGGTCGTCAACGCTGTCCTCAGCTAGAATGGTAATCTCAAATCTCGAGGGAGCCTGGTTACTCAGTGACGTTCTGCAGGGTACAATGTCATGGTGGAGCTATAGAAGCCGCTGTGGACAGCCTGATCTGCGTGGATTGAGTTTGATTCGGTAAAACATATTACCATGGTTCGTTTGTACACGTACAGTAGGGGAACGATGAGAGGAGGATGCGTAATGCATGTTGTAAACTCTCATTCAGATTGTCTCGCACCCAAGGGAATCCTGGAGCTACAGCCAGCTTCTCGCTTGCCTCTGATCATTGAGCATTTGTCCCAATTGCAGCTTAGATGGACCTCTACGGTGAGAGGAAGCTCTTCCGGCGGAACGGAGGAAACCCTCCGCTAGTGTTGGTGGAGGAGCATCAAAGTCGACTGTCGAAGAAGGCTCTTGCAGTCGAACAGTCGACAGATATATTCTGTCTTTCGTTCTACTTATTTCTCACATGCATTGATAGGGTGGCGTAACCTCACTGGTTCCGTGTGAGTATATCGAGAACACGTAGCAGCCGACATGACAAGATGACGATCATGCAAGCTGTGTCCCGGTCTTTCGGGAATCGCCCAACGACCACTATTGTTCTTCTAGCTCTGATCATCCGAATATCGCACTCAATCATCCTTCACCTGTTATCGAGCTTCCTACCGCCCTTCGACGCTTCGCAGACCCTCGTATCATCGCAATCGCATGTATCACCTGGCCTGCGCTGGGATGCGATTCATTTCACCTCGATAGCTCTCGAGGGATATCAGTGGGAGCAGCAGCTTGCGTTTCAGCCTCTCTGGCAAGCTATCCTGAGATTATCCGGAGAATGCCTCAGATACATCAGGGGGGGTGATGCCATCAATGTTGAGGATGCAGTGAGAGGCGGAACGGCTGTTAGTGTCATAGCTTGGACGGGGTCGAGTGCGATGCTTTATAAGTGAGTACGGGCTATACGAGATGTTCGGCTCCAATTCCCTTCCAACTGACCGCCATTCCCATCCGCTTAAAGATCTGGGATGGTAGGACCATCTTCGAGGGTGGATCAAAAGGGCTCGAAAATGGACGAAACTGATGAGCAAACCTCTGTGTCAAGGCTCACAGCCCATATCTTCCCGACATCTTCGCCTCGCTTCGCCCTCTTAACGACACTCTTGTACCTTCTACCACCTACCCCAGTCCCCTCGCTACCGTATACCGAGCCGACATACGCTTTCTTCACATTCACGGCGCTCTACCTCCTCATAGCGAAGAAACAGTACACCCTCTCTGGGACCTTCTTTGCAGTAGCCACGGGTCTGAGAGCCACCGGCGTGTTGAACGTGCTTGTTCTGGCAGGGGTGGTCTCGCTGGATGATGCACCGTTGGTCAGCCTGCACCCGCTCGCAGTGATCAAGGTGAGCTGCTCGCCACTTCGAGGTCATCTGGTAATCGCTGACAGCTGACCTCATCTCGATAAACGATAATACGTATGGGTCAGCGTGTTTCCTTTGCCCGCTCATGGAGAATAGCGATCCCATGCTTGCTCGCTGTCGCGCCATTCGTGCTATTTCAATGGTACGCGTACGAATCGTTTTGCAGAAGCTCGGCGGCCGAGATGCGGTCGTGGTGTGAGAGCAAGGTGCCATTCGCTTATGGCTTCGTGCAGGCCGAGTACTGGTGAGTTGAGCACGATCCCTCTCACTCACTCTGCCACGCGAAAGAGTCGAATACGTCGGACTCGTGCTAGCGGTTGGTCGGTCGCTTTCGCCTCTCTACCCTCCCGGAGCAACCATGCGTTCATGAAGGCTCTGATGCTGGCGTCGAACGGACCTCAGCTCACCATCACTTGCTCTGCGCAACATGCTAACATATCCTTCAAAATCATTCTATGCGTATAGGAATATTGGCCTATTCAACTACTGGACTCCTGCTCAGCTCCCCAACATCCTCCTCGCCTCTCCAATATTCCTAATCTCCTTCCTGGGCTCCCGTAATCTCCTCACCAACCTATTGTCGATATCACCCTTGCACCCGTCCTCGCTCTCCTCCTCGTTCTCGTCCTCATCGATATCGACTGCATCTGGTCAGAGCCCATCAGCAGGAGTACATCCGGCATTGCTTGTGCTGTACGTCCACCACTGGCTCATGATGGCTTTACTGCTCTTCGCCAGCCATACGCAAATCGCGTTGAGGGTGTGCATCACGGACCCAGTTAACTGGTGGAATATCGCTTCTTTGGCCATGGACCGAGTCAGCGACCCGCGGTTGAAGTCGAAACCGAACGCGCGATCCACCCTTCCGCCTGTTCCAGGCTCGGAAGCCAAACGCAATATTTCAGCGAAGCCCGACTTTGATCCTGGTCAATCTTCGCCGGCGGGAACTTCAGAGGGTGTGTCACAGGGCCACATAGCTGATGCGGAGGCAAAGGTGGAAGAGTATGCGAGGTGGGAGGTAACGCGCATAGGCAGATGGTGGATCGGCTGGGCGGTCATATGGGGAGCAATATCGACTGCACTATGGGCAGGACACTACCCTCCTGCGTGACAACATTCTTTGCAAACGACACTATGGCTGCTTAACTCTCAACAAACGAATCATGCATAACATACAGTTCTGAACGATCACACTATCTATAGCACTACCTTATGCGGTGTAGCTACTGTATTTATATCAGATAAGGTGGATGATCAACATCCAGAAATGATCAAACCTGATAGGGTGTCGAGTTGATCATGACGTTGGCAGGCGCGGAGAGGTTGTACTCATCAATCAAAGTATATACACTCCAACACATTGCAATATTGTACAACAAGAGTTATCTCGCTTCGTCCAGGTAGGTCGCTGAGGCCGCTTGTGTTCCTCTACTAGCATTGGCTCCCACGCATACCTGGAATCAGGTCTGGCTTGCCTTGCAAGCGTTCTTATCCTCAAATATTATCGCCTGTTGCCAGCCATGGCGGCCTCTGCCTCCTTCTCGAGCTTTGCCACCTCCCGCTGCCAATAGAGGACACCATCAGCAGCCTTCCGTCTCCTCTCCCTCCTTTCCTCTTCCTCTTTGCCCCCGATTCCTACAACCATCCCGTTCATTTTGGAGGCAGACGAGCCATAAGAAGACGAGTGGGAGTGCGAGGCGCTGTAGCCCGGGAAACCGGCCACGGACATTGCTTTTCTCGCTCGTGTGTGGATCCGGTCTCTCATGCCGGGTGCAACGCCGTTGCCGTTTTCGCTGCTGGTGTGATTTTGGTCGTGGCCATGGCCTGAGCCAGAGAACGAGTAGCCAGGAAGGAGCGGTTCAGGCGTAGGCGACTTGATTTCTGCCGTTCGTCGGACTTCATCTCGCGCATTTTCGAGACAGGCTTTCGCATGACCCAGAGTCCCTGGTACAAGGCCTAGGATCTTCTCAGCCTTATGCGCGAGGGTGAAGACTCCTTCTCCTCCGCCTGTACCGCCCGCAGATGGCGAATGCCTCGAAGGAGAGCCTGACGCCCGAGGGATATGGATTGCTGCTGTGTGAGGAAGAGGGTTGGAGGGTGTGACGGGTCTAGAGGATGTGTGGACTGAAGAAGGGGAATCTGTCGAGTGGCGAGTATGCGAAATATGATCTCGTCAGCTTCACCCGTCAGACCCTTCGTTGCCACAATGGCATCAGGTGGCGATGAATAGAAACAGAAGATAGAAGAAGCAGACGCCCATTCGATTACACAGTACTGTACACAGGGAAGCTGAACTCACCAGACAATTCGCCCATATCCAGGTCTTCTTCTCCTGCACTGAGGAACTCGTTCTCGCTCTCGCTCGCTAGGTCTTCCCTGTCCTTATAACTATCTTTCTCGTTGCTTCTCTGACTTTGCCGACTGAAGATGTGTCGCTGTGTGCTGCTTTCGTAGCTTGCTCGACCAGTACCGACCCCAGCACCAGCGCCAGTGATGTTGTTATTGTAATGTCTGTTGTTGCCGCTGTTGTTGGAGAATTTGACGGTATCGATGAAGGGAGTATTAGAGTACGAGTACTCTAGCTTACGGGCTGGTATTTGACCAACGACAGTTTCCAGCATTGTTCGAACGGCCAAGGTGCAAGGTGTGTCTTTGTTTCGTTTGTGGGAATGATCCCTTCTTCTAGTTTTGATAATGGCTCGGCGGTGAGTGCTTGGTGTGGCTTGTGCTCAGCGAAACCACCTCACGCAAAATTTTGTTGGGTTTAATGAATATGTCACTTTTCGCTAGATATAGATGTTGCGACCGAAGAAACAAGAAAGTAGAGTTTGACGAGATATGGGATTGGACTGAACGGTGGTGCAATAGTACTCACGCTCTCACTTGGACAGTAAGGTATTGATGTGGTTGGAGAAGGGAGCTTTACGGTACTGTAGAACCTTACTTTACAGCGTCGATGGGAAGGAAAGGAAAGGAGACGAGGGATGGTGGACGGTGGATGGTGGATGTCGCGTTGAAAGGGTGTGTATTTGCGTGTGGGTGCACGGAGAGTTCAAGGGAATACGGCTGGTTATAGAGTTTCGAAACAGCGTCACGAGTCGAAAGTAGCTATGTCCGCGCTGTGTACTTGTGTGTGGAAATGTGGGAATCACACGCCGTGTGTAAACGAACGGTTGGAACAGGTTTCAATGGGCTTCCAAGGAATGGCGATCCGCACCGGCGGATGCTGTGAGATCTGTGATCGATCGTCGAAAGTCGAACGTGAGAAGAGAGGGGTAGAGGTATCTTTTCTCTCCTTTGTGTCTTGTATGTTTGGGTGGGTGAGTGAGTGTCCCTCGTTTTGACCGATTTGATGCGCTTATCGAATCCTTGGTCAAACGGGACAATTGGCCACGAAGCTTGGTCACCGTATTCAGCTTGAAGCGAAAAAGGGGATATCTACGTTTTCGTTTTTCGTTTTTCTTTGGGGTAAGATGGGAGAGATGCTTCGTTTCGTTGAGAGGTGAAAAGACAAAGGGCAGATGGGGTCAGGCGGCGAGTGAAGAATTTCTGTGTGTCGATCCTTTGTCCTTCGGTGCTCGAAAGCTGGGCCGCGGGGTGTTCTCGCAATGGTCGAAGACGATGAGAAGGTAATGGAGGACCAATGTGGACACACGAGTTATTCGTAACTGGAGAGAATTACCCTTCGCCAGATGAGTGAGCTGGACGCGAAAGATTGGATCCGCAATGAGGAAGAAGTCGTACGAAAGAGGAAGGTCGATTGATGACTGGGGATGTTATAGTCTGATTAACCGTCTCATGAAAATCGTTACTAGGTGGGGCACGTCTTTCCGACGTTTTTACGTTTCTGGTAGCGCTCTGACCTTTTAAATACTCGGATCAATACTCACGCTCCACCGTCTTACGACAACTGAGCAGCTGACACAGCTTGGTCGCTGACCTTCGCTTTGTCCTCGTTTCTTGGCGATGATGGAGATCCGCAGTGACTAGTGACTAGTCGCATCTGAGACATCCGTAGATCCCCTACTCGCCGCCGACGAATATCGGTATTGTCATACATGCAGAGAATGCATGGCATTGTCGTTGTGTCATTCCTACACTGTTTCATCGTTTCAGCTTTTAGTCCCTGCCCCTTTCATTTGCCTTTTTGGTCAGTGCGTTTCGTAGTTTCGTTAGTCTGCGCATTGACCTCGTCAACATAGATTTCCGCCTAGGTCATGGGAGCATGAGTATATAGCTGTGCATGGTATATTTTGTTCTTGATGAGATTATTGTTCTTGTTGGCGGCCATGAACATGATTGATGGTTAATGGTGATAGTACAATGGTTGTTCTTAAGAGTGATGTTTCGATTCTGGTGGGTTTGGCTTGGAGTCTTATTGTCCTGATTTCTCCATACGAGGGATCAGTGCTCCATAACGAAAACACAAACAAGTCCCGCCATTTCACTCACCGCACGATGGTCCGCTGAAGCTAGTCCGCGCCTCGTATCATAGACTAGCTGGCTAGCTTGTGTCTACTTTGCGGAAATTGTTTTCGATCCAACGAGGATTTGGCCATACCTAGAAAGGTGCTCGGAGCTTCATCAGCTATGACAGCGCAAAACACTCAACCGCCTCTGCTCACCCTCGCTAAGACCTTGCCCTTGACCATGGCTAGAGGGACCGGTCCGTACTTCCTCGAGTCGGTCGAGTTGCTCAGATTGTCCCCTACGAGCCAGACATGACCTTTTGGCACTTTGACCCACTGTCCTTCTCCGCTGCGCCTCGGTTTTGCTAGATTACCAGGTGGCCCAGGGACGATGTGCGCCTCTGGGTCTTCTACTTCCAGTTCCACATCCGCTGGGACATCCACCATGAACCCCACTCCGGCATTATCGATCCACTTCCGCTGTCCGCCACGCCTGGGTTCGATCTCGATCATATCCCCTTCTATGCCCAGAACTCTCTTGCACACCGTCTGGCGCGGGTCCATCGGCGATGTGGCTACGATGACATCCCCTCTCTGCGGACGGCGGGCCTTGTGTTTCTCCGTGAACGGTGACCAGTACGGTAGAGGTGATACAAGCACACAGTCACCGTGCTGCGAGAGAGTGGGCAGCATGGAATAGCCGGTACAGATACGCAGCTCGACGAGGGTCGTCGAGACCAGATGAAGCGCGGCAAGGATCTGGATCGTGCGGATCGTCGTCGGGAGCAGAGGTGGAGGTCGATAGCGCGAGAAGACACGCTGGAAGCGAGAGAAGGGTGCCGACATGGCGGCGAGGGAAGGATAGCGTAGAGGATCTGGATCGCTCTTGACCGAAGGCTGGGCTAAGTAGTTGCTGTAGACCACCATGAGAGGCTGCATATACATGGATCTTTGTCAAAGATGTATCTAGCAGTGATCGTCGGACCATAGCCGGAGTCGCTCTCAGGAACCGGCGTGAATATCGGGCCTGGCTTGATCCTTATTCCGTACATCCACTTTAATCTTGTTGATCCTATAGTGCGGACATGAGCGATAAGGAAGCTGTAGCGCAGAAGACAACTTTATCGCTCGAGCCGACCGCACTATGAAGGATAGGGTATCTACATCAACTAGCCATCGAAGGGACCACCAGACGCACTCACACAGAAGGACACGAGATACGTCTCAACTCTTACTTTGACGTTGACGTTGATGAGACCCACCTTTCGACTTTTCGCAATGACGAGAACCAAGACTTATGCGGTGAGTCACCCTAACCCTGTTTGGCACGAAATCATGACGGAGGACGTGTCGAGAACCGTCTGCTGACTGGAGACTCTATTAACGACTTGTTGCGAGCAGGAGGCTATCTCGCTGCTCAATACATGCCAGTCAAACGCTGCAGCGTGAGTGTTTACGCGTATGCGTCGTGCCAGAGAAGCAAATCCATATCCAGCTAGCTAGCTCTCCATGCGATACTTGCTGATCGTGTGCTTGCGTGACACAATGTAGTATCGAGGCCATCCGCAAGTCGGGCGGGAGGTTGAACGAGCATGGTATCGCGGAGATGAACGACTACCTGCGTCGGATTGGATACAAAGTATGTGACTTGCCAACTAATCGCGGGTATCACAGCATCAAGTGGTTGATTTGGTCTTTGCACAACTCCTTGCCAGCCCGACGACCTGAACAAGCTCAACGTCGTACATATCACCGGAACCAAAGGAAAGGGCTCGACATCAGCTTTCACCGAGCGGATTCTGCGCTCACACATCCCAGGAGGCAAAATCGGTAAGCTCACCACACCTGCGCCCCTCTTTCCTGACCTGTGCGGCCAAGCTTGACTGACGTATCGCGCGTGTTTTGTTTAATTGTGCGATGCCGCAATGCAGGATTATACACTTCGCCCCATCTCTGTGCTGTCCGAGAAAGAATACGAATCAACGGTGAACCGATTTCGGAGGAATTGTTCGCAAAGTACTTCTTCGAAGTTTGGGAGAAGCTAGAAACGGACTCCAAGGTGAGTATTATGTCTGCTCAATCAGCTGGAATGACCGCTGCTCCTTCTAACCCTTCGGATATGCGCCTTAGCCTCTCACGCCCCAATCGCCTCAATTCCCAATCTACTTCCGACTCCTCACCCTCCTCGCTTTCCACACGTTCCTTTCCCTCGACGTGACAGCTACCGTCCTCGAAGTAGGCATTGGCGGAACATACGACTCGACCAATATCGTGCCCAAGCCCATCGTCACGGGCATCACCTCGCTGGGGCTGGATCATACGGCTGTACTGGGCAACACGATCGAGGAGATCGCGAAGAATAAAGCGGGCATCTATAAGAAGGATGTATCTGCGCTGAGCGTAGAGCAGGAACAGGCTGGGGAGGTCCTGAAGGAAATCGCTGAAAAGAACGGGGTGAGCTATACAGTAGCTACTTTCCCCCCGAGGCGTGAATCAGCTGTGAATCCCAAATCGAGATCAAGCTGCTAATGAACTTGATAACAGGCTCCGTTCGAAGTAGTACCACCTATCCCTGAGACTCGCCTAGGTCTTCCCGGCGCTCATCAGCGAATCAATGCCTCTCTCGCTGTGGCGCTTGGTCAGAAATTCCTCAAAATACAATCATATCCTTTCGCCCCTGCCGCTTCTCCATCCGAGATCCCACCGTCCTTCATCGAGCCACTATCGTCCACTAGATGGCCCGGGCGATGTCAACTGGTAAGGGAAGGCGAGACCACCTGGCTCCTTGATGGAGCGCATACGACCGAGTCGCTGAAATCATGCGGCGAGTGGGCGTGGGCGGAAGATCAGAAACCGGATGTGTTGATCTTCAACTGTTCGGGCGGCAGGGCCGCTGAGAGTTTACTGGGCGAGTTGCTCGCGACGGGAGCTAGGACAAAGGGTGTTACTAAGGAAGAGCTGGGGAAGACTTTTGATTCGGTCGTGTTCTGTACGAATGTGACTTACACGGATGGTCATTTCAAGAGTGGTGAGTGGTTGAGTTCAACATGGCGGCGTTCGCCAATACTGCCCTCCATGCTCCTCGT
The DNA here is from genome assembly GCA_036428585.1 of Kwoniella sp. CBS 9459. NCBI lineage: Eukaryota > Fungi > Basidiomycota > Tremellomycetes > Tremellales > Cryptococcaceae > Kwoniella > Kwoniella sp. CBS 9459. The sequence continues at coordinate 1,320,673 of CP144066.1, read as the reverse complement.
CAAACCCTACAACGCGAGAGCTGGTCACGTCGAAAGCAGCACCTTTCCATCTCGCCTCATTCCACGTTTAGCGACTCCTCTTGGGGCCGCCGAATCGACCCCTCCTTAAAACGTAAAGACAGACCTTTGGAGTGGCTGACGGATGGTTTTCCTTATTTTCTGCCGACACCCATCTGCCAGATCTCGACGCAAAGGCCATCGACCCGAACGACCTCTCCCAATTAGCGACGCAACGAGCTTTGCGCGACGCGTGGCTGAAGCTCAACTCGTCCTTTGATCCCGAGCGGGCCCATGCGGTAGGCTCGATCCAGCATGCAGTCGGGATCGTCCGTGGATTAGGGGAGAAGACGGTTCTCGTCGCTGGGAGCTTGCATCTGGTGGGAGGCGTTATGGAGGTCGCTGGACTCCAGGAGGCGCTGAGTATGGAGTAGTCAACGGTTCTCGCCTTTTCCCCTTTTCAAAATAGTAATTCCTCATGATATATGATCTGAGATTAGATGCGATGTACAACATAGGAGTAAAGTGCCTCATCGTACGTTTCTCTCCCATTGTCAACCCCTAGATGCAGCATACAACAGCCGCCTACTCTCGGGAGTAGAGGACGTGCGTGTATCGGCGAGTATGCTAGAGTAAGCGGTCGAACGGTACAGTCAGATGTGACTTTCGTCAGTCCTCTTGGGATCACAATAGAACAGCCGGTCAATGTGTTGATCCTGAATTTTAGGCTGGGTCATCTCTCTAAAATCAGACTCAGAGAGATACTTAAACCTCATGCGCTTGACTAAGGCCTGCTGGCGTGGTACACCATGCTAGCGCATAGCAACATAAACGTGATGTGTGTACTGATATGCATGTCAACCCATCATCTCATCTCACCTCTTCCCTTGGGCCGGGCCGCTCCGCTCCGGTCTACTACTCAACTTCGTTCATGCTCATGCTCATACTCTCCGTCTCTTACCGCTCTCCGCCAGAACGTCTTTGCCTCCCCATGCTACTCCCTGGAACGACTGCTCGTCCAACCCAACAACGCCGCTGCCGCTAGCCGCCGTCGCTAAGCTTGACGAGGCCACCAGCTTGCCAGCTTCTAATAGCTGGTCGGGGTGAATCGAGCTCGGCAGGCCACTTCCGAACTGGCCAATCTTCTGCCCCAATCCATTTCCAAGCCCGATCCCAAGCCCACCGCTTTTTTGCGATTGCAAGCTACTGCTGCCGATCCCAAGAGCCTTTGCGTCGTTCTGATCGCCTCGGACGAGGAACAAGCTCAGAAGAGCATTGACGGCTGCCCGGTGCTCAGCCATGGCTTTCGACGAACCGTGGCCTTCGCTCAGCTTGATGCCGGACGGCAAGAACAGTCCGACGAGGAACAAGGGCGACTGAGACGCTACACCCGTCGAAGCGAGCAATCGCCGCTCGATGACTCCTTGGTTGGAGCTGACGGGGACGCCGGCCTGCGTGAGATGCGACGAGACGACAGAGGTAAGGACGTGTAAGGGGTTCTTGAAGTTGAATAAAGTCGATAGATCAAGCGCTCGAGAGAGGAAGTGCGCATGAACGAACGCTCGAGCGGCGTGAATGCCCTAGGAGATAACCAAAAGAATCATGGCGCAAGCGGTCAGCAGAGGCTTCTCGGAATGCAGAATGACAGCAGGGCATGCGGTACGGTCTCATGTGATGAGGCGCAAACGTCCGTGCTAGCGCAGATCGTACGGTACAATGAGCTCAGGTAGAGCCACAGGATAATCATGTCAAGGCGTTTCGAACAGTATCTCAACCAGGTGAGAAGAGAATATCTCCCATATTCGTGACGGACGGGATGAATCGACTCCTGTTCCGTAACGGGAACCATGCATACCCGACCGCGTCGACGGAAGTCCGGATACAGGCGGAGTAAAACAGGCGAAGTAAAAGCTCAAACTCACCTGCTCCTGGTAAATCAATCCCACGAACGCCCTGACGGTCGAAGCGATCACGTCCTCGAAGCTTTCCCTCTTTCCCTTCTTTCCATTGTCCCCTACGACCTCTCCGTCTTGGACGCTATTGCCGCCCTTCTTGACAAACTTCTCAAATCGCCTTCCTACAGGTGTCTTCTCGGGGAACGAGCTCGATCCTACGCCATCCTCCATCCGCATCTTCCAGTTATTCTCCATCAACACGGTCCTGCTCCATCTTACCGGCAGACCGGCACTGTTCGATCCTCGGCCGTGGCCCGGCAGCCCGGTATTACCGCCTCCCTGAACCGACACGCCCAGTTCCCGAGCAACGGAAGAGAGGGATTCAGGTCCGACATACGCCGTGATGGCTGATTGAAGGGCGTTGGTCGGCAACAACGGATACAAAGTTGACAGGTGCTCAGAGGCGAACATCCCCAGCAGAGAGTTTCCGAGAGTTGCCAAAAGCTCATTGGTCTCTTTGACGCTGCTGCCGGACGCTGACGGGTTCTGGTTTTCGCCCTCGCCGGCTACTACCTCCAGCTCGGCCATTTCGCCATTCTCCAAAGTTTGAGCGTCCCCTTTAGCCTGTTCAGCGAAGAATGAAGGGTGAGTCAAACATGCTACGAGCGTGGGATGAAGCGCCGTGTCGGCAGGCAGTGAGAGTCTTGATAGAAGCGCTGAAAGAGCTGTACTGGTCGGTATGAGCGATGGCTCAGGTTTTGACGAAGGGATCGGAGCAGAGGCAGAGGCAGAGGCAGAGCTGGTGGAAGTTGCGTGAAGCGATCGTGCCGAGGACACTGAAGGAGCTGGACCTGAAACTGAAGCTGAAGCTGAAGCTGTTCGGCGTTTTGAAGCGGCGATCGTCAGACGACGGGTAAATGACGGTGAGAGGAAGAGGGACGCTCGTGCTCGAGTCGAAGTGAGGAGTGTCGAGGCAGCCGACATGTTGTCCGATATTGGCTGTTCACGATTGTGTCGTACAAGAGATATGTATAATAATCTACGGTCGTCCGAGGGAAGATGCGCGAAATCGGTGCCCAGTAGTTTTTCTTTTCGTAATGGTGGGATACCGAGGTTTCTTCCTTTCACACGTCACTTCACAAGGTGGTACGAGCACTGGCGTTGGTCGAAAGGGGTAAGGATGGATGCTGTCTGGTCTGGGGTATCTAGATGCTACCTCATTACTTTGTTGTCGATACTCGTCTGACCAGCGGTAGCAGGGAGGAGAGCGTGAGCGTGAGTGCGGTCGAAAAAGTCAACGAGCGTTAACGTAGCAAGTCGGAACGAGATTCGTTGCAGTGACGTGGCTTAGACATACCCATTGGGCTGGCTTCTATTGGTGATAACGCTTCCTCCGTCAGTCGTCCTATTATTCCAGATATCGATAGCAGCCATTGCCACGTGAGTTGTGATCACGTCGTCGACGTTGGTTCGGAATATCATCATCATCACCTGAGACCATTTCCATTTCCATTTCCCATTTATCATTTCCCGGCCGACGTCTTCGCTTCTTGAATCAACTTATCTAAGCAAGCTCGAGATCAAGTCACTCCTGCGTAACGCAACGCAACGCAAACCAAACCAAACAATCCTTCATTTCTTTTTATACATATACCTTCAACATGTCATTCGCACGAACCGCTCCCCGAATCCTTCGATCTCTCCCTCCCTCCTCCTCCTCCTCCGCCGCCGCCCGCCTCCTCCCCCGGGTCACTCCCCTCCCCCTCGCCGCCAGGCAATTCTCCTCCACCCAAAAGACCCGGATGGTCGTCTCTCAGATCCGATACGAGGCTCAGGCCAGGTCAGCTTGGGCCAAGGAGCCGATCGTCAAGTACGAAGAGCTGAAGCCCATCACTCAGCAGCCTACTGATGTGAGTGGATGCGCGGTGACGCGACTGCTATCTGTCGCAATCATATAGTCATATAGTCGTGACTAGCTACTGCTCTGCGCTACTCCGTTCTACTTGTGATTCGCGAAGTGTTCAACAGCCGAGCTGACCCGTGTCTATCCCCGTTTACTCTAAAAGGACATCCTCGTCATCGACGTAAGAGAGCCTGACGAAGTCGCCCTCGGCTCCATCCCATCCGCCGTCAACCTCCCCTTGTCCAGGTTCAAGGACGCCTTGGACAGGGGCACCAACCCCGGTGATTTCCAGCGGGTAAGTGAGCGGTATCTCGGGCTCTGCCTCTCGCGCGAGAATGCGTGCGGATTACAAGATCACATCTCCAATCGCTGTTCAACAGTTGCTGATTTACATTACACGTCATTGTTTCCATTTCGCATGTATCGTCGCACACACATGATACTCTCAATCGTTGTCGTCCGCTCAATTCCTCGTCCTTGACCGTATTATGCGTCTTTTCATCATATCTCATCCATCGCTCCATCCCGACCGGATCAAAATATATATATATATCTTGTTTTGGCACTCGGGTATTCACAGGAATTCGCCTTCACCAAGCCCACTTTCGACCAGAAGATCATCGTCTTCTGCCGATCAGGCAAGCGATCCGCCAACGCCGCGAGCCAAGCGTCCGAGAAGGGCTACCACAACGTCCGAAACTATGTCGGAAGCTGGCTTGATTGGTCTAAGCGGGAGGGCGAGAACAAGGACGATTAAGGAATTAAGGAGATGATCATCGAATCGGGGGGTTGAGAATCAGATCGACGGATGGATTTGGAGTCGGGTCCTTGGTCCTTGATCTTGGTCTGGGTAGGGAGAAAGGGGAATTGGCGCGTGCTGTCGCTGGTTCAGTCTGCGGCCAATGTGTTGAAGCATCAAAACGAGTGACGGGTCGAAATAGTGAAGGAATCCGGCTGATTCAATGCGCAAAGCGGATATGGAATGTACGTCATCGAACGAACGCACGATATATCAAGGGCACTTTACGAAGGTGTAACAAGAACAAGAAGAATAAGATCAAGGATGAGGACAAAGATCCGATGATCCATGCATCCATGAACAACGTACGATCAGTGGAAACATATATACTTGCATAATCAGCACGCAAGGGTGAATCGACAGTCTCGAAGGAGACGGCGGGTTTCTGATCCTAAGATTATGATTGTGCGTCAGGATCCAGGCGTAAAACGACTCCAAGAGCGACGAGGTACATTGTGGTCGTGCAGGAGGATATGATCGTCATCGATCATCGATCATCGATCATCGGACGGTCTGTCCTTCATTACTGTTGATGACGAGGGTCAATGACGCTGGAGGAGATTCTTCGGGTCGTAATTCATCATGGGGAAATAGATGGCTTGGATACACATACATATTATACAACAATTCTTTTGATCCATTGACAGAAGAAACACTAAATTATGTCTTCGCATGAGGGAACGTTTCAAAAGCCACACGATGGTCCATTTGCACGATCGTTACGGGTCCATTCCCGTGCTCCCTGGCCTCCATTGTCTCCATTCCTCCCCTCTTCCATGCAATACCCGGCGCTCGCCCTCGTTTTCAGCCTCGTCTGAGCGACCATCATCCCTTCACAGGCGACGGACCGGACGCAGACGCGACAGTAGGCGAGTCGATATCGGTGCTCATGAGATCTTGGATCGTATTCTCGAGGTTATCAATCCTGTTTGACATCTCGTTCACTGCGCATCCCAGCAGTAGCAGTGAGATGAAATAACGAACAGAAAAACCAGAAATCAAAGATCAGCACAGGATCATACAATTTGATGACAATTTCACATCGGTTTCTGGGATGTAGGCGTCACGATCCTGAGGGCGGTTGTGCCAAGGAATGCGGTGCTGTACGGGCGGACGATTACAGGGTACCACGGAGATACGTGCGCGCTGTGACACACTGGACTGAGAAAGCGTGATGAGAATCAGAGCCGTTACTCACTGCGCGTCCTACGAGGCCAGAAGACCAAGATCAAAGAAGTGAAATAATATCGCAAAGAGAGACAGACAGATATCAGTCCAGTCCTAGATTCGCGACGAGACCGGAAAAGACTTGATCGCGATGGGCCATAGTGTATGTAAGAAGATCTTGATTAATGGAGTCGATCTCCTCTACACTCACAGGACTTGCTCGCTCATCTCGTCGAAGCGCGTCTCAAGTTGCGCGAGAAGCGTATCCACCTGTGTGTGGGTGCGGGTGTACAGATGCACCAGGATCGGGTTGGAGCGCAAGGTGAGCAAGGGGGACCGGAACACGGAGTACCGGTAACCATGAGTATGAGGCAAGAGCGCGTCAGATGGTAATGCGGAGGGAGGATAAGAGTCGAAGAGTCAGCACTTGCCCTGATTGCTGGTACGTGCAGGTGCACGCAGATCACCGGACGCGGCATAAGGGATACATCGCCGAGAAGAGCAGCCCAGAAGCGGGCAAAGGGTGAAGGACATTGTGGACGTGGATGATAGGCGCAGACCGCGACAGGAGCATATACGACCTTGAGCTTAAGAGTAGGGAGTTAAAGCACAAAACGGGTCGAAATCGGAAAACGAGATGATCACGTACGAATCCACACAGTTCACCGGGCGACACGACGTCTTTCACCCCGGACCCCACGCCTCCGCCTACGCCTACACCTACACCTACACCGACCGACCCAGCTTTGACGGGAGACGCATTGCTCCTCAAACTCCCACTCCCACTCGCACCGCCGCCTATCGTACCCTTGCTCTCATTGGAACTACTTTCGATGTACTTACCTCCGCCACCGCCGCCGCTGCCGCTAGCCGTGAAGGTGAGGTTCTTGTTTGGATTCAGGGTGGGAAGTCTCTTCGTCGAGGAAGTTGAAGGTACGAGAGCGGGCGTTGACGATGAAGCCGAAGCTGAAGCTGAAGCTGTCGGAGCCGGGGCTGATACCCGCCCTGCGTCTTGGGACAGTGGCATGATGTTGCTTGAGTATATATGAGTATTTGCCTGTGCCGGGATGGTATCTTGAGGAGAATCACCAAGAGTGATCTGACGGACGAGATACCTCTGGTATTGAGCCGGTTTCTGTCAGGTGTAAGATAGGTAAAAAGGGTGGATCTTTTTTGCCCTGTATAGCGCTTGTATCTGCAGCGTATCAGCCGGATTCAACACGAGCCACGAGCGGAGTATGGGATATAGGCAGGTAGTATGTATAGGTGAATGAGTCGATGTTAGAACGAAAGGTCGAAGAGAAATGATCCAGATTATCAATAACAATAAATCAGCAGGACGGTGAAGGAATACACATTAACGCGAATGAGCAGCTACACGCTACACGCTTGTGTAAGCCGGAGGCGAGGCGGATTGTTATTGTCTTGTCTTTGGAGAACCGACGCGCACCATACATCATCAACCTGAATCCGCGTTCTTTTTCTTGTTGTCTGCCGCTGATGGGTCTTACTGGACATGGACTCATTTGCATGAATCGTACATCACTTCACCTCACGGTGCGGATCGCATACATATCATGTACAAGCATAATTAATGGTCATACAGGTAATTTCTGATCTCGAACGATACAACTTCTGTTGATTTCTGTGTCAGTCTACGTTCTACAACCTATACAAAAATACAATATTGATCTTTACAGCCGTATCGAAGCTCGAGCGTTTTCGGGCAAACCTTTCGCTGATTGATTGTCTACAAGTCACAGATCTACTCAACCGGACACATTCTGATAAGCAAATAAGAAGCGCATGACGGTAAGAGCAGAGAGATATCTGTTCACCTCTTTACATTTAGCCGCCAGCTTGTCACGATATCGACAGTCTTTGACACCAGACCCAGCTCGAGATCAGCTCCACTGCCCTTCTTGATCCATCTTGTGAATGCCCCTCCACTGCATCCACCCTATCAACTCGCTGTCCCAACACATTCCCTCCTGGGTCATCTGTCTGCTTCTTCGGGATCGTTTTCGTCAATGCCGTCTATATCCGGTACATCCGCGTCATCGTCGTCACTGAGTGAGATGAAGGAGAATGTGGGCGAATCGAAATCTGATGTATCCGGCGATGCGGGGGGTACGTATTCTGAGTGGGGTGCAGAGTAGGTATCACAACCGTGATCTACTTGGATTCATTGGTGTTCAAGGGATCAGCTCGAATTCCAGATTGCTCTCGATTGACCCGTAAAGGCTCTTAGAAGGGAAGAACAGACTCACTCAAGCTTACGTCCCGCCAATCGTGCTTTCCAGCTAAAATTCGGCAGAGCTGCGGTGGCAGCTGATCCCCGCACCTGATCCAGACATCGTCCTTCATGTCCGAGAGGTTATTGATCTCGATCTCAAACAGCTTGACTTCCTCGTTGATCAATCCTCCTCCGGACCCATCGCCGCCGACGATACCAATATCATCCTCCGGGTCCTGCGCCTGAACTGCATTTGCTGGACCAAGGGCAGCAGCATCAAACAATACGAAACGATTCTGACCGGGTGGGTGATGAGCGGCTGCTCGTCGGCGTCGAATTTGGTCCCGCGCAATCTCTTTCGGGCCTTTGAAGACTGCCAGAGAGCCACAGCCGCGAGGTAGATGGACACGGATGTGCGGTACTGGAGTTTGCGTCCAGAAATCTAGCTCTGGCGCACGCACGATCAAGCTGGCCAGCGGATCATGCGCGACGAATGATAATGCTTGCAATCGAGGTGTCCATCGTTCTTTGATGAGCAGGAGCAACAGTCCTCGCATATAATGGGCAAGAGCGTGGATGTGGATCCCTTGCGACGAGGTGACGTGAACGCCGCCAATGACAGATGGAGGCACAGCAAGGTCCCGTCCTTTCTTCTTTCCAGTACCGTGGAACAAACTGTGAAGAGAGGAAATCCGATTCGGGGGGATGATGAAAGGGTGCGGCGCGGATCGATGCAAGGAATTGCCCGACGCAACTTGGTGTTCGAGCCCCGCAGTCACGGTGTCAACGTTGGTGTCATCGGCGGCATCTTCGCTATTGACGTTATCACCTGGAGGAAAATTATGTTCCGAGGGATTATGGTCACCGTCGCCGGACATATCAGTATCAGTGTCGTCGTCCGCTCCTGTGTTTGTGTTTGTGTTTGTGTTGGTGGTCGTGGTGAAGGTAAAGAGATCAGCCGCAGTGCTAATTCTGGGCGGATGGGCGATCGCACTTAGTAGGGAAGCATGTCCAGCGGACACGAGGTCCGGCTTCGTGACGAGCGACATGTCCATGCCGTAAGATCGCCTAGTGTGGTGCGAGCGATTGGTTGCTAAGGCTTCTAGCTGGGCAGCCAAAGAAGTGAATGGGACCGCGAAAGACGATGAATTGGAGGTTGGGGCACAGTTCGTTGCTGTATTCATCGTATGGGAGCCGAGAAGCGCATTGATGTTGATAGTTCTATGCCAGTCGGAAGAATCTGAAAGACGGAGCGGTTGTTCATGGCGAGAGTTCGAGCTGGAACCCGCGTGTGAGCCCTGGGCATCGCCAGAGGAGTCGTTCTCAGGATTTGCGGGCGCCACAAGACTGGTGTAATCTCTGACACTAGATGCACTGGCACTGTAAGGCCAGAAAGTCCGGCCGGTGAGGGAGCCTCCGAGGTTTTGACCCAGATCCGGTCCGAAAAATGGGTTAGGAGGGAGAGGGGTTGGCTGTACCAGCTGGACAAAGTTGGGCGTCTCGGTCCACCAAGAGGGGAGGTCGAACTCGACATCGAGAGAAAGCGCCTGTTTCCAGCTTGACAACATCTCTTGAACTGGATCATTACGGGACACCCCCCATGATCGTACACGGTCGACTTCGTTGGCCATCTCGCTCACGAAGGTGGAACGGGAGGTATGCCCTCTGAGAGCGGCCTGAACATCCTGGCCCAAGGGACAATCGTTCAGGTCACACATGCCAATCTCCAGTCGAACCTTGCGAGGATTGATGTATTGTAGCCCGCTGAAAAGGACTTGCGCGTCGGCCTGATGCAGCACGAGCGTATCCTTCAGCGTGAACGATACGAGGTCTGGCAAGAGCGACATGAGGTGCGCGAAGGACGTATGGACGGTGTATGGAACCATGTGCTTGATGCCTCTCGTGTCCTCAGCATCTTCCATCGTACTCTTGGCAGCTCGAAACGGGGCGAATTGATTCGATGGGATGAGAGGTGATGGGCGAATAGTGAGATGCCTGATGAGGTTGCGCTTCTTCACAGGCCCGGTATCTTTCTTCAACGAGGCGACAAACTGGTCGATGGCATTATAACCGATGTGGGGGTGACGATAGAGGGCCGGAAGAGCGGTGAGAGTCAGATCGGGAGAGATCAGAAGTGGAATAGTGCCGCCCCGGATGGTGGCACTGGTCTGCCATCCTACAAATGGGAAGTCATCGTGTCATCAGTGGGACTGTACGCTTATTGATCAGGCTAGAGAACAAGAAAAAAAACGACTTACCATTGACGAGATCCTCATAGTAAAAGTCAAAGATCCTAGTCCATACATCCGCGGGCAACTCAGGCGGGTAGACCATTCTCCCCTTGCCCTTTCCTCTCGTTTTGGCTGCTTGCGCGGACGCAGCTACTGTATCTTCTCCATCGTCATTCGACACCTCGTCAAGGCTAGATTTGTGCTGAAAAGAGGGTCCACCGAGCGCCGAGAGAAGATTAGAGGTCGAGGTACCCGTGTGTGAACGCTTCGCAGGGTGGCCCACTGTGAGGCCGGCTGTACGCTGGCGTTTGGTGGGCGTGGATACCCCGGAGACAGCTTCGGTGGCGAGGTCGTCCATGATGATAAGCGTTCTGGCGTGTACGCTGGAGAACTATCAAGCGTTGAGCATCGCTGTCGTTCCAGATGGAGGGAGACGCAGGTAAATTCGACTATAACATGCGAACCGAGCTCTCTCTTATAGTGCAGCTTGCAGCGGCGGAGGAAAGTGAATGTTGAAAGGCGTCGATTACTTTAGCAGCACAGTGACTCTTCATATAGCTATAAAAGAGTGATGGGATGACGGGTTCTGGCCTTGATGCGTACTCTTACAGCTCGCCATTGCTGTGCAAGGGGGTCGAGGAAGGGCTGTTATGAACAAGGTTGTGAACATGAGACAGCACAACGACGCTTGGAGGATTCGATTCGCATTCGCATGATGAATCACGAACAGCAGTTACTAGTGGTCCATCGCGGTGGAGGTACTCGTACAACAACAAACCGATACAGTGAAGATCAAGTGCCACATTCCCTTTTTTAAGCGTATGGTGGTATGGTGGAGCTTTCAGATCCGAGTAAAGCCTAAGTTTGATCCCGTTGGCGGCTGTGTCCGCCTGTCGACCTGATTTTGAGATTGCCCTGACTCAAAATGTTGGGATTTCTGGAGATTTCTAGCATGACCATGACCATGACCATGATGAGTGACCACTGATATTTCAGTCAAATCATCCACAACCCCATGGTATAGAATAGATAAAATCGTTTCATGACATCTCTTGTTCATACACGGACGATCTCATTGTGATCTGGATTCGGCTCAGCGAGGCAAACGACGTACGATGCCACCTAGAATACCGACTCGAGCGTTCACGTCGCTCCCGTTCTCGCAACAGGCAGTGGCAAGCTCCTCAACCTCGACAGTCCCTCCACCCCCGACTGCTGGTCAATCGAGGCGGGCAGCGTCACCCAGGCTTTCCGCCCAGCAATATAGTACGGCAAGACCTCGGTCTCCTCCTAGTCAGCCCAAGTTGGAGCAACGAGTGAGCACTTTCTGGCCACTGCTCTGCAGCTGCTATTTTACTTCTATCTGAATCATGGACGAAGTCGCTGATTTTCCATCTTCGGGACTTTTCCCTCTATTCGGGTGTAGCGGTCATTCCACGCTTCACGTATCCACAGAGCATCAGCCAAAAACCCTTACGAAGTACTTGGAGTGAAGAAAGATGCCAGTGCTTCGGAGATCAAGAAATCATATTACCAGCTAGCCAAGAAATGGCATCCTGATTCCAGCAAGGAGAAAGATGCAAAGGACCGATTCCACGAGATCCAAAATGCGTATGATGTGAGTTTCCACTTTTGTTAATCGCACTGTCACGCCCCGTCCTGACACTAATCCACTGCTTCCTGTTCGCAGATTCTTTCCGACGACAATAAGCGACAAGCGTACGACAGATACGGTTCAGCGTCCACGCAGGAAGGGTTCGACTCTGATGCTTTCGCACGGGGAGGCGCAGGCGGTTTCGGGGGATTCCAGGGCTTCGGCGGTGGATTCGGCGGAGGGAATGCTGGTGACCTGTTTGAGCAACTCTTCGGCAGTGCTTTCGGAGGTGGCGGTGGCGGCGCTGGTGCTGGCGGTCCCTTCGGTCGCGCCGGGGGTCCCAGGTCGAGGCCTGTACGAGGGGATGACCTCGAAGCGTCATTGACGCTTTCGTTCTTGGAAGCTTGTAATGGCTCAAAACGCAAGATCGTCATCACACCCGTTGTCGACTGTAAACCGTGTACCGGATCAGGGTTGAAACCCGGCGAGAAGAAGACGCAATGTTCGACGTGTCGAGGAACAGGACAACAGACTTTCCAGGTCCAAGGGATGTTGATGGCTTCGACATGTCAAGCGTGCGGTGGAGCTGGATCGACCATCCCTCGAGGCTCGAGATGTGGAGAATGCGATGGTGTGGGACGAGTCAAGGAGAGGAAGGAAGTCGACGTCGATATCCCCGCTGGCGTCGAGGACGGCATGATGATCAGGATTCCTGGATCGGGCGATATGCCCCTATCGGCTTCAGGACCACCAGGCGATCTCCTCGTTCGAGTTTCCGTCAAACCCTCAGCGGTATTCCGAAGACAAGGCACGAACCTCTACCACGATGCCAAGGTCCCCTTGCACACCGCTCTGCTTGGAGGTGTGATTAGGATCCCTACGCTGGAAGGAGATGTTGACGTCAAGGTCAAGGGCGGGACACAGAATGGAGAGGAGGCCGTGCTTCGAGGAAGGGGAGTCAAGAGCGTATATGGGCGGGCTAGGAATGAGCGGGGTGATCTGATCGTAGGCTGGAAGATTCAGATCCCGAGGTGAGCAAGAGATCTTGGATGTTTCAGTGAAACGAAGACTATTCACCTGTTGGGGACTATCACACGCTCGTTTGGCGGCAGTGTAGTCTACGCCACTGAGACGTTTAATTTGCTGATTATCAATTCGATTTACACGCAGAACGCTTTCGCCATTCCAGAAGAAGATATTGCAAGCATACGCGGATGACGTAGAAGGTCGAACACCTGAAATTACATTTGGACCTCCTCCATCCACCCCCACATCGGCGTCAACTAGTTCTTCTTCTCCAAGCACAGGAAAAGGTGAGACCTCGTCACTCTATGGACATCATAGCCAATCCGGTTCCGCGCACACAGGCCCTCGAGACTTTGAGAGACCCTACCGTCGTCCTGTCTCTCCATCTGATTCGTCGTCGTCGCCGTCTTCCTCGTCTCCTTCTTCGAGAAAAGAACCCATCGAACCGGACTACACCTCTCGACCTGCCGGATCCCGGTCCAAGTCTGAGGAGGACGGCTCGGTGTTTGGGAAGGTGGCGTCGGCGATCGGAGGAGCGATAGGTTTCGTCGAACGTCTGCTCGGCAAGAAATAAACTTGCCGTTGAGGCCGTCTTAAGACTTGGAACGGCGTGAAGCGGGCGGTCTGGTCTGAGAACTCGGAGGGTCGAGGTGAGCCTTTAGCGAGAAGACAGCGTTAACAGGTTGGTTTGTCCCTTCACTCTACACAGGTCTGCAGTCCGAGCGAGAAGGAACGCAAGTTGATGGTGATTCGGCCAATCCTAAACCTACAGCGACGAGCACGAGCGAGACCAGCGCGAAGGACGGTACAGCTGGCTCCTCCACGGACCCTTCAGAGAAAGAGGCGACCGCTTCGGCAGGAGAGAGTCAAGTGAAACACGAGAAGGCGCAGGAAGAAAAGGATGCGGCTGAGGCTCAAGCTGAAGACGAGGAGAAGAAGTCTGCCACGGGATAACCGGGTAGGTCGGGTCGGGTACAGACTCGACCTTGAACATCTCTGGATCTGTAGGGCAGCTATAATAGTTCTCCTCAGAGCACATCATCAGGGACGACGGAAGGCAATCAGGACAAGGAAAACGGAAGATCCCATTTACACACTATAGCATTGCATTCGTATCGCATACGCACAACTCTGCATCTATGTACGAGCTTCAACCAAACTTTTCAGTATCAGTATCAGTATCAGTGACAATGTCGTATCAGTGTTGGCCACCGACAAGATGCAGCATAGTGCACTCACGCGGCGCTTCTGACAATGACGACAGTACTGTGGGTCATGAGAATCGTTATACATCATAAATCCGCATCCGCAGATGTGAGCGGCCACTTCCTCCGGCTCGGCTCGGAAGCGCTCGTCTAGCAACGCGCGTCTATGACTGAGATACGAAAATCACCACTGGCAATGATTGCTCGCCTAATGATCATCTTCCCGCCTGGCCTAAGCTCTAGCCAGTCGGGACTGTCGGGGGGAACACTCCTGTAACTTGAACGAGCAAAAATTGTCACGCTCCGTACGCGCGGTGTTCCAATCAAGATAGAATGCCTTGAGTTCGATTTTGCTTGCGGGAAGACCTTAGGCGATAGCGTTGACCGTACGCGGGTTGACTTGCGAGATGCGCGGGAAGCCTCCCATACCGTCCGGAGAGGGTTTCATCACCAGCTGACGTTGCGAGTAGGCGAGATTGCCCAGAATCAGGCCCTGCGTGGGGAGTCGGCGGGTGTGTCAGAAGCGATAAAACGGATAGAAAGAGCATACACTTGTCAGCTCGGAAATTTCCCACGGAAAGATAAGAATAGTTGCGGGATTCAATACATGACGTGCCACCAATAGCCCGTAGTGTGAGAGAGATGGGGTGAGAAACGCTAAAAGCTAAACGGTTCGGACTCACGTGATCTACAAGCGACGATATCACACAGATGATATCCTCCAACTCGACATTCCCGTCCTCGATCTCGCCTGAGCCTACGAAAGTCTGATGCGTAGCCGAAAGGAAGACCCAGGTTGGACATCGGTTCTTGACAGCGCTCGGGTCAAGGGAATAGTATGTTTTCAGCCTATCAGATTGGTATTGTACGTGAACGTGACGGAAAGGGTCAGTCAGCCAATGGTTGCAGGTAGATCCGGTTCGCAACTCTTGACAAGGGTTGATATATTGTGAGTGGAGTGGGAAGTAGCCATAGCTTGAGGACGCGCCGCACTTACGCTCGCCTGAAGAGATTTCGCCAAACCAGAATCTCTCCTCTCTCATACAAGATCAACCACACACTCCTCCGTCTGAACCATTCCCTCCTCTGTTCCAGTATCTTTCGCCAGGCCGGTACGTTACCCATCCTGAAAGCGTGTATGAGTGGCACATACTCTGGGAGGTCGTATTGCCTCAAAACTGCTTGAGAGGGTAGGTGTCCAAGTAGGAGATTCACGGGTATCAGGCGGATCAGTATCGATCTGGCTCGAGAGTTAAAATCGATCAGCTAGGCGCGCACAACGAGGCCCATACATCGAAGCCAAGGAACCTGCCTACATGATTAACGCACCTTCGTTGATCCCAGCATTCTCGCCCGTGAATATCCGTCCCAGGACAGTACCTCCACGCCTTGTCTAGCCAGTACTTTGCGCCCCTCATATCCAGCAGTACCACGCCCAGCTTCCCGCGCCAATAGTAGCTCTGACACACTTCGGTAGCGGGTACGAAGTAGCCACGAGATGATAGGCGCTTGTCTTCTGCTGGCGAGAGGGATGAGAGGGTTTTGGATAGGTCGGCCGCTTGGGTGTGCAGTTTTCGCTATGCGTTCCAACGAGACGACGTTGAGCCGTAATACCACCAGCGTCGTTCAGCTCTTCTTGACACTGATGGCTGTTATACGATGCCTTGAAGGTGTTCACTTACCTCCGCATAGATCCTGAACAAGACGTTTCCCAAGGCCCAGACGATATCGCCCACTGCATGCTGTTGATTTCCTGCGACGTTCCACTCTGATTCACTCATGTTTGAATTGGCGATTTGCATCGACCGTTCGATCGTCTGACGCGTCGAGTCTCTTATTGATCGCGCCGAGTTGGGATGTCGCAGAGGTAGTGTAGATGTTGCTGCGGCCTGTCCAGCCCAGTGTTTTCTATAACATCAGCAAATGATTCAGCGATGGGATGAGACGAGACGAAATAGGATATGCCACGTACCTTGTTAGACGCTTTCACGAACAGCTTGGCCAGAGCTACAATGAGCGGATTTAAGAACGCGTGGGCGTAGGTTCCGTCATCATTCGATACAGCATAAAGCTTGTTCGCCTCGCTGTATATATGCCATGCTTTAGCACATCAGGGCCACGTCATGTCGACTGTACCGTAGATTATCACTTACCCATACACCTGCTGTAGCCTCGAGTATTCTCCGTATGATCGCTCAGGTTCTGAGATAGCTTGAGCTTGATCCCCACGTATATCAACCAATACAGCGCTGAGGAAAGACGAAAGGTTGTCCTTGATGTCCTCTGCTACGAAATTGAGCTGGTTTCGAACACTAACTGGGCTTATGCTGTCCTCAGACACCTATCCGACTCAATGTCAGCTGGTTTTGCGGATAACAATCTCTCTTTTCGAATGTGGTGAGAGCAACAAGCAGTAAGAGCTCACGGTGGAT
The DNA here is from genome assembly GCA_036428585.1 of Kwoniella sp. CBS 9459. NCBI lineage: Eukaryota > Fungi > Basidiomycota > Tremellomycetes > Tremellales > Cryptococcaceae > Kwoniella > Kwoniella sp. CBS 9459. The sequence goes on along the minus strand of CP144066.1, from coordinate 1,304,188 downwards.
AGTGCCTGTCTCAGCGGACCAAAGAATGGGTGGGACGGATCAAGCGGTAGTGAAGTGACTAAGTTGTCCGCAGATCCGGTCGAGAAGCATTGCGCGACGTGCGAGACGAAGGTACCGATCAAAGCGGACATGGCGATGATAGCGTTCTTATCCTAACGAGGCGCTTGGCTCATGAGGATCTCTTGCCTGTTCTACTTGGGTCCAAGGTGGTCCCGCACGAAGAGTTTATGATGTAAGATTTTGTGCCGAAGTTCCGCAGCTGTCAGTTGTCAACAATACTTCGGATGCACTTGATTGTCCTCGGTCGGTCCTTGGAAACTAACTGGATCTGATTTCTTCCGCGCGTTTGATCCAGGCTTGAGATGTCGTGACGTCATCAGATAACCGCTCGAATCCCTCACCGTACGTAGTACAACGGAGCCGTGTCACTCTGGCCATCTTGTTAATCAACTTGAATCATGCACTGTCTTCATGCACAGGCTGGTATAGCCAGCCAGATAGCATTGAGAAGGAGCTACCCGAGGCCAAGAAATGGATTTGTAACATGAGTCGCTTGTTCTTCAGGAAGTGATGTCTCGATACGCTCGCCCTGGCATTCTAGAGTCATGAATTCGGCTGCAGCCGGGGATAGCCGAAGATGACGAGCGATAGATAGATGGTCGGCGGTCGTAATGTTAGTATCAGCTGTCGCATTGATGCGATTTGCCTTGATCACGATATACCCCACTCCGCTTCCTCAACGCCTTCTTAAGCGCCGCTCTTCAGACGCGGAAGATGTCGATGTCGCTATCCCCATTATTGTCAGGCGCAGTAACAAGCGAGTACTCCCTCGCTTCCGAAGTAGGCACAACCATCTTATCGGCAGGAGGCAATGCAGCGGATGCTATCATCGCCACGGTCTTAGCGATCAACACTCTCGCTCCATACCATTCTGATATAGGCGGTGGAGGCTTCGCGATCATACGTACCCAGGAAGGGGGTCATGAGGTACTGGATTTCAGGCATACGGCGCCGGTGAGTGCAATGGGGTCATTGCTATCATTCGTCTTGCCTGTGCTTCCGCGCGGGCAATCAGGCCAGACCAGGAAAAACCGAGACAAGATAGACAGGAAAGATGAGTCGAGCGGGGATATATGCTCCGTGGAGTATATGCTCATCAGTGCTCGAGGATCGCTTGGATATTAGGCGCTGGCGACATCCGAGTTCTACAGAGATCCAAAGGTGTCGACCTCGGTAGGCGGCGCAGCTGTAGCCGTACCAGGCCAATTGAAGGGTCTCGAAGAGCTGCATCGAAAGTACGGCCGACTTGCATGGCTCAAGCTCTTTGAGCCCTCCATCAAACTCGCTGAGGACGGGTTCGACGTGAAACCTGGGTTATACGAGGTGCGTGCTGCAAAGGAAGGAAGGAAGGACAGAAGGAAAATCGTCTTGTACTCGCGCGTGGTTTGAACTGACTGCAGAATTTTTCAAACACATCCACTTGTACAGTTCTTGATAGGCAACTACAGCTGGACATCTCAAGACCCATCCTTCAGCTCGCTCTTCGAAGGTGGTAAACCCTTACCAATAGGTGCGACATGGCGCAGACCAGAGTACGCGGATACTCTCCGCAAGATCGCTGAGGAGGGAGCGGACGCTTTCTACAGCGGTGAAATCGCTGAAGGCGTAGTAAAGGTCGTAAAAGACAGAGGGGGCCTGATGAGTCTGGATGATCTTAGAAGTGAGTTCAGTGATACATTGGAGTGAGGCATCAAGAATGAAGTTCGCGAACTCCAAATCCAAGGAGTCCGCTGATATCGTCTTCTCTAGACTACGAAGTGAAATGGCGCAAACCTCTATCCGCGCAGTATCGCGGATACACCCTCTGGGCACCGCCAGCTCCAGCCTCCGGCGCTATCTGGTTATCGGCCATGGGGATGCTATCGCGCTTCGAGCCTGAAGGCAAGGGCAGTATCACCGATCTGCATCGGCTGACCGAAGCCTTGAGGGTGAGCTTGACTCGTCGTCAGGGCTCGTATTTCAAGCTCTTCAGCTTTGCAGCTGTTCGAGGTCAGACCGACCGTAACTGTCGAGATGCGGGATGCGGGCTTTCTCGATTTTCCGCCGGACGGATGATCCTCTAAAGACCACCAATATTGAAAGAGGCCTGAACCATGGTTCAATCTAGGACATTCAAGCTGAATCTGAAGGTGGACCCCAAGCTAATCTACGCTGCTCACTTGTAGCTTGCCTATGGCCAACGGACAGCCTTGGGCGACCCAGACTTCGTGCCTGGCTTAGACGAAGAGCAAGCCTCTTGGCTCACTTCATCAGCCATTACAGAGCGCGCCAAATTGATCGATGATGAGAGAACCCATCAGCCGGATCATTACAAGCCGCCCAAGTAGGTACCTGTACTGCATACCATCTCCTTCGCCTACAGTTCTCTACACCTTTGGACTCGCAAGCAAGGGCTGATTGGCTCGGCTTTTGGCCCCACGCCCGCGCTCCCAGAGTTGAGATCGTCGAAGATCATGGCACATCCAATATAACAGCAGCAGACTCCGACGGTCTTGTGATCTCCATTACGACGACAGTCGGCCTCGGCTGGGGCTCGAGGATTATCGTGCCCGGCTACGGATTCGTTCTGAATGATTCCATGGATGATTTCTCTGTTGAAGGACGGCCGAATGGGACCGGGTATGAGCCGCAGGTAGCCAACTACGGTGAGTCCCCCTTTTGTCGTTCCATCAGCTTTTCATCTCCCGGCGAATGAATATCGCATGGATGCAATCCGAAAGCGCTGCTGACTCCTCATCTCACTATAAACTTGCGGATCAACGGCAATTAATCATATAGTCTTCGGGGGCAAGCGACCTTTGAGCTCGAGTTGCCCGTACATTGTCGAGCTCACGTCGACCGGGCAGCCCGTCTTATCCGGCGGTGCAGCAGGCGGAAGCACAATCATCTCCGCCAATACCCAAGTAGCTCGAAACGTCCTCGACTACGGTCTCACGCCGTTCGAAGCTCTCACACAGAGCAGACTGCATAATCAGATCTTACCTGATCACAGCCTGCTCGAACGTCCGGGCGTGTATAACGGTGTTCAGGTCGAAGGATTCGAGGAGGAGTCACAGACGGTCAAGGGATTGAAGGAGAAAGGTCATAAGATTGAGTGGACGGATCGGAATAGGAGTGTTCCTGTCGCGCTCGGTATACGGTCACTTCGGAACTATGAGCCAGAAGGCGGGGATACTGCTGGTACGGCGATTGCGGAAGGAGCTCGAAACGTCCGCGGATCCTCTTGGGAATGGGATCCTCAGGCGGAACCGAGAAGGGTCGATTCGGGGGGCAGTGTATTTCAGGCGTAGCGCAGCGAGGCTGATGTGTGCTGCTGCTGCGTAACTCGCTGCAGATCAACAGACACTGCTTTGATAATGCATGCATACCCTGTGCTTCGTTTTCGAATCAAGCTTCAATCATTTCATTCTCATCTATGAACATGTGGCATTCCTTCCGCCACTTTTGTATTCTCCTCTTCCCTCTTGAACATTCCTGTCGCCTTTTGGTCACACACCTGTCCACCCGTTAGGCACTTTTACCCTTCTTCGCCAAAGTTCGTCGGGTCCACTCCTCGGACGAGTTTCTTATAGCCCAAGTGAGCTCGTACGTCCTAGCTGCGTCCTCGTACGTCGACAATAGATCAGGCTCGGGACCGTTCTCGATGTTGTCAATGAAGTGGTTCATCTCGGTCTGGTAAGGGTCGTCTCCTGAAAAAGCACCACATACAAAGACAATGGTCAGTAATAGTACGCAACGCTGACCCTTCACAAGTAGGAGCAATGAAATAACGGAGAAGGCGAGACACATGATCGAGGACGGTGCAGTTTGATCACCTACCGGGAGTCGGGTGTACCTCAATCTGGTCTGATCCAGGTCGTCGCACGTGCAGCGCAGGCGTGCCGAAGGGGTCCGCGAGGCTGCAAAGCACGTCAGCGATACCGTTGCTTGGTCTTTCGACAAATATCACTCACATGAGTTGATACTGTAAGTGTGATCAGTGGGTGTATCAGCGAGTTATCCAAATTGTAGCAGAATGAGTACTCACTCCATCGGCATATACCTCGAGCTCGATGGCATAATCTACGCCATGCAGGGCGATGGCATGCAACATAGTCCCGACAGCGCCGTTCTCGTATTTCCTACATATTCAAAGGATCGCACAGTCAGCCAACTCCATCATTCGGAATCCCAGATGGGATAAGAGACAGCTGTGGCCACGAAGGGGTGCAGACTTACCAGCTCGCCGAGGTTGCTCGAGGGATTCGAAGGTCGTCGGGAATGACGGATTCGTCAAAGTTCTTCTTGGAGAGCACACCTGGCTTCTCGTGTGCCTCGAGGGCATGGGCACTATCAATGGAGCGATGATCAGCAGATCGAGCAGCAAGGATTCACTGGTTAGTTTAGGCTCTGGAGGAGGGAGATTTACCAGACGGTATCGATGTCGATATCTCCGCCAAAGTATCTCGCCAAATCACCTGGTCTCTGTCAGCCAGAGAACATACATGAACAGAAAACAGGCTCACAGATGTGGGTGGCCTGTTCGATGACAGGGCCTTGCATGATGTCCTTGTTCCACCACTCCTGCAAAATGCGACAATCAGGTCTCAGAGGCGTTTTGACAGGATAAAAGAATTAGGTGGAAGGGCGTTAAACGTACCGTCTTGATGGCGAGTTCGTAGGCAACTACGAATCGAGCGTTGGTCGCCATGCTGTGCGATATGCCGTATACCATCAGTGATATTCCTGTACCTGTCGAACGCTGATCGAGCTGATTTCACTCACACAGTGAGGTTGTTCTCTTTGATGATCTTCTTCATCTCCTGAACGGCTTTGAGGTACCTCAAGACGTAGCTGCGAGGCGGACACATGCACGTTTCCCAGTCAGTACTTCCTTGTTCAGGTCTAGGGAGATGAGGGACACTTACCCGACCGAGACAGGCGGTTTGTGCTCCTTCTCAAGCATCTGTCCCACCTTGATCGCCTCGCCTACGCTCTGCTCGAAGGGAGTCCCTGTCGCGACGGGCTTCTCAAGGAAGATGGCAGCGTTGGGGAAGAGCTTGTTGAGCTGTACTTCGAGGTCATTGTGCTTCTGCAGACCGCCTCGGACAATAGGGGGTGTGGCGACGAGGATTGCTCTGTGTTACAAGGGATTCGTCGGTAAGCTGAAGCACTCTACGCTGGCAACGCTGGACCGATTTGTAACTATAACGATAGGATATAACGGGAAGCTCAATGGTGGACAGACACGGATATGAATATTGAGAGGGGGTTACCAACTCACCTGGGCTCCTTGGCCTTCCCCTCATCGACCCTATTCCTAAATTCCTGCAAGCTAGGCAAGATGACAGTGTCCTTGTACGCATCCTTGACAAAGCTGTCCCTCTTAATCTTGAGCGCTTCTTCAGCTCGGGGAGGGTTCACCTCGATCACCGCGTCTACTTTGAGTCGAGGGCCGAGCTTGGCTTCGATTCGCCGAGTGAGGTTCCATGGGCCTGTGGGCGAGCGAGCGGGGAACAGGTGGTCGCGGAGGTGCGGGTAAAAAAATGTTAGTTTTGCGCATGCGAACTCTCCCCTTCTTGTTTCCTTCTTCTTTCGCCTTTGAGGAGACTCCGGTCCCCACTTGCCGAATAGCCGGCCACTTCTGGTGGTCATACAAAGGGGTACAGGCTTTGGTCACTTACCCTCTGGTGTGCCGAACATGGCCTATATGGGGATGGTTGAGGAAGAGTGTTGGAGGCCTCAATCAGCTTTTCGGAGATCATTTCCTTTGGCAGGCAATAGCAGCGCTTAGAAGGGTTACTCACGTAGCCTGCTCCGACAAGGAGGACGTGGAAGTCATCGCCCGGTGCGACTTGGGCTTGACTGCGATCGACGGATACATATACATGGAGATGATCGGTCAGCGCACGCTGGTCTTGTCAGAGATCGAAGTCGATCAGGATCTGGACGTGTCTTTTCACTGTCACCAATGCCGATGGTACACGATACACTCGTAGCAGTATCGCAGGAAGCGACACGTCATCGGACAAGGACAGGGACAAGGACACGGAAACTCACTCGAAGGGCACTTGGTCGTTGACTGAAGACATAATCGGCGGTACTGTACGATGCAATGAGACACACAACCTGATGGGTGATGCAGCTGAAACGAAGGTGGATTTCAAACGTAGATGGACTAACTGCGTCTCAAGAAGGTTGATTCATTATGAGTATTGGGGCATACGACTTGTCCCCTCCGTTCCGATCTGGAAGTAACCTACGAGTAGCTAGCTAACTAGGGCCAGAACCAGAGCCTATACGCTTGGCAAGCTTGCCCTTAAGCTTGGTATGTAACTTATGATTACAGTATGTAGTGTAGGCTACGCTATCACCATCGGCCGCCTTTGCTAATTAGCATTTTCACATCATCGTACAGTACGCACACTGTAGGAGGATGATGCAATCATCTAGAATCTAGAGAACCGCTACCAGGCACGATCGACCAGATCTCGAACCCCCTTTTCGCGTCCACGCTTAAATGCTTAAATTTATCTGATATTGTTCAACACGTGCGTTCGGCGCGATGTACGTTGCATCGGTCATGGATCCATACGATGAGCAATATGCATACAAGTCATCTTGAAACAAAACAGTCGAGATCCCATCAATGCGTATGAAGTCTAGAGATTCAGAGCTAAAGAATAGTAGGAGTGAGGAAACCAGAGAGATGCAGAGCGGAGTCGAGGCAAGAGATCCGCCCACTGAATCGTTTCTGTTCTATCCCCTCTTGCGCTTCAAGATTCCCTTGGTAGGTTTCGAGGGCGCTGTCTCGCCTTTGGCGAACGATACCCTCTTGGCCTTTTTGGTCTTGGTCTCCTTGACAGAAGCGGCAAGCGATACCCTTTTTCGCTTTTTAGCAGATACAGGCTCAGGTTCGGGTTCAGGCTCGGATTCCTCTTCTTCCTCATCCTCTTCTTCGTCATCGTCCTCTTCTTCCACATCGGAGCCTGATGACGGTTCGGGCCCGTCTTCGAGGTCCAGCTCCTCACCGTCGTCTGAGCCGATCACAAGACCGTCCTCATCGTCGTCTTCGTCTTCGTCATCCAGTTCATCCTCGTCCTCGTCGTCCTCTTCATCCTCATCTTCATCGTCCGAAGGACCGGCCAAAGCAGTGTAATCATCGTCAAGGATCACCTGAGAAAGAAAACATCTAGTCAGCTTCTCTCGGTCCGGTGTCGACAGAAAACATGGAGCCACACTCACGTCTCGTGTGTCGAGATCGCCGCTCTTGAACCTGACCAGACCCTTGGCATTCTCCTTCTTGAGCTCCTTCTTTCCCTTGCATTTCTCAAGCACTGAAGACATGTCGTACTCGCCCGTCTTCTCGACGTCCATGCTTGTCGAAGAGCTCGAGGACGGGGTGGTGTAGTACGGGAATACATTGTGCGCCCAGTCTCTCAACAGGATTCGAGCAGCTGCCTCAAGGTCGGGTTCACCGTGCTGAAAGAATCGAACATGTTTAGCACATTGTACAGTACCGCGAGCGCTTCAAGGCGACCACTCACCTTCCTGATTCGGCCTTGAGCACGAGCAAGACTGGTCAAGAAAGCCTCAACATCACCGGCCTGGATGAAGGGGATGTTATAAGCGAGCATGAGGTCCTGGTGATTTGATCTCTTGACAATGTAGTTTACTACAACCGTTACACGAAGTCAGCTGCTGCATCCCTCTCTTGGTTCCGGAAGACTTAGCTCACCAAGCGGGAACACGTCCTTGACTTTATCGACTCGTCCGAGATTTCTTCTAAGCAGATCACCAGCCAATCGAGCTTCAAGCTGATCCCATTTAGCCGGGTCTACCTCCTCATCGTCCTCTTCTTCCTCCTCGTCCTCGTCCTCCTCTTCTTCCTCGTCGTCCTCGGCGTGCTCCCAGCCAGGCGTGTCGATAAGCCTGATCTTCTCACCGTCTACTTCGATCTCGACTTCAACGGGAGCCTTAGTCGTAGGCTCGGGCTGCTTAGCGGAGTTCGCCAACGGGACGGTTGAAGCTACGGTATGTTTACGTTGAGCAGGGGCGAGCAGGGAGTTGAGCACCGAAGTCTTGCCGACCGAAGGAAGACCCATGAAAGTCAATACGAGGGGACTGGCCGGCTCAGCAGAGGCCTTCTTTGACGATCCCTTTCCTTTGGGAGCGGGGTTCTTCTCAGCAGCCCAAGCCTTGATAGCCTGGAAAAGTTCCGCTCGGCCAAGAACGCTTGAGGGGTCAATGGAGGGTACGGGCGCAGGAGTCTTCGACGATGAGGCAGCCGGTTGCGTAGAGAAAGCAGACTTGTAGAGGAACGCAGGGATGTCGATCTTAGAGAGCCATGCCTGAAGCGCTTCTCGAGGTACGAGGTCTATACATAATACCGAGTTAGCATTCAAGTCATCGGTGATGGCAAGCATGATGAATGTCACTCACCAATCTTGTTGATCAAAAGGACGATCTTGCCCTCGGCCTCTCTCACGAGGCCCTCGACGTGACCGCTTCTTCCACCCATGATATCCCTCGCATCGACAACCTCAACGACCACATCTGCCCTGTCCAAAGCATCTTGCAAGGTCGGGATCGCGGTATCAATCAAGTCGGGTACGTCTTCCACAGCCGCCGCAAGTTCCAAAGGCTCGGCAAAGCCTGTCAGAGGCTTCCGGGAAAGTATGGACGTGCCGGCCAGGGAGATGATACCGGGCGTGTCACCCTCGGGCTCTTCTTCGGGAGGAGCAGACTTGGCGGCTTTGGCAGCTTCTCGTCGAGCAATCTTCTCTTCTTCAGCCTGCACAGAAGAGGGCATCAATGATCAGCCACTACTCGTTACTTTGACGGAGCACATAAATGCTGAATTCACCTTTCTTCGTTCTTCAGCGAGCTCAGCGATGATCTGGTCTTTGAAGGGGAACGAGTTGGGGATTCCCGGGTCCTTTTTCTTGTCTGTTCAAGGTTCAATGAGCTCCAATCAGCTTCTCGTCCTCTCTTTGAATTGAAAAGTATTGTTCACTCACTGGACTTCCACGTTACATCCTTCTTGCCGGCCTTTCTCGTCTTCCTCTTAGTTTCCGCCGCCTTCTTGGTGATCTTCGCCCTATCACGGGTATTCTGACGGTTCGATGTTCCTGCGAAGAGCGAAAATTGATGACGGCTTGATCAGCGGCTGCTAAACACTTGAATTAGGTACTGACTGGCTCGACTTACTCTTTCTGATTCGCGGCATCGTTGTAACCTAGACTTGATGAATACACAAGGATCAGACGACCTCGAGTGATGTAAGATGTAGTGTCTAACTATGGACAGCAGCAACAGCAGCAGCACTCGGTCTCCATCCAATATTTTGACGGTTGCAGCCATGCCAGTCTCAAAATCTTGTGCTGGCCTCTCGACCTCCACATGGCCTTAAGCAGGCTACCCGGTTAAGGTGCCACCAGAACGAGTTCAGTTCGTACGGGCTAAATGGAGGTGCTCAATAAGCTTGCACCTCTCTATTGTTTGTTTGTCTCCTTTGGGTCAGGTCACATGACTCGATGACTTAACAAAGCACATTCCTCGACCCTGACCAAAGTAACCAAGCAAGCAAGCGCGACTATCTTTGTGTGCGGCAACCAGCAACGAATAAATCAACAAACATGCCATACGATCGCCGTCATCACATAATTAGCTTACCCTTGTCTCTGCTTTCTTGAGTATCTTATCATTTTTTATTTCCACTTCCACTTCTGGACTTCTCCCTCGTCATCGAGCTGGAAAGGCTCAGCAACACAACATGTCGTTCCCAGCACCCGGATGGGCCACCGACGAACTGGCTGAAGAATGGCCAGAATCATCGCCCTCACCTCCGCCCGCTCGACCGATCGACTTACCACCTATCCCTCAACCGCGATACGATGCTGATTCAGTACGAGCTAAACGGGGATCGCTACGAATGCTCGGTACAGCATCTGCGAGACCCTTGCCACCGTCAAGGAGTGCTAGCTCGGCCTCTGCATCCAACGGCAATGGCGAAGGCAAGATGAGGATCGTATCTGGACATGTCGATGAAGGGAGAGGTCATCTTTCGAGCTTTGGCCATGGCATCGACTCGGGTCTCCCGTCTCCGCCTTCATCAAGATCGTCATCAGGATCGGGCCCTGCCTCTGGCTCTGGTGCGATCTTGCATGATCTTGGAGCGGCAGGGACGTGCGTCGTCAAAGATGGAGTAGAGGATAACAGGGGTCAACATCTCGCTAGAAATCCTATGGGACCGAAAGGAGGCAAGGATATATTTGGCGCTTTACCGCTCGAGAGGATGTTCGACCCACCTTCACCTCCCATTCGGTCGCAAACAGAAGCTTCAGAAAAAGAAGAACCCTTATCTACTTCACCGCCTGAACCCATATCAATACCCATGTCATCGACACCCGTCACTACCCCCACACCAGCTGCCGTCAACCACGCTCGACGGACCTCACATCCGTACGCTCCTGCCAATCCTTCGAGGTTGAGCAAGTCCGTCACCCCATCTTCCAACGATTCGTTTACTACAACAAGCTCGGCAGGTGGATCACTGGCCCCTAGGCCAGTTCTGGACCAAGACGGCTTCGATGAGCATGACTCCCTAATTCGAGATTCGACGATCTTGCACGACGATGAGATCTTGGCCTTATCTGAAGACGAGGACCTGCATACCGCATCAAAACACGACGAAGAGGCTGAGACCAAATCCACTAGATTGGGCGAGATAACACTCAAGTCCGGAGAGGTGGAGACCGACATGTCCCCGTTCAACAGACGGGCCTCGGCCGACTATCCTTTCACGTTCAATGCTCCTCGACACCCCTCGACCGGATCGCCGGATCTGCGTGAATCGTCGGAACGGTCCATCTTCGATCCCGATCTGGACGCAGGTGCAGAGGGACCATCTCATTCCACTCTCAACATCCGGTCTAAACGCGTCGTACCCCCTCAACAACAACCACCAGCCCCTCGAGGGGTATCTCAGCAGTCCTCAAATCCTGGTCTTCGGCTTTTCAGAAGCACCTACGACACCTATACGAGAGAACATCTATCAGCGTTAGTGGACAGTATAGCGATTGAACCATCACCATCACCGCCGAACAACCCTGTCGCTGGAAGAGCCTCGCGCGATTGGTCACCCGCCGCGGAAGGCTCCTTATCGCCATCCACCTCTGGATCGAGGTCCACACCGAGTGGGTCTAGTCTGTCATCTGACGCAAGATCATCGAAGAGATTAAGGCTGTCGCCTCCTTCTCCGCCTAGGCGTAATGCTGCGTCGAGAGACTGGGGAGCGCATGGACGAGCCATGATGGATAAGATCAGAGGACGAGACGCTGGCGAAGAAACAACTACAAGTGCGAGCCGCAGTCAGACGGCAGACAGCAATGACCAGGACATCGGTGAGTTGATACATGCAGAAAGGATGACGGATTGTACTTGCGTTCTGGACGGCCGACTGACTTCGTCCGATCTAGATGGCGGACCCACAGTCGACTACGCTACGCTTCCACCTACACCCCCGCAGGAGGTGCTCGAGACCCGCCAAGAACCCGCAGATCGACGCACGCATCGATCCAATCCTTCCACGACTTCGTCAGGCTACCTCCGTGCGGCTGAGGATATCATGGCTCGCATCAAACAGCGAAAAGTTTCTGAATCTGCTTCCGGCGTCGAGAATAGCCCAGTCGCGATCGGTGGTCGACGAATTCTGTCCGAGTCCGATGAGAATCAAATGTGGGAGGAAGGAGCAGAAAAGTATTCCAAGTCCAAAGGAAAGGGAAAGACCGGACCTAGCCCGAGACGGATGCTTAGACGTTTGAGCGCGTCAGAGGAGGTGAAGAGGATTGCTGAGGCAAACAGTGGTAGCGGTAGCGAAGAGGAGCAAGCGCAAGAGCGACCTATCTCAGCTCAATCACACGTCCAGTCAGGACCGCGACGAGGACTCGAGGAGAGAAGACCGACAAGTCGAGCGTCAGGGACGAGCAGTTCCGGTGCGCAGTCTCAGCCCCAGACCCAAACTCAAGCCCAGTCGACACCGTTCAACGCTGACGATCTGAATCGGTTCATGTCCTCTTCCACCCACGTCACTTCCACGACCATGTCAACCTCTTTCGTCAAACACCGTGGTCCCCGAGCAGCCGCTGGTCCAGGCAGCGGAATGAGGATGATCCGGCCCGACGACGTGCAAGGTGTTGTACCTGATCGAATTGGTAAGATGAGGTTCGACAGAACGGGCATGAGATGGGTTAGAGAGGAGTTGGGACCCGTTGATGAAGCTGGAGAGAGCAGGGCTGGAGGAAGCGAAGAGAGTGTTGATGTCTTTGCTGGGATGGAAAGCCTGCCAGAAGAGGGTACGAGAAATGGGACTCTGCCTCGTCAACAGCCACCACAGCAGAATTACCAGTACGAAGGAGAAATTTCGATATTCAGCTCAACAACCACTTCTGAGAACGAGAGCATCATTATTCAAGAGGCTGCCCCGACGCATGTTGATCAAGAACAGTCTGCCTCCGAGACCGGCTCAGAATCAGACGTGGACGAACCTACAGAGATGCCGCAACCCTTAGCATACACTCATGCGACCCTCGACATCACTTCGCCTCACCGGCCATTGATCCACCATGTCGCTTCCGCTCCAGCGATCATGACGCCCACTCCGTCGGCTCATGCGCCTCGACCCATCCGTTCAGCATTGAGGAACGGTCCCACTCCCGCAGCGTTCCGCAAACGAGCAGGCTGGTCCGACGAGGCCACTCCAATCGGATCAGGCCGAGGTGTCACACCTGCCAGTAGCGGAAAGAGGTCCGTCAGCTTTTCAGATGGCAAGAAGGCAGGCAAGATTGTTGGGCTGGAGGTCGAAATCAGGACGACAAAATGGAGTGCAAGCGCGGAACAGGGAGACCTGTTCAAGGAGAGCTCCAGTCATTCTGGCAGTGGTGAGGCAAGCAGGAGCTTCTTGCCCAGTGCCCGAACCAACAGGATCAAGGGGCTGCTGGAAGATATGGAAGGAATGAGTGAGTGTCGATTGAGCACGGCTTCAATATCACAAGGCCTTGATCGCTGACTTGGATCGTCCAGGTCTTGAAGATGAGACCCCTTCAAAACCATCAAGACAGTCACAACAGCAAAACGGCCGACCTCCCTCTCCGGTCTCTCCGGCGCACTCGTCAGCCTCCGAGTCGACCGTACCTATCCGATCATTCCGAGGCGGGCGATCGTTCGCGCGAGCTCACACGCCACGAAATCCTGGCGATGCGACTTTCCTGACTGAGTGCTCGTTCGGTGTTGCGCACGATAAGCTTGTCGAGCTCATCACGGACGTGCAACCTTTCGAGCCGCATTGGGAGCAGCTCAAGTCGATCAACCTGAAAGGCAAGGGGGCGGATAGCGTCGCGAGGCTCAAGGAGTTCTTACCCCTTCTCGATGAGGCGAATTTGGACAACAATGCCATCTCATACCTCAGTGGTATACCCTCGACGGTCCGAACATTACATGTAGCTGGTAACAAGCTTACGAGCTTGACGTCTGTTGACCATCTGAGGAACCTGCAGTACCTTGATATCTCGCGAAACCAGCTCGATAGCGTAGCTCGTAAGTCCAAGACTTCTTGCGACGTGGTGAAGTGCCGTGAAGAGAGTTTGGCTGACATGACTTGTACTGCGTTCTTAGAATTGGAGTGCTTGAAACATCTTCGAGAATTGAAGATGGACAACAATACCATTACCGATTTATCAGGCATCATGGATATGGACTGTCTGATCAAGCTCAGCTGCGCAAACAATGAGGTTGAGAATCTCGACCTGTCGCAAGCGAAATGGAGCAAGATGGAAACCCTCAACTTGGCTAATAACAGGATCAAATCTGTTCGAGATTTGCACAGACTCAGCTCAATCGCTTCCATCAATCTGGGTGAGTTGCATTTCTCCTTGTTGTAGGGGCATCGAGTCGTAGAGAACAAAGTTGACATATCTTGCGGTGGATCGTCGAGCAGACGGCAACCAGCTTGAACACCTGTCTCCTTCTCGACCGATGCTCAGCGTCCGAGTATTGCGGTTCAGTGAGAACGATATCAGACTCTTTGACCTGTCGCTCTTCCCGAAAGTCCGCACCCTGTACGCGGATGGCAATCGCCTCACTCAGCTTTCTCGCTCATCCGCCTCGTCCTCTTCGAATGGTCGTCTCGAGAACCTCTCACTGCGAAATCAAAGGATCTCGTCCAACTCGAGTCTGAGATTATCGTACAAAGACCTCGAAAACGTGAAACGGCTCTACCTCTCTGGCAACGCCCTGTCAGAAGACTTTTTCCCCTCCAAGCCTCTCTACGCGTTGGTCTACCTCGAAGCGGCCGCTTGTAGGCTTTCAGCCTGGCCGGCTGGCTCAGCATTCGCGACAAATATGCCCAACTTGAAGGTCTTGAACGTGAATTACAATCATCTGCCCAATCTCGATGGGGTCAGGGGCCTGAAAGGCCTGAGAAAGTTGACGCTAGTCGGGGGACGACTGGGGAGCGATGCGGATGTAGAGCGTGGTGTTTCTCATGGGAGAGGAGTATTGGAGGGCTTGAAGGGACTTGAGAGCCTCGAAGAGGTTGACCTCAGGTGAGTTTACAATCTACGGACTTCGTCGGCTTCGGACACCGGTCATGCCCATACGGATTTCCGGATAGCACGGGAATGTAAAGGATGAAAAGCTGATGTTCGTATGTTTGTTATAGAATGAACCCTTCAACCCTGAGCTATTACTTCCCCCTACTCTTGCCAAGTTCCACATCCGCCGCCTCGGCACTCGACCCCTCTTCTGCGCCCGCTACCACCACGACCACGGGCATCTCTACCGGAAATGCTGGTGCCCCGTCAACGGTGTGGACGACATACGACGCGCGATTCCGAAAGAACTTGCCGGACGAGTGGTACTCGAAACGGCTCGTCTACAGAGGCCTGGTGATGCGCACTTGTCCGTTGGTGAGGAAGTTGGATGGTGTGATGATTGAGGATGGGGAGAGGAACAAGGCGGGGCTGTTGCTTGATGCTGCGCTGGGAAGGCGATAGGTGGGCGATATCGAGGGTCCAGAGCCGGGATGGGGTTTTTTAGCTCCTGCGTAGTGAACGAGAGCGAGTGGCGATTAGATTCATCATTTCCGTAGCATACCTTTTACCTTACTCACATTTTCTTGCCTTGTACTCTGCTTTGTTGAATAAAAATGCACATACGCTCTTCGATGTGTATCGATACGAACATGAATATACGCGTTTTGGAGGAAGTCGCTTCGGCGTTGCGTTCCTATTGCTCGGTTCATATGTGCGTGATTTGTTTCTCTGTCGGTGTCAGCGTCAGTGTCAGTGACATTGTCATTGTCAGCGGAACGGATGAATTGCACGTTAGCGCATCGCATTTTCGTGCGAGTCAAGGGCATCAAAGTCCTGGGTCAGGTCAGGTCAGGCTTGGTTTGGTTTGGTTAACACACCGGACATTGCGAGTGAGTTCCGCAGACGGATTACAGTCCTGGCGCAATTGCAAGTACGAGGCAATAGACACCTGGAGTCTGAAGCCTGAAGCTTTGAGGTAGAAAGTGGAAGGTGCTTGTGCTGGTGCTCAGTCACCCGCTTCAGAGTCCCGTTTGATCCGCTCGACTATCGATGTTCTTGCATCCGTCTCTCTCTCTCCCCTCAAAACACATTCGTTTATGGCCTTTGCTGTTTTGTACAGTAAAAGACTGTGCATTGCAGCTCTACTGCAGTAAACAAGTACGCAATTGTTCTCTGCTTACGCTTACGTCGCCCTCAATTCTCCTTCAACTTTCATCTTCTTCCTTCCGGAAGTGTACCGGATCAAAACATTTCGATTTCGCCCTTTTTGGGTCACCGAGTCCATCCATCCTTCTCCCAAGCCGAGCCAAGGAGATGGGGTCCTCCTGACCACACAGTTGCGTTGCTCGTCGATTGATCAGATCTTACACCATGCTTCTATAGCTCTAGAGGTCCGAGGGGAGGTTGGGTTCGGGGAAGTCCTTGGTCATGTGCTCCTGTATTACATCGGATCGGATCAGCTCAGCGGTTTTTGCTGCATAGCATCGGCACGTATAGTATGATGGTACGAATCATATGCAACGACGATGTGGGCTGGCCTGGGTCCGGCCGCTGAGTTCACGCGCGCGCTCACCTTGTAATGCCTGAAGTAGACCTTCTTGCCGGCCTCTTCAATCTCCTTGACCTCCTCGGGTGTCAAATCAGGCAGCGTGTCGACCTCGGAGAGCTTTTTGATGTTATCAGGCTTGGTCGAAGTCGTGACGGCCACAGCGCCGTACTGGATCGTCCAGAGCTGCAGAACATTGGCGATGTCCACAGGCTTGCCAGTGTCCTTCTCGATTCGAGCAGCGATCCGCTCGAGGATGGGCTTGATAGGTCCGCCAGTGGGGTGTCGGAGCAAGGGCGTCAAGGGACCGTAGGCCTCAATCTTGATGCCGTGCTTGGCGTGGATGGCAAGCACGGGCTCGAGGTGTGAGAGGACGTATGGGTGGAACTCGAACTCTGCGCGCGCAGATGTGGCGGGATGAAGCTTCATTAGCTCGTGCTCGTGTCAGGATACTGAGCAGATACCGCCCGGGTGGACCGTTCCGCACTATAGAACAGATAGATGGGAAGTCGCGCCCACTTACGGTTCACAACAGGCTTGATCCTCGCTACCTTGAGAACATCCTCGAGGTCCTGGGGCCTGAAGTTGCTGACTCCGAGACTGACACCCTCGAGAGTCCCGTCGTAGACGAGGTCTTCGAGCAAGGTCCAGTATTGGCCGATCTTGCCTTCCTCGATCACGAAGGGGTTGTGGATCAAGAGGAGGTTGGGCTTGCCGCCCAAGAAAGAGATTCGCTCTTCGACGGTGGCTCGGACGGCTTCGGCAGTAGCGGGTTTGTCTAAATAATAATTGGCCAAACCGCCGCAAACTCATCAGTACTACTCTTCTGCTGCGATTCCCACTCTTCCTTTGCTCATTTTCGGGCATATGATGATCACTCACTGCTACCGGAAACTATGGAGGAGAATTCGAAAAGCTATGTCAGCGTTTCTGCTATCATTTCTTTCAAGCCTAACGCCCACGATTCACGCCATACTCACTCTTGGTGGTGACGTATACGTTTTTCCTGTCAACGCCGGCCTTTTGGATAGCCTCAGCAGTAGCCTTTTCAGTCTTGTACAACTCGGCGGTGTCGATATGTCTCAGACCGGCCTTGAGGGCCTCGATACCGCTGACGACGGCTGGGTCGTTCTTGCCGTTCAGACCACCGGATCCGTTTCCCCATCCGAGAGCGGGGATGGCAGTACCGTCTGCGAGCTGGATAGTTCGGGCCATCTTAAGTTCTGCAATTGCGTATATCGAGATGGGGTGAAAAGATGAAGTGTATGTATCTACGATTGCAGATGAGGTTGTCACACTTTAAGAGGAAGAGCAAAAAAGAAGTGGGAGCAGGGGACAGAATTCTTCTCTCTCAGTCTCGATGTCTATTTAAGCCTATGTGATCAGTAGTGTCATCAGGGGAAAAGCAGATAACGCGATATGGCGACTCACTCTGCTGTGCTCTAAACCGCCGGCTGTCAGGCTAATTGCTCCGTACAAGCACACAGGTGGAGGTGGAGGTTAATAATAGTTACTAGGGTAGTAAGTAGTACGTCACCATTGAACCGCACCGAATCCGGCCGGTGCCGGTCGATTCACTGTACGCGGTTTAGCCATATATCCGGGCTACAAGCCATACAGCCACATACAGTCATATGGAGGCACACTGCAGCGTATGGTAGTCAGGCATGCGTCAGATGGATGGACATCTGAAGCTATTTATCTAACTATCTATCTATCTATGTTGCAAGGAAGCTCATGGACTCATCGGATGACATGCATACTCAGAATCAGTCAGGGAGCAGGATGTACTGTAACGTGACAAAAGCATAATTTTCCTGTAATTCAGCAAGGTTAAGGGCCGGAGAGCACCGGTCGGCGGGGGATCGCTTGATCACCTGACCCCACACAGCTCAGTCGCTCGTCGCCGGATCTCTTGAAACCACTTCCGTCTTTCACCAGCATGCATCAGATAACCAGAAAGCGGACAGATCTCATTCCTGCTATAAGGCAGCTCAGGTATGTGTTGGTCGATTACAGGTGCCTAGTCTAGATTAACGTGGAAGAAAGGCAAGCGAGCCAAAGAAAAATCCACTGCGGAACGGTAACAGGCAGCGAACGAACGAACGAACCAAACATCCTATTGTCAGTCAGGCCCCGCCCCACAACGCCGTCAAATCTCCTTTTTTCCACCGAACGACGCAACGTCGATCTCTTGACTTTCTGTTGCGTTGATCCAAATTCCAAAATCATCAGCAGTTCAGCAACATTGCAGCTACACGGTACTCTAACTTTTACATTCCGGACGATTCACTCATTCTCTCTGCCGAGACACCGAGACACCGAAACACCGACGAAAACAGCTTTACCCCGCATTCGCGACAGAGGAGACCCACACGTTCACTTCTTATTCGACTTCATTTGGAACGCGTTGCCGCATCCAGCATGCCTCGCGTCCCGTCATTATCGCCCACGGCTCAGCGTCGGCCATCGATCTCGGCCTCAGGCTCGGAACAGCCTCCGAAATTCGTTTTCGTGGCTTCAGCT
Organism: Kwoniella sp. CBS 9459; assembly: GCA_036428585.1. NCBI lineage: Eukaryota > Fungi > Basidiomycota > Tremellomycetes > Tremellales > Cryptococcaceae > Kwoniella > Kwoniella sp. CBS 9459. Next base: position 1,285,486 of record CP144066.1, on the reverse strand, counting down.
GCGGCTTTGGCGCACGCGAATGCCGGACCCTCTCGTCAACCCGATACGAGCCGTCTGCCCGATGGCTTGGAAAGCATTGCAGCCGTCGTGGAGCTGCTGAATCGACGGCAGCCACCGAGCTGTGATGCGTGCAGGACAAGGAAGCTCAAGTGCTCGGGAAGGCCATCCGTCATTGAGCTCGATCACGAGGCGACAGCTACTGTCCCATGCGATGTGAGTAGAGCTGAATCTGCGTATTGGGCCCACGTTCAAGGAGGCGAACAGTATCTTGGACCATGCTTCCACGCTGTCCCGCTGACGCCTGCTCTTGTAAACAGCATTGCCGAGAATGGGACCTCGACTGCTCGTACTTATATCAACGTAAACGACGAGGTCGGAAGAACAGAGTAGTCCAGCGATTAGCAGAAGAACAGCGTGCACGACGGAGATCTCAAGGCGGAGATGATGCTTCCTCTGGCCACGTTCAGCCAAATCAACTGCAGACCCAACGGGATGGTAGCTCCAGCGATTCGGACGATGGTAATGGTGTGCTTGGAATGAACAGAAGAGATAGCTACAATGGGAGTATGGGTGGGATAGCAGAAGGGTACATGCCAAGTGCGGCTCAACAGCACCCTTCAATCGTGAGTGTGCCTTTCGAAGCTCCTTCTGGTGATCTCGCTGCTACTGTATGACTGACTGAGCTTTGCGTGATTTGTCCGATGCCTACTCGACCTAACCATACAGCGGCCGTTGCCATCACCCTCCATACCCGTTCCACAGCTATATCAGCACCAACCGCCTCCTGCTGCTCCTTCCAGTGCGACGCATTCCTCGAGATCATTCTTCCCCTCTCCGCCAGACCCCCAACCATTCTACCAGTCTATACCGCCTCATCCCCAGGACCGGCCCTTCTCATACCCACCACCGGCTCCCCAGCCGGGTCCATCGTCAGCAATAGCACCCCATGAGCCGGTACTACCTCATGATCCGTTGCATCAGACGTTCCAGCCTCCGACGTTCCAGCCTGTCTTCCACGCCGCCGCACCCGACTCCACATCACCGAACAACGAGGTCTCGCCGTCTATAGCCATTTCAGAAGCGAGCGTGCCGCCAACGACGAGTATAGAGTCGATACTGCCTAGGGATCTGGCCATGCTTACAATTAGACTATACTTTGACCACGTAAGCGGCAATACCACGCTCGTATCAGTTTCAAGATAAATATGCCCTTCTGACCTTGTGCGACCCTCGATTCAGGTATACTCCATCATACCGATTATCCACCGCCCATCGTTTATGGCTGATCTGAACAGTCGCGAGGAAGAGAGAAGACCTATCTTCTTCGCTCTAGTCATGGCTATCATCGCCACGACCCTCATTCATGTGAGTGAACACGAAATTATGATAGTTATGTGTGTTGAAACCCCAGTATTGGCAATAGGTACCGAAATCTTACTTCCCGATTCCTGCGGAGAGCGTCAGAAAGCTCTCGGACAAATGCCTCAAAGCATGTTATGCCGTGGCGAGGAGGGAGATGGACAGTCCTACTGTAGACTTGGTCTGTATCAAGTGAGTCGCGTTTGTGAGTCCTAAGACACGCTCGGCTGATACTTCTGCCATCGGGCCAGGTATCTCGTGTTCATAGTGCATAACGTGAGCGATCCTTGCCGTCAGGGCTTGAGGCCGTCGACTGAACCACGATTATTTCTTCTTTCCTGCGCAGAAACACGGAAATATGGGGCTCGAAGCTTCTGCATATGGAGAGGCGCAATACATAGCCATCAGCTTAGGCCTGCACCGGGAAGAGGTGCGCAGTAGCGGGCTTCATCCTGTTCCATGAAGGAGCGAGGACAGTGCGCTGATCTTGAAGAATATTAATCGCAGACATATCACGGCTTGAATCCGATCGAATCAGAGCGAAGACGCAGGGTATGGTACAACATACATAACGCGGACAAATTCGAAGCTGTATCGCGAGGGAAACCGATCCTGTTAAGATCGGATGAATTCATGGGGCCGGAATCCACGAAACTGCCTGCAGAATTGTGAGCTTGCCAATCCTTCTCGCTTATCTGTACCACTGCCGGCAGCGTTGAATGAACGCTGATCGTCATCGGAAATAGGGACGACAATTCGATCACTTTGCACGGATATCTGCCGAGCTCGGTTCCTGTACCGTTAATATGCGGCTTCAATATCTTGACCCGTACAGATAGGTCAGTCCCTCCTGGCGATCCGTCCTTGGTCGGTCGCCAGGCACTGCATCACATCTACGGCCGATGAGCTGACCCGTTGAGTGCTGTATTGTAGCGTGATGGGAGACATCATCGTTCACGAGCGGGACATAAGAAGACGGCCTCCCACGGATCCGGAAGAGCTCCTCTCCGCTCTACGACACGTGAGAACATTGAAGCAGCGCATCAGACAAATCAGCACGAGTCTGCCTAGACCTTTCAAGCTAGATGTGGGATCCGGCAATGTACTGTGAGTCTGCCTGAATTATCATGACGACCTTTCAATGTAGATGTCGTTTAAGTCTTAGCTGCCGGAATACTGACAATCTCATAAATGTGCAGACCCGCGCCAGGCTGGGAAGAAGCTGTGCGAGACGAGCTTGACCTGTTCTTCTCCGATCCAATGTCATCAGAGACGGCCAAGGACGGTTACCTTGTCGTCAAGGCGAATATTCACGTCACTCTGGCTATGACGAGACTGCGTCTCATGTGAGCTAGCGATGGGACATTCGTTTTCCAAACATGATATCAGCTCATGAAACCTCCTGTATAGCCTGCACAGGGAGGATCTCTTGAACCGAAGTGGACAGCCTGGGACGCCCAGCCGGAATGGTAAGTCCGGCCAGCCCCGGCCTCGACTTCGTATATCTAATAATTTTCCTCTTCGCACGATAAGCGCCAGTGATGTAGCTGACTCTCTATGTATATGTGTAGCTGCCGAATTGGTCGCCGCAGATCTGGGAGAAGAAGTCGATTGGAGGCAGGGCGTATATCAGGATTTGTTCAAGGCTGTACACGGGTGAGTGCGGTATCATTCCTCGGGCCAGAGGCACCTGACAGCTGACTCTTGCTGCATATAACAGTATTCCGATTCAAGCAGTAAGTCTCCCGCTAGCACCGCCAAGGCACTCGAAGGCTAATATTTCCGTAACGCCCCCCGAATCACACAGCTGGCCGCAAACGGTCCATCGTTAGTAACCAAGATCAGAGTCGTAGCTGTCACTCTGCTCGATGCGCTGCCTGCAAACGAGCAGGTCGATCCGAATGTGCAAGGCATAGCGGATTATCTGCTAGGTGAATCCTTTCGAATCTCATGACAGGCTGCAATAATGACAGTCCCAGCTGACTGTGAAAGTGGACCCGTTTTTCCAGACTTCTTGAACATCATGACTTCTATTGAAAGCCAATTTGCGGATTGAGGCGAGCCCGTCGAATGAGAACCCTTGGTCGGCCAGTTGCTGTTCGCTTTGACAAAGCATATATGATAGAGCGCCGTTGCATACATGACGCTTCTTCGACGGAGAAGGCTCAACGTAGCTAGGGTTTGTACAGTATGTTTAAGGGTAGGCGATCGATAGAAGGCCGATCCGGGGATAGCCGATAACGGATGACGATAGTTAGCCGAGATATTTGGGTCTTGACGGTGCGGAACTTTCCCGTCAATGGCTGTCATCGTTGATCTCAACACGACTGACAATCATGCACGAATGCATGCATACATACAGTAAGGCAGGCAGGCATGCATGCTTCTAGTGTATACTTAGCATTGGAATGAGCTGCCATACAAGGACAAAAGGTATGGAAGACAAGACTTGTCTTGAAAGGTTGAGCATGAAGCTACCTCGGTCGTTAGTTCGGTGAATTGCCGATGACTGGGCCCGATTGGAGGTAGTCTCCTCAAGTAGCACCTCAGCTATCAGTATCGAATTTCACCTATCTTGATATTGCTCTTCGCTGTTCCTGTCTACTCCTTTTGACTTTTATCGTTTTATCCCTCGCTATAGACCACGCTCCCTTGCGCCTGTACGGACAATTCTTCTTGCTAAGTCGATCGAACGTCGAACGGCCGCCCATATCCCCAATCATGCCCTCGGACCAGATTCTATCCTCCTTCCCGCTCCTTCAGCGGATCGTACAACATGCTCGTACATCGCCGTCCTCCAAAGCGATCGTCGATGTCCCCTTAACTCTCTCAATCACCTACTCTGAGCTTACGCGGGATGTCCTCGCGCTCGCAACGACCTTGCTACCCTTGATCCAAGAGCCCGAAGCGCGAGTGGTAGTTCTCTGCGAGAAGGGGTACCTGGTGCCCCTTGCTATGCTGGCCACATGGACCGCAGGAGGGCTGAGCGTGCCTATGCTCCCTAGCTTACCGCTTCCCGAGCAAAGCTACATGGCTACGAACGCCGAGACTTCGCTCATTATCACCGATGCGAAATACGCGTCGAGGGCGCACGAGCTAAAAGCTGAGGTGGAGAAGGAGAAAGAGGCCAGCGGGAAATGTCAGGTGCTTCAGATTAGCTTGGGGGATATCAGAAAGGGTGGTTTAGGCTTTGACGGTCAGTGGAAGAGCGCTGAGGATGTTTTGGATGGCTTGGAAGAGCTGCAAGGAGATAGGAGGGCCATGATGCTCTTCACTAGCGGAACTGTGAGTCTTCGTCCCGTCACTAATCCCCTATCTGTAATGGACATCATGCCGTGAAATCTACTGGACGTAAGCGACGCTGACTTCCCACGTCATGTCACCCCAGACTGGCAGACCCAAAGGCGTCGTCACGAGACATTCTGCACTCACTGCACAGGTGTCGGCTGTAGCAAATGCCTGGCGATGGTCTCCATCTGTAAGCATGCTTATACTCTACTTTCTGAATCTGCCTATGGACATGACTTAGCACATGCTGCTCCAACATGACCGTCGATGTATCGATTCCTGGTACTGGTGTGGGGTTGATTGAATGCCCATTAATTCACATCTTCGCTCACAGGACAACCTGCTTCACATCCTTCCGCTGAATCACCTACACGGCATCATCGTCGCTCTCCTCCCGACACTGTGGGCAGGAGCGACGGTAGAGCTGTGGGAGAAGTTTGATGGTCCAGCAGTAAGTCCATGGACGGCTCTTTCTTGTTTGCAACATGAGTAGAGATCTAAAAGCTGACCAAGAGCTCTTCACCTTTGAAGATCTGGAAACGGTGGATCAACGAGGAGAGTCAGGATCCGATCACGATGTTCTTCGGTGTTCCGACCGTCTACTGTATGTCTTTTGGGAGTTCTTGTCATCCAGTTCTTCATCTCCAGCAAGGCATATCGTCAGCAAGACGGCAACAGCAAAGCTGACTTTCTATCCCCTCACTTCTCACTTCTCACAGCCCGTCTGATCCAGGCTCACTCCACACTCTCCCCGGAAGACCAAATCCGAGCGACCAAGGCGTCCTCTACTTTACGACTGCAAGTCTCAGGATCTGCACCTTTGCCAGAGAGCGTCAAGGCCGCTTGGGAGAAAGAAGGTGGGGTCGGCGGTGGACAGGTACTGCTTGAGAGGTATGGAATGACGGAGACGGGAATTATCGCTATGACGGGATGGGAGAACGAGCGTAGGATCAAAGTGAGTGATCGGGCAATCCCCTTGCACGCATCTTGCAGAGGGCGTAGAGCTATGCAGAGACGTTATAGCGATTGCTGATGTGTCTGTGGGTCTCTTTAGGGTCACGTTGGGTTCGCCTTACCCGGAACTGAGATTCGGCTATGGGACGAGGAGAACAACAAGGAGGTGACTGAGCGTGAAGTAGCAGGAGGAGTACAAGTGCGAGGGCCTCCCATCACCCAAGAGTGCGTGACTCCTCATCCCGTTCCCTTCCGAGGCATCTGCCGCGTTGAGGTATAGTCGGAAACTTCAACATATCTTCTCGAGGCTGATTTCGATACCCGAACTCCGACAGATACTGGCGACTGCCCGAGACGACGACCAAGGAATTCCAAGATGGCTGGTTCAAGACTGGCGATGTCGGCGTTTGGTCTTCTGACCCTACAGCTGCCGGCCAGTTGAGAATCTTGGGTCGGTCCAGTACGGATATCATCAAGTCTGGCGGTGAGAAGATCAGCGCCGTCGAGATTGAGCGTGCTATCCTTGAGCTTGAAGGAATGAAGGACTGTGCGGTTGTGGGTGTCGATGACGAGGAATGGGGACAAGTGGTGAATCAGGCATTCTATGGTTTGACCCCTGTGTCGGGAATGCTATGAGTATGAGCTCATTTGATACTACTTGTTCGCATTGTATAGGTATCGGTCTGCCTGGTGACGACTCGGCCTGAAGTGACAGTAGCCGATCTTCGAAAGGAATTGAGAGAGGTCATCGCGCCGTACAAGCTACCCAAAAAGCTCAGAATTTACGAGGGAGAGATCCCAAGGAATGTGAGTGACTAGTAGCAATTGTCCGCCCTTTTTCCGCGTCTTCCCTTGTCGCTCCTTTCAAAAGTATCATTATGGCTGATTTATGAATCGTGTAGAACATGGGCAAGGTTAACAAGAAGAAATTGGTACTGGAGGCGTTCCCGGCTGCTCCAGCGGTATGAGCATCATACACCCAAACGAATTTTACTCAAACTACGAACTTGAATGCAACCCAATGTCGAATGCTACTGGCATTGAAACGTCGTGTCCCATTTCCAGCAAGAGTCCAATACGTGTCGAGTCGTCCCGGAAGATTAGGCGGGGACAGTCTCGTCTTTGGCTCAGCGAAGGAAGGGATAACCGAAGACGTCGCTCATTCCTGCTTGGCTCAGATTGAGCTTCTCAAGCGACTCATCTAGCTAGGAAGAGCCAATCCGATCACATAGGCGAAGCCAGACGTTCACCTAGTTCCAGCTCCTCAGCACAAACAAAGGATGGCTTAAATGAATGTAAAAAGTCTACATAAAAGGTGATAGGAACGTGGGCGTGGTGGAGCGGTCCGACTTGGCAATATACTCGAGGAGAGTCATTCGGTCGTCCAAAGAGATCAAACCCCTCGATTAACTGGCTGAAAGACATTCAGTGAGAGTTGTTCTCTTAACAATGCTCAACACGCACCAGATTACTAACGAAAGAAATCACTGTCCGCTATTACAGAGACCCATTGACTGACTGACTCACTGACTCACTACATACATTTCCCAACATGACTGACCAGACAGACCGATTTTCGTATATCACCCTCACCAACGCCTACCTTGTCCTCCGAGACGGCACCCTCTCTCCGCTGACTTCGCTCCACATCGACACTCACACCGGCCTGCTTATGGACAGTATTCCTTGCAGCTACGATGCCGCTAACGGTGGGGTCAAGGTCATTGATCTAGGGGGGGGATGGGTGAGCCCCGGTTTGATTGATATACAGATCAACGGCGCTTTTGGGGTCGATCTCAGCGAGATGGTCGAGGACAAGAAGGAGTACATGAAAGGGGTGAAAAAGATGGGTGAAGGGCTCTGTGAGCTTGGCGTGACCAGGTGAGTTGAACGTACGAATTAAACATCCTGTCCGCTTTGGGCATCGAAAGAGAGAGAACTGACTAGAGACATGGGCCCTCAGCTTTGTCCCTACTATCATTGTGAGTATCAGAACTTCCTCTGGCGCTGGCGTAACGATGCTTAGACGGAAGGTATGCTCGTTGTGCCATTGTTGCGCCCTTTAAAGGCTGACCTCGGCGCATCCACGGCGCATTCGTACGCTAGTCGCAGAAGCCAGAAGCATATCACACGATCTTACCCATCCTCTCGCAACTCGCCAAATCCCAGCCCGAGCTAAAGCTCGACATGTATGAGCACGGTCCGGCCGCTCATCTGTCTTTCGACCATGAGGCGAAGACCAAGGCCTGCGCTCGCCCGCTAGGGTGGCACGTCGAGGGACCTTTTCTCAGCTCCAATGATCAGGCTGTCATCCGCCCGAGAACCTCGCCGTGGCTCAAGGAGATCTTGAGAGCTTTGAAGAAGTGAGTCCGAGTATTCGTGCCCTTGCGTGGGCGCTACTTCGCGTACTAGTACTCAGAGATTAGAAATCGAAAATGAAGTTCCGAGAATTCAAGCTCACTTAGGCAAGCAGGTGTATGGCTCCAATGCGCTGAAGGAGGAAAATGGTATCGTCAAGATGATCACGCTCGCTCCTGATGTCGAAGGCGTGAGCGAGGCGATCCCTCGATTGGTGGAGAAAGGCTGGACGGTCAGCTTGGGTCATACGTGAGTCCAGCGCAACAATCACTCGGTGATCTGCTGCGTCGCGCTTTGCTGCACGACTTGTGGCGTTACGCTTATCCCATCGAACGTTGGCGGGATTGTGGAATATCTGGTGTATCAGAAACGCATCTACTGCTCAAGCTCTTGCAGGCATTGCGGGAGGAGCTACACTGCTCACTCACCTCTTCAATGCCATGCCCCCCCTTCGTAAGTCTCCTCTGGCAGCATGGCACACGTTCGACCCTTGCACCATTCTTGGGCACTGCTCCGGCCACAGCCGCTGCTATGCTGTACCTCTTATGTACCTACGATGCATCCTGCCGAGCTGACCATGTGCTCCCGTGTTGTCTGGGTACTCGTAGATCACAGAGAGCCCGGCGTCATAGGTCTACTTGGTCTGCCGCCAATATCATCAGCCGACAAGATCATCAGACCCAGCATGGCACAGAGGATGAGATCCACCTTACCTACACCTGCAACTCAGTCAATCGCAGCCAGCAGGATGCCGTCCCCGATCCAGGAAGAGGCCGACAACGTGCACGAGATGGGCTTTGATGGCTCCGAGCTGCTGAGCCATTCAATGCACAAGCTTCGAATCGATACCGATTATGCTCTCAGAAAGCCGTCTGTGGTGTCCCCTGGTCCCGGAGACATGGGCAAGGGCGCGCAGATTCAAGATATCCCGCCTCTGTACCAAGCCGGTACGACTTACCAAGAACGACAGGAAGGATCCCTTCCCTCGGAGCAGACTCCTGAGGCGAGTCTTGACTGGCCCCTTCCGCCCGACGCCAGCGAATGTGAGCAGGGCTCGGCGAAAGTGGCAAGGCCGTTCTTCTCGATCATTGCCGACGGTATACACGTCCATCCTCAGGCCATCTGCATGGCATACAACGCTCATCCGGAAGGATGCATCCTCGTCTCAGACGGTAAGTGTCGCAAGTTGATCTGTGATATCGCGGTTCCCGGTGGTTGCCGTTACACATCGGCAGAGGATGCGAAGAAGACAAGGACTGAACTGATGTTGTTGTTGATGCCCATACACTACACACTAGCCATGCATATGCTTGACCCGGGTTTACCTGACGGTCTTCACCCTTGGCGAAATGGGATGATCGAGAAGAGGGATGGAGGGATCGTCCTGGCGGGCACGGACACTCTTGCGGGATCGTGAGTGGGTTTTCTATCTCCACTTCCTTCGTTTATGTCAAAGCCGTATACAGACTCGTTCTCGTTTGGACAGTCAATGTCGACACTGACGTGCGGCTTGATTTTGGCTTCTACTGTAGCATACTGCCCCTCCCCCAGGCGGTTCTCAACCTCGCGAGATACACAGGTATCTCCCTCGCCCAATCGATCGTCTGCGCCACGTACAACCCAGCCAGATGCCTCGGCGGAGTCGTGGCGGACAAAGTCGGGTTCGAAGAGGGATGTTGGGCTGATTTGGTCGTTTGGGACGAGAGAGGCGTTAGGGGTGTCTGGAAAGGTGGGAAGGAGGTCGGAAGGTGCGCTGCAAGCAGCAGATGAGGATGAGAACTTCGCGTGACCGAATGTTGATAGATTTTGTGATACGTAGCATTCATCGGAAATGGATATGTATATCTGAGTCTTTCAGTGTGTCAAGCCATGCCCCTGTCTCCCCTGTATGCACCAGGAATGTCTTTCTCGTACCATCCGACTAATGGCCAACCGGACCACACCGCCACAGTCGCTTAGATCACCATACATGACGCGTCCTGGATCCGGACTGCTGAACGGACGAACACGTTGTTTGTGTCGGGCCTCCACCTACATTTGATGCGATGGCCTCATCGAAGTATGCACCACTCCTTTCATCCCACTGAACAGCACTAGAGACCGCTACGACACACCGTTGACTTTGGTGCTATCCGTATACTTCATACTTCTGCAGCCCAAGACAGAACCAGATTAAGAAACAGTGAGTGAATTGGTGCTGTAAACAGGTCCATCATTGGACATAAGGCTGACCTAGTTTGACTTCCAAAAAAATAATCAGTCCAGTCCAATCCAAATCCATATCCGTGTCCCATCATGTCCTCCTCATCAGGCTGGGAAGTTCGATTCTCCAACTCGCGTCAGATCCCTTACTTCTACCACGCCGAAAGCGGCACCTCGACATGGGACGCACCGACTGAACTCAGCAACGACCAGATCCGACAGCTCCCCGGAGCTAGCAGGTACCTTCCTGGCGCTTCGGGCGGTGCTGGTGCGGGTGCGGGAGCCGGGAACGGGGGCAAGGAAGGTCAGGTCAGGGGTAGTCATATCTTGGCTAAACACGCTGGTAGTAGGAGACCCTCTTCTTGGAGAAAGGTGAGTGGAAATGCTTGGGAACTGTGGTTGCTCTTCAGGGCCACCCATTGAAGGTCGATAGTTGCATGATCTCATGTTGTGTCGTTCGCGCGCTCGGCTCCATTTTACAAACGCAATAGAGGCATAAGCTATGTACAAGGAAGGGGTGCTGATATGATCTGATACTTTGTACGTCTCCCTCCCTTACAGGAGAACATAACCATCACTCAGGACGAGGCCACCCGGATCATCCAGGAACACATCAACACCCTCAAGGCAGCTTCCCCTGCCGACTTGCCCAAGGAGTTCGCCCGGATCGCATCGACCGAGAGCGACTGTTCGTCTGCCAGGAAGGGAGGTGATTTGGGCTGGTTCGGGAGGGGCCAGATGCAGAAGCCTTTCGAGGTGAGTGGGACAAAATGTCCTGGTGACCATGAAGCGAAGCAGGGACGATTTGCGACGTAGTTCGAGTTGTCGTTGTCTGGAGCTGCCTAACAGAGCTTGGGGGAACGGATTTATATCGACTGACCAGACGCTAGCCAGTCGTTACTGATCTCCTTTGCTGACACACCCTACTCTTGACTGTTCTAACCTCGCAGGACGCTACTTTCGGCCTCGAGGTCGGCCAGCTCAGCGACCTCATCTACACCGACTCTGGCGTTCACGTCATTCTCCGTACTGGATAGACAACTCGCTGCGATTCAGATGCAGCGGCTGGTCGCGGCAAATGCATTGAGAGGAAACAGCTTGACCTGGCCGGGGGAAGGGGGTGAGATCGAGAAGGAATGTTCAGAATTGAGAGAAGCATGATGCGTCGGAGACCTTGTACATGGTACATCGTGATGCATGTCATTGATTCGAATTGGGTTGGACCTTCGGATATTGATTTACAGTGCACAGAACCGCACGAACAGACGATCTTATTTAGATACACAGCTACATGAGTTGAATTTGCACATCACTGTGCTGGTGAATGGGTCATCGTTACAGGACAGAAGTGGGACGGTGCTGACACTGCAGGTCGTTGCAAACAGGTCAGAAGCGATTGAAGAAGTGTGGGTGCGAAAGGGAGGTCGATTAAGCTAGCTATGAGAGTCGATGAGTGAATCGTGTCATTGGGTCTGGATGGAATTGGACTGATACCATAGATGATTATTGTCATCAGCTCTACCTCTACGTGTGCGGTCGGTGATGGGACCCGCGATGGGGCTATGGCTCACGTTACAGCTTTGCCTTGGGGTCTTTACCCTTCTCTCCCTCTGCGTCCTTGCTAGCTCCAGGGCCTTTACCAAATCCCTCCCAGGCGGGATGCACTCTCTTAGGATCGCTCCACTTCTGCGAGTCCGTCTCATCGGCCTCTCCTCCCCTCCCCTTCTGTGGGCTCTTTGTGCTCGCGCTCTCCTCACTCTTGCCTTGCTTGGTCGCTTTATCGATCCCTTTCCCTTCTATACCTTCGAAACTCCCAGCGCCGGCACCGCCTCCGCCTCCACCACCAGACTGGATGCCTTCAACAGGTGTTGAAGAAGATCCGGCCCCGTCTGTTCCCTTCGAAGCGGCCGATGTGACGTGCACGCGAGATTGAACTGAAGGTGATGAGGAGATGGAGGCTGGATGAGTGTGGGCGGGGTTGAAGGGCTTATTGGTACTAGACGTCGATGACGACGCAGCGGTCGGTCGTTTCTTGCTGTTGAACATGGTGTGTGTAAGCACAAGAGTCTTTGATAGCCTGTAGGCCTTCTAACTTATGTATGAGAGTAGAGATCGCTCGAAGAAGCGGGCGAAGATGTGCTGTGTATGATGTATCAGAAGTGTAAGATACTGAACCGTGCTGTTGAAGTACTGCATGTAGGCATCGGTAACTGGACCATGGGTTTTACCGGCACCGTCCGTCATCGAGATCGGGCGGATGACGATATTTGACCTTCCCTTGACCACTTTGGTCGTCACAGCAATCTTGGATACTCTTTTTCAGTCTCTTGTACATTCAACCCTCGACTTCGCTTTATCAGACATTTGACTTGACTTGTTGATACTGATATAGTCCAAGTACAATCTATGGGACCTTACTACTGGAACGACATTGGGTTTATGAGACCGCTGACAGCTCACGAGTCCATACCATCACCAGCTCCCAATGTTAAAAGGTAGAAATGAGCTATCACGAACCGACCCGACCTGACCTACACGCACCTTCCTATGCGAGTCGGGTGCAACATCTCCACCCCAACGATGATGAACTTGCCTGTAGTCCCCGATTTTCGCTCCCCAGATGAGTGTACGGATATGCTCATCTAGTCTTGCTCACTCTCCCACGCTGGCTGTCTCGCGTATACAACCATTCACTCGACCTGACTGACCGTTTCACTGACTCAATAAAGGGGTGAGGTGTTCATACCAGGAGGTCCGTGCGCACGGTCCCCCTGGTGAGCATTCCGACATTGGACCACGATCACTCGACGGGTCGTTTATATATACCCCCTCTCCGCTCGAATCGTATCTCTGCTCTTCTTCTTTCCTCCTCTTTTCTTTCTACATCCTCGATTCATTCCCCTTCTCCTTTTCTCTGGTTGTACATTCTCTATCCACCGTTGTCCTGCTGTAATATCACTGTACACCACTGTATATCTACACATTACTGCTGTGAACACTTTGTCCTCAATTCCTCTGTGAACCATTTTATTGCTCAGCGTTGTTGTACCAAGGTAAGCTGTCCTCCTCTACAGTTTAGTCTGCCTTGATACCCTTGTCAAATTTGGCGGGCGATCGATCCTCATGTCTCATGCTTTGAGCTTGAGTTAATTGTGCCAGCTCATCTTTCTCTCTCGACACTTCTTCTTGACTATCACGTCTAGCTCCCTAGCGCTCCCCCTCTGACATGTCAACCTGTTCGAATTCTTGTTGACACAGTCCCCTCTTACTGACAAGTCTTTTACTCACCTCACCTCTACTAACGGCTCAACATCACTGACTGGACAACATGCAGTATCCGACATGAGCCGTTACGCTGACATCGACGAGAGCGAGTACGCCAGAGCAAGAGGTGGTAACCGCCAGGTAAGTCATCCATATCTCGCTCCTGCCCGCGTAAATCGGCTATCTTCCGCTAAGACCATGCTGATGGTCGGCTTTCTTTCACACAGGATGACTACGATCGATACTCTCGATCTGGAGCCCGCTCCAGGTCTTCGCAGCCCCCTCCTCAGGCTATGATGCCAAGGTATAGCGAGCGATCCGCTGAGGCTGATTACCCTACTAGGTTCAATGCTCCTTCTCAGCGAGGCGAATACGATCGCCCTACATGGCAAGAACATGCGGCGCCAGGTCAAGACCGCCCAAGATACCCCCATGGCGCACCGTCCCTTTACTCTGAGCAGCCTTCCCGAATCGAGTCTGACATCGTCAGGAAGCCTTTGCTTGCCGCCCCTTCCCATGCGGGGTCCCGAGATCCCCAAGCGTCCGATATTTCGGAATCGCTCCGCAAGCTTGCCCTAACCAGCTTCTACGTCCGACCTGGGTATGGTAAGGAAGGACGACCTATCCTGGTCAAGTCCAATTTCTTCCAGGTGCGTGCCGTTGGTAGGGGAAAGATCATCTAGTAAGTCATCTTCACCTTACGCTCCGAGCACGTATGTGGACTGACGTCTACATCGACAGCCACTACGACGTCGACATGGAGCCTGTCGTGTCCCGAGGCGCCAATGCCAAGAAGCCCAAAGGTCTTCTCCGAGCTGTGTGGGAGCAGCTTTGCCTCGAACAACAAGGCGAGTGGAAAGAGGGGTTTCAAGCCAGTGCCTACGATGGTCGGAAGAATGCATTCACTCCCATCAGGCTACCCTTAGCTCGAGGTGAGTAGCTCAGCTGCCACGCCCGCGATAGACTTTCAGCTGAGGCTCTTCAAAGATGCGAGTCAGACATTCAGCGTAGCCGTGACCCCGGACGGCGTTGTCCAGCACCCCGATCGTCGGGAAGAATCGTCGTCTGACGACGAAGGTCGTCGCTGGAAGGTCACCGTCAAGCTCGTTGCCGACATCGACCTTGAGCACGTCATGGACTTTTGCAAGGCCGATCAGAAGGCCCCCTCAGGCGAAGAAGAATGCTTGACAGGTAAGCTAGTGTGTCAACTACCCGACAAGCGAAGTGCAAAAGCTCATTGTTCCTATCCCCAGGTCTCATGGCTACCAACGTTCTCATGAGGGATCTTCCTTCCAAGAACTATGCTCAAGTCGGTGCGACTGGCAACAAATTCTTCACTATGGCAGGAGCTCGCGCCATCTCTCAAGGTGCTATCGTTTGCCGAGGTTTTATGCAGTATGTCAGCTTAGGGCAGACTTGTCCGCGATTCAGCTGACCTATTGCGAATGTTCAGATCGTTCCGCTATTCTAGTTCCGGGCTTCCCTTGCTCAACCTGGACATCGGCTTCTCCGCTTTCCTCGCCGATGGTCCCGCGCTTGACATCATCGGGAAGATCCTCCAGAAAGGGGGTCCCAAAGGATCGAACCGTGGCCCCGGTGCTTATGCGGGACCTCAGCAGGGGGAATTAAGCCAGCTGAACGAGTTTGAGATTCACCTTGTGAAGAAGGTTCTCAGGGGCGCTAAGGTGCGTGTGGCTTCGACTTGTGCGCAGAGTGCCTCACTGATACTCCACTGCACAGTTCGTGGTCACTCACCGAAACAGCTCAAGACTCCACACAATCCTTTCGGTTACAACTCAGCCAGCGGATCAGATCACCTTTAATATCGAAAGCCGCGATGGCGGTCCCGATATTAAGATCTCCATTCCCGATTACTATCACCAGTATCACGGGAAGCAGGTCCTCAAGCCGAGACTGCCTTGCGTTCAAGTAAGCGATCAGCTCCCTTGCAGATCGTGGCTCCACTGATCCTCTTGCTTGATAGTACGGAAAGAAGGCGTTCATTCCTCTCGAATTTGTCAACCTCGCCCAATGGAATTCACTTCCTCCTACCAAGCTCACGGCTGAACAGACAGCTGAGTGAGTTGACGCGTCAACGATTCTGCTTTACGAATACTTACGGGTCAACAGAATGATAAAGGTCAGTGCGGTGCGACCACCTGAGAGGAGACAAGCCGTCGAAAGTTGGCGGAACGAACTCGCATACGAAAAGCAGGAGAAGATCAAGCAGTGGGGTCTTCAGGTACGCCTTTGTCCTGTCATAGTCTCGAAATATTCCGTCATGCTAATTACTAGTCTCGCACACAGGTCAACAGAAACTTGGTCGACATCAGAGCTCGTATCCTTCCGCCGCCCCGGATCATGTATGGTGCCGGACAAACGGCAATGCCCAATGATGGCGGTTGGAACCTTAGAGGTAATCAGGTGGGCTGAATTTTGTGCATTTCCATCGTCTTTCCTTTGACTGACCAAACCTTCTTCCAGTTCTTCCGAAACGGCAAGAAGCCTCTCGTCGCTTGGGCAGTCGTATCTTTCGACAGATATACTGGACGCGACGAAATGCAGCGCTATGTCACCTACCTCTGTGACACGCTCAAGAATCACGGTGTAAATGTCGCCAATTCGACGCCGGTTTGCATTCCTCCTCGAGATCCTCGTCAGGTCGAGAACGTCTTGGGCGGCCTGAAAGAAGCGGCACGAGCAGCCTATATGGCCGGTAACTGTGCACCGCAGCTCATCTGCTGTGTCCTTCCTGGGAGGTGAGTGATGCTGGTGCACTACAGATCTTGATCTGATTGCTGATGCCCTTTTTGCTATGCGACATCGTGACATAGGGATGCGTGGCTGTATGAAACGATCAAAAAGATGTCCTTCACAGACCTTCATGGTATGTCTGAGTCCCAGTTTCTGCGCACGGAGTCGAGACTCACAGGATGATCGCAGCTCCAGTCCCTACTCAGTGTATGCAAGCAGCCAAGATTCGAAACCCACGAGGTATAGATGCCTATACTGGGAATTTGGTTATGAAGATCCAGGTGAGTACCGAACGTCTCTCGTCGGAGACGATACAGAGGTGGCAGATGAAGCCTGCTGATGATACTGAGCAGAGCAAATTGGGCGGTTTGACGCATTCAGTCCCAATCTCTACTTTGCCGGGCATGGTCGAAGGGAGAACCATGCTGCTTGGAGGAGACCTCGGGCTGGTAAGCTGCAAGGTTTTGGCCCACGCTAAACAGCTGACACGATACTGCTTGGATAGCCACCCATCAAATCTGGGAATGAAGCTGTGCCCACCGTCGCCTGTACCATCGCCACGTACAACGCGGCATGCGACACATACTCTGCGCAGATTCGTCTCCAGGAAGGCCGAGGCGAGATCATTCAAGATCTCTCTTCCATGATTGAGGAGCATCTCAAGATCTTCAAGAAGCACAATGGAGACTACCCCGAGCGTGTCCTGATCTTCCGAGATGGTATCTCCGAGGGCCAGTATGCCGCTGCGCTCCACTATGAGCACCAAGCCGTGCTCAAGGCCTGCCAGAAACTTCAACCAGCTTATCGACCTCGACTCCTCATGTGTATCTGCGCTAAGCGACACAACACCCGCTTCTTCGGCTCCGAGCGAGATATCGACAGGTCAGGCAACCTTCCTAGCGGACTCGTCGTGGACTCGGTTGTCACTCATCCGTATGCCTTCGACTTCTTCCTCCAAGCTCATGCAGGTCGAGTCGGCACTGCACGGCCCACTCACTACATCTGTCTGCTCGACGAGCTTCCCGTCACCCCCGACCAGCTTCAGCAGCTCGTTCATAATCTCTGCCACTCGTTTACCAGGTGCACCAGCAGTGTCAGCCTCGTCCCCGTGTGTTACATCGCTGGTCAGTTCGCTCCCTCACTCAGACCCCGAGTCACATCAACTGACGTTTTGCTCCTTATCCCCCAGATCTTGTCTGTCAAAAGGCACGAATCATTGTCCGAGACCCCAACATTAGCTCCGTTGCTCCCTCTGAATCGTCCGCAGGCCGAAGTGGTACCGGGACCAGGAGGACAGGCTTCAACATCGATGTCATGCAAGTTCAAAAGGTTCTCGAGAAGAACGATGACCTGGCTGAAGTGGTGAGTCCGTCAGCTTCCAGGTCACTCGGTGCATAGGAAATCACAAGCTGACTTTTTTCTGTAGGCCTGGTGGATGTAAGCGGTATCTCTCGGCCGATCACAAGAAGAACATGCTCCGACTACAGATTCATACACGTATATTGCTTGTGCAGTCCTATTCATATCGGCTCTTACTCAGTATCATCCATATCGAACCTAATTGCTTGTAGTGATTCCTTTCACATCAATCACGCTCCCTCACCCTTCCTGACTAAGGAAGGCATGTGCATCCGATCTCTGCGTACGTCTATAGCTTCCAAACACCACGCATGCGTAGTACACCACACTCCGATCATCGTTTCTGTCGCACAATCTGTACATAGTACGATCACGACGCCCACACTGCCTCAAATTATGTGCATAGTATATATTCGATCAACGAAATCCGGCCTCAGCTAGCTCACACGATACTATATATGCGAAAAGGCGAGAAGGCGAGAATGCAAACATGTATACTGTATATACACTGGACTAGAAAAGCACAATCTAGTCTAAGTAACGTCTGAAGCTGTCGCAAGTGCACTATACGAGCTCAATTTCGAAGCGGCAACACTCTCGGGTCAGCCACCACGAAGCAAATACACACGCTCGATTCATCTCATTTCATGAATTGTATCATATCGTAGCGTGTCAGAAGGCTAGAACGGGCTCGCGATCGTTCTGAGAATGGAGTGAAATAAGGGATAGTGTGCATGGGTTTTCGCGAGCTCCAACGATCGAAAAATGACATGCCGATCCAAAACTAAGGTAAGCTCGTAGAGAGGAATATAAAAACCATGAGAAGATACGTGATTCATCTAGGTACGAAACGGTCACTAGTCCATCGGCACTCCATTGTCAAGGCAGCCAAGCAGCCAAGCAGTCCAACGGTTCCAGTCCAGTTCATCAGAACTGAGTCAGAGCGATCAAGCAGGAACAGATTTAGGTGGCAGACGGATTTTATCCTGGTCTCCAGTTATGTTTCCTGACTTAGGCGCCTCGGGAAGTTCGATACTCGCCCTCGGCGGCGGTGGCGGCCTCTTCGATCTCACTTTGGATACCCTGCGTAGTGCACAGCGCACAAAAACAAGCAAGAAGGAAATCAGCACATCAGCAAATCATCTCGAAGGACCCGGGATGATATCGCTCGAGCTGAACGCTACACGCCGTCATCGTGACATGTTGAAGCCATTAGGAACGAGAGCGTGATGGATAGAATTGTCACTCACGCTGAGAGTCTCGGCGGCGGTTGAGTGGTAGATCAGTTGAGCTTTGACGAGGTTCGACAGGTTCTGGAGAGGCTCGGGCTGTATGGTGTGACATTATAAGCAGAAGCGAGGTCAGCAAGTGTCACTGAGTCCACGTTGTTCCGATGCACAGTTCTACCACTGATCTGAGGTGCTCAGGGGGAAGGATGGAGCTCGATGCCTATTCCTAGCTGATAGATTATGCTGAGTGCTTAAGTGCGGTACAAGGACACTCACGTTCTCGAGAACGGCCTTCATGAGCCCGATGGCAGTCTCGGTAGCTTGAACGAGCTTGTCTTCGGCCTCCTCGACGTGAAGTCTGTTTCGTTCATTGAAGCATCGGTCAGATTCAGCTCAGGCGCAGGGCGCTATTGACGATATTTCGCGGCACTCACCGAGCTTGTTCCTGCTTGGCGGGAGCAGCAGACTTGAGGCTACATGTAACGTTCCAATCCACTCCAGCGTTAGCCCGACCCGAGCGAGTGATCTACTCAAAACGTTCTGCGGAACTTACGCAGCTCGCGCAGAGTCCAGCTCCAATCGAGCGGTCTTGACGTTGTTCCTGGCCTTGACGGCGAGTCCGATCGAGGTGGAAAGGGTCGCTTGCCAGGGAGTCACGAATCGCTCGGCAATGACGTTGTCTTGAGACAGTCGGGCGTCTCCTACCTGCGCACCAGAATCAAGTAGATAGTGTCAGCAACAAGCTCAATGGAACGAATCGCTTTTACTCGGCCTTCCTATCGATGCGAAGAAATGGCATAGTCGAGGCCGTCGCTAGTATGGCAAGATGATGCAAATTGCGCGAGGAACGAGATGCCGAGTCGACAAATAAACCCGACCTGATTGTGATCAACTCACCTTCTCCATGGCAGCGCCGTAAACGCCGAGGGCGATACCAAGTCTATCAGAAGCTCCGAGGTCGGTCGCGCCGGCCTTGGAAGCTCGCGAAATGGCGTGGGGAAGAGTCTTGGGCTGATGAGGGGCTTCGGCGGTCGGGGAGGGGATAGGGATGGGAAGGTTGGTGTTCTGCAACGCAACGCACGAATATACAGGTGATTTAGCTCGCGATCACACAGCATGACGTCGAAAGATCACTCGATACCTGAGTGTGAGCCCTTTTTATAAGCATGTAAGGGAAGCACGCCTCCACCCACCTTGAGGTTCTTGTTGGCAAAGACGCTCCAAGCGGAAGCGGCTTGATGTCCTACTTCGGTGACCGACTCGGCGATGTCGGAGGGGTAGTCATACTGTGAACCGTCCAGGAATAAGTTTATATATTTTTGATATCAGCTTTAAATCCTGTCTATGTCCAACATAAGGGAATGTAGTAGCTCCGTAGACGCGCGTGAATAAGTGAACATCTCCCACTCACGCTCTCTCGCTCGTGGACCTTGGTGATCTTGAGCAATTTCTGGTGGACATCCTTGAGGGCGTCCACTCGGGCCTCGAGCTGCTTGTACTCGGCGGGAAGTCTGAGAGCGGACGCAACGATACAACGTCAGCTAGCGAGTCCAAGGAGGTTTTGGTCTTGCGCTGGCACTGATTTGGTGTTTTCTGGTCGATGTCTGTAAGCATGAGAGGGACCGGGAGAACTCACTCGGTGATACCGTCGGGTCCGACCTGTCCGATTCGTTCACTGCGAAAGACGAATCAAGCCAGAATGTGAGCTATCAGTAGATGATCTATCAATTCCTGTAGCTATTCATCGCGTCGGACAGCCCGGCCACGAGACTCTCTGCCAGATGTCCGACATAGCAAAGTGCCTGCCACCCGAAGCACCACTCACCGAGTAGCCTGGACGGTGTTCCTGAACTGCTTGGACACGGCCGTCACGTCCACAGCCGGCAGAGCGGGCATCTGCGCAGAGAAGTTTCGGAAGGCTTGCATGTTTGGTGGTGAGTGATTTGTGGTGTTATGTTTGATGAGGTGAGAGATGAAGATGGAATTTGCACGGCGGAGGAGCAAAGAAGTCCTGGCTGTGCCGATAGTGAGTGATGTTGACGTTGAAGCTGTGAATGCACTGTCTGTAACCGTGAACGTGAACGTGACGGTGACGGTGAAGCGTGAAGCGTGACTGCTGAAGCGAAGCGATAACGCTCGACGAGGAGCTCCAATGAGCGTTCGTTATCACCCTTGCAGTTATCCTTTATCTGCGCTTGGGTTTTTGTTTATATTGCCACGTCAGACCTCGTGATATACTAACGGGGCACGCCGTTAAGCGACGCCGCGCGTTCAGTCAACGACAATGACCTCCACGAGCGAGCAACCTCACAACGACAGCAACATCATCATCATCATTGTCAAGTGTACCAGTCAAGTTCAGCTAGCATATCTTTGTCATCGCGCATTCGATCTCTTCGTTAATACAACTATACAGATAAGTCAGCAGGATGGTAGCCAAAGCTGTGGAAACACCCAATATCGGCTTCGATTTCTCCAATCATGCGAGGAACCAGTTCCTGGGTCAGAGGTTACAAGGTGTTCCCAAGGGTGAGTCGGCCTTCCTCTTGTCGGCATGAAAGTTTCCAATGAGCAGGACAAGGACAGAATTGACTTCTCATGATTTCCTATATCCACCACCTCCCTTCGCTTTGCCTCCTCTTTTGTCGCCCTATCACTATGACCTCATATCGGCCTGCTGATTCAAACCTTGTCACTCTGGCAATCCGGTGATCGTAGCCACATCGACCGGTACGACCATTGTCGGAGTGGTCTTTGGAGGCGGCGATTCAGGCGAAGAACCCGGTGTATGTCTTGGTGCGGACACGCGAGCGACAGGCGGACCTATCGTAGCGGACAAGAACTGTGAAAAGGTGAGTAAGAACACCACCCTTCCTTAGCTTGGCTTGCCAACCCGCTCAGAAGATGGTCAAACGGTACAGTCCCAGCACGCCTTGTGCTCCTCCTCCTAAACGGGGCACCGAAACCAGAATCTACCCGAGTGCTGACGTTGCCTTTGTACAGATCCACTACCTCACCCCTCAGATCCGATGTTGCGGTGCCGGTACAGCCGCGGACACAGAGTGAGTTGGCCTCGTTGTATAACTCGTATGAGACCGTTCAAGGTATAGTGGCTTATGTTGCTCGCCTGCTCGCGTACCAGATTCGTTACCAATCTCATCTCCTCCAATCTCGAGGTACGTACTGAATCAGCTACTCAGCTGAATTCCGAAGTCGGACAACTAGCTGATGGATGACGCGTACCACGAATGCTCGACGCTTCTATAGCTTCACGCCTTGTCTCAAGGCAGACCAGCACGAGTGGTAACAGCCATGACCATGCTCAAGCAGTACCTTTTCAGGTAAGCTGTACCATCCTTCACATCGCGCCAACGCGTCGAACACTACTAGCACCAAAACAGTAAGCTAATCAACGAGAAACGCCCTCTTTCTGCTCACAGATATCAAGGTCACGTTGGAGCGCATCTTGTGCTTGGCGGAGTGGACGTCACCGGACCTCAACTGTTCACTGTCCATGCTCACGGTTCGACCGATAAGCTGCCCTACGTCACCATGGGATCTGGTAGTCTGGCGGCTATGGCTGTGTTTGAGAGCTCGTTCAAGGAGAACATGAAGGTACGTGCCGTTGCTTAACCCAATCATCTTCACGTCACGCTCAAGTGGCCCAATACAACGGCTTTTGAATCGCCGGAGCCTACGATGCTTCCCTAGAGATACAAGCGGATGGGGACTGATACCACTTCGGGGCGGCTTTACCTCTGTAGAGAGAAGAAGCGATTGCGCTCGTAGCGAGAGCCATCCGATCCGGTATCTTCAACGATCTCGGATCCGGTTCCAACGTCGACGTAGCTGTGATCACGAAGAACGGAACGGAGCAGCTGAGGAACTACGAGATGCCTGTGAGTTCAAAGATCTTCAACTTTTGCCGGCAGAGAGACATCAACATTCACGATCTCGCATCCCCTTGCTATATGCCACGTCTGCGAGCAATCTTCGCTCCTGTAATCTTCGCCAGTATAAGAATGCTGATTGTGATGATTGTTCGTTCGATGTAGAACGAGCGAGGCATCAAGTCGCGAAACTACAAATTCCGAAGAGGCACGACGGCCTGGACGAAAGAAGCCGTCCGATCACTCGTTGTCTCAGAGGAGATCAAGTCGACCTCCGGAGCAGGCAAAGATCAGGGTGGCGTGCAAGTCAGAGCTGTTGCTACTGGCGCTGGAGCTGGTGGAGAGGAAGGTATGGAGATTGACAGCTAAGCTAGTGAGATAGTTGAGGTAACTGTGCCAGACAGCCTAGCTAGCCAGATAGTCGCGGAGATTGACCGTTGAGCTGAGGAGAGGAGGTTTACATGGTCCGCCAATGGACAGAAGATAGCACGATAGACTCGCATGTATTACACTGTATACAAATGGTCTGTGTCAAGATCATTCGGCGTGCCCGTTGGTTCTCACAAGCGTATCAAGTGGAAACAACTACGGTGTCAATTGATGGCGCGTTAACTAGGCCTCCGTTCGTCCACGGGTCAATTAGGCACGTATCAATTGCATTGTTCCCTTACGCGCCTCGCTCTAACGCAAAATGCTTCGCTCGAAATTCTAGTCAACCAACATCCGAACCGTTTTCTCAACTCGCTTTTCTTTCCTTCTCCTCTCTTTCTTCTTCCTCTTGACACTCTTAGATCTTTCGATTGATCTTAGCAACAACCGACTGTTGTTCGACTCGTGAGTGATTCTCCTCTGACTGAGCGTACCCAACATTCGATCGAAGGAATGCGCTTCTCGCCTTTCTTTCGTCTTCCAATCGAAAATTTCTTTTCTATAACCTATATCCCATATCCCAGTTTCAATCCCATCTACCTACCGATATGATGACTACGTTGGCACCAGTCTTACCGTTCCATGGGGAAGCCTTTATAACAGGCGCTTTTTCCACATCTTTATACGCTCGTGGACGCCTCCTGATCTACACACTACACACACACAATCACAGAATTAATCTGTCCCTGCCGTACGGCTGTGTTCAGCCATCGTTCGAAGGAAGTTGATGCTGATTCCTTGTGATTATGTGATGGTCTTTGCGGATTTATCAGGTCGATCGACGTCATCCGGTGGAGTTGTAGGATGTAGGATCGGGTAGCCATGTATGTAAAAGTAGTATTATGGTAACAGGATGCAGAACGTATGTATATCCGATTCATGGTTACATCTCATGTACAGATAGCAATGTACGATTCTCTGCTCTTTCTGCCTTGTATCATTCGGTCACTGGGAGTGAGATCATCCCACATGTGCCTCGTCAGCTCGGCCATACCTGTATCCTCCCATTTACCACAAGTGAGCGCTCGAGTACCGTTCTAGTGCGGTACACTGTACGCCGCATTGCTCGCACGAATAACCATTGCGCACCACTGCATCTCCTTACACAAGAAACTTGCCGGCCATAGCACACACGACAGGGCTCAACAAGGTGCCTACGAGGCAAGCTGACTCGACATGCAAAGCAGGATCCAGACTTCATTCCAACTTCATTCAACAGCTCGTCTCGTCAAGAAAGAGCGCACTCTCTCACTGTGAATGTGAATGAAAGGACGGCTCGTGGAGAAGTGGAGATATGGGACTTTGACTTCTTCATTCCGCTCAAATCGGCTGTCTATCTTCCTAAACATGATGACCCGGCTCGTTCTGGACTAAAGCCCTTTCTTTTCTTTCCCTTTCGAGATCAGTGAACGACTTGGATCATTTCCTCTCGCCCACTGCGAGAACGTACGCCATGGAGTGGGGCGGGACAAGGACCAGGGCGTGTGGCCCAGACACGCTGGGCTCCATACGATACGATACAATTCGATACTGGTACTCGTATCGGAAACGAAGCGCTGTCCCTTCTTTTCAATGACGGCGGCGACAATCAAATCCTTTCATACCTTCTTCTCCGGTCGGACGAGTCATGCCATGATACGATATCGCAACGAACTCGACTCGACTAGAACGACAGGCCTCAACTAACTTTTCTTGTCTGAGAAGGACAAGATGGAGATACGCAACTGCAACTGCGTACATAGAGAAGGAAGAAGGGAAGTCGATAGTCCAGAGCAGACGGAAAGGCAGTGCAGAAGAACCGATTTATGCTATCATACAGTACTTACTTCGCCTCTTCTTCCTTTTATGGCCCTTCGAGTCACACGGATGATGACGAGACTCGCCGTGTGCTGCTGATTGCTACCACTTCCCACCAAGGTGTATAGATCGCAGCGTGGAATACCCTTGCCATCAATATCATCGTGATGCCCTCTCCGCACGAATCACATTCGTACCCGACCAACTCGTATCGTAGAAATCGAGTCTTATACTTGGCAGCTATAAATTACTCCTATAACCCCCCACTGACTTGATTTCCTAGGCAATATTGAATAAGCTATCAATCAACCCACATTGCTGATCAGCCCTTTACGATGTATCTACAGACTTTGTGAGTACACCCTCAAGCCTCGACTTCAGCTTGACTTGTCATCGGATCGATTGGTCATCACCAGCAGAAGGGAGATAAGGCTATATATTCTAAGGTAGAACCTCACTGGAACTCCCTTGAGACTAGTTCCAATGCTGACACGACTAATCCAAATTCTTTCCGCAGCGCCACCAGCGAAGATGCCAGCCAAGCGGTTGCGCAGCTCATCATCGACCGCATCAAGTCTTTCGGCCCCACGCAACATCGCAAGTTCGTCTTGGGCTTACCGACCGGTGGAACTCCCGTCAGGGTCTATGCGATCTTGGCTGAGCGGTGTGAGGCGGGCGATATCAGCTTCGAGGTGAGTGGAAATGGACTGTGTAGTGTTACTGTACCACCCTACCCTGACTCAGATAAAGTTGACCGACCTTCAAATCGCGATCCTGTCAGCCTTACTGATTGACAAGTGATTCCCGGTCTCATCCCCTCCAAAAACTGCCATTTTAGCACGTGGTCAGCATCAATCTCGACGAGTACGTTGGTCTCCCGCCGACGCACGAGCAGAGCTATCACTATTTCATGGAAAAGCATTGTGAGTGGTTCGGCCCAGTGGACGATATCATCGATGCCTCGTCCCTGATCCTGAAGATTGCTTCTCTATCAAGCGATGATGACCGTCACCTCGACCGAATGCTCGTCGCTCGCCTTCTGGCTCTTGGCTCTCAAGTCTGTCTCCTTCCCTCAATATCTGTCAAAAGGGCTGAACAATCACATCATGTTGAAAGAGGTGTTTCAGCTGACCCTTGTAGTCGTTCGATATTGACAGTTTTCTCCAAGGGTGAGTGGCACGGCACTGAATCGGTTTACCCTCTATGCTAATGTACATTTACCAACCAACCAATGCGATATCATTCTACTGCTTCTCACAACGCTCTATCGGCAACTCACGAATCACGCTTCTACTGCCGAGCACAGTCGATATCCCTCCAAGCCAAACTCACATCCTCCCCGGAATCCCTATCCGAAGCGACCCTGCTCCAGCCAAAACAATCGTCGGCCCCTCCTCCTCGCTGGACGGAAAGTCCCTTTGCCACGCCGGCGCCGACCACGGACCCACCACCGATGATGGCGGCCGTCATCAAGCCTCATGCGCGGCGTATGAGGCTCTGATAACTTCTCTGGGCGGCATCAACCTCCTGTTCATGGGTAGCGGCGCCAACGGTCATGTCGGCTTCAATGAGCCTGGATCGAGCTTTTTCAGTCGGACGAGGGTCGTCCAGCTCAACGAGGGTACGCGAGTGGCTAATGTGAGTACAGTATGCTGCTGTCGATCCCGACTGTCTGAACTGCACTATTTATCCTTCGCAATCAGGGCTGCAGTGAACGGAGGGCAACCCATCAGAAGCGTGATACGTACTTCAAGTCAATCTGACTGGGTGTACTGCTCCATGATCAATTTTGAGCCAGCGATGTTCGGACAAACAGCCTACCACTGGTAACGCTGACTATCTATCTGACGTTGCCGTGCAATGAACCCCGACGACTCCAGGCCCGGTTCTTCGCAGATCTATCGCAAGTCCCGACCCACGCACTCTCAATGGGAGTCGGCACCATCCTCGAAGCAGAGGAGATCATCGTGCTTGCCATCGGACTTGCCAAGGCACATGCGATTCAGCGAGCTGTCGAAGGAGGCATGGATCATATGGTATGTCGTGTTACATCAATCACTATGAAGTGTTCATCGGGCTTGGGCTTGGGCTTGGGCTCGACGTTCGCGGTCATTTGTAGGCCTTGGTCCCTGGGCTCGGGGCGTCATCTCAACCTACTCGAGCGCGGAAGGTAAACAGAAAAAAAAGGGACCCGGCTGAAATTTCGCCTCTTACTCGTACTCACTGTCCCGCTTCGGCGCTGCAGCAGCATGAAAGAGTCACTATTGTGGCGGACTCATCAGCTTCATCGAGTGAGTTCAGTTCAATCTTTCTGTGAGTCCTTATCCTGATCTTATCCCGTAATTTCTTCACCTGGTCTGATCTGGACTCACCCCTCGCCTACTCAATCCCAATATGGAAGTACAGCGCTTGAGCGATCGGCTGATTTTGGTCATTTTCTCAGGGCTCAAGGAAGAGACGAAGGACTACCTCGGATCGCAAGCATACTTCCAGGCTTGCTCTTGCTCTGACCATGATATTCAGCCAAATACCATCGTCGACGCCGACATCAAAGAGACTGTGCGCCAGAACAAGCAAGATAGGCACATCCCACCAGCCGATGATATCGAGGCTACCTCTATCGAACACGCACGGGCACAGGCACAGGCTCAGTAGCGATCCACATGTACCTCTGACTAACGTGAATAATATGTAGGAATGAGTCGGACCATGGAACGGCTGAAGCAGTTGACAAAGGTGACGAAGAAGTTAGGGCGCCATGACGTTCCCTGGTGTCTAGACGGGCAGAGATCAGGCTTGATCTTGGAACTTCTCTTCCGAAGAACTCGACATCTCATTTGATTCTATACTTTAGCCTTATATACTGTCTGAACAGAGAGCGTCAAGGCCTCTTCACAGATGTATATCGTTGCAAATTGCTTTTGCGATCAATCATGTCTCTCCCAATACCGTAGAGATTCCATCGGGAAGCTGGATGCTAGCAATGAACACAAACAATGCAGTATGCCCATGCACACGTAGAGTTCATCCATCCCATCTTTTCGTTCCATGCACCGGGTGTCAAAACGTTATTGGACGCGTCTATGTACTCGTGTCTTACGCCGGGTTGTATAGCGACGTCTACCAAGGTGTATAAATACGCCTAATACTGTTCGGCTGTGTGCAAAGAAGAAAAGGAAGAAAGAGATCAGACACGCATTATGTACAATATCCGAGAGCTAGTAAAACCGCTAGCGTTTGGTTATGTTATGTTATAGTATGTTATGTTGGGTATGCTGTATACAAGTCGCTGATGGATTTTACACGAAACGCCCTTCCCCTCTTCATGCTGTGACTGTGATGGCTTTACAACTTGGCGAACCTCTGTTCATACCTCATACCTCTTTTCCCCCGCTCCTCCGTCTATTCCTCACATTAGCATGTCCCAGATCATCTTGCAGTCTCCCCCAGACATCGTCCCCGAGACTATCCTTGACCATCCTCAGTACATCCCCTACGGTCTTTCCGACCCATCGCTCTTGAGCACCACCAGCACCAGGGCGTGTCTGCTGAGGCGACACTTCGGCGGGCCCGCAAGGTCTGTCCGAGAAGGAGAGAAGTTGGTACAGGTCGCCTATCTGGTCGGCTTTTTGCTCGAGGGTATCGATCACTTCTTTCAGGTGGTCGGCTAGGACGTGGCGCTTCGCAGAGACTGACGCCGGGTCGAGCAGCTTGTATTGGTCGGCCAACTCGGCATAGATGCTAGACAATATTCAGACACAATCAGCCCGTACTCCCTCATTCACGGAGCAGACAACACGTTTTGTTCGTGGTCAAGTCGAAAACGACCTCACTCACGCTTTGTAATGCACAAAATCGTCTTCCAACTCAGCCACAACTCTAGCCAGTACAGTTTGAGGTGGCAGTCCCTCATCCTCTCCAGCTCTGTTTACCGTGCTTGCCCACACGGTAGCCCTATTAGATGCACCCGAAGCGGACCGGGAAGAACCCTGCCGGCCTGGCCCTCGAGGCTGATTGTCCGTAGGGGCAGAGGCTGTGGTAGCCTTGCGAGAAGGCGAGAAGAACTCTGCCTCTAGCTCTTCGCCTGAAATACTGGGGAAAGGCGAAGACGGGCCAGCGCCAGTCACATCGTGTTTTTTGTGAGACCTCCTTCGAGATTGCTTCGGCGTATCGTTGGCGTTGGCGTTGGTGAGTGAGACTCGTCTCGTTGTGCTTGCGCGAGAATTTGACCGAGATACAGGTGTGGGGGAATCCATGCCATCGTCTGATGGAGGCGGTGTCGGGCGCTGAGAGACCGGCCTTGTCCGTACAGGTTGAACGGTCGGAGGAGCGAGAGTAGGAGACGTCGATGCGGCTGTGTGTAAGCCTTGTCGAAGTTTCGAAGGGGCCGTCACTCCTCCACCGTCCTCGGTTTGTTGACCATTCCGCTTATTTGGGGCCTTGATCAACTCTGCGTTCTCCTCGACAATCACCTGCCGAACAAGCCTCTCCATCTCCTCCTTCTCCATACGCATCGTTCTCTCCCCACGAGCCTTTTTCCTCGTTTCCAAGCCCTCTTCCACGATCCCACCTAGCCGCTCGACTTCTTTCGTCAATCTCTCAATCTGCTTTCGAAGCGACTGAAGCTCGCTCTTGACCGACGGGGATCCGGGAGTAGGTTGCTTCGGCTTGGGAGAGGAAGCTTCGACTCGCAATTCAGCGATGAGAGCCTTGTTGTGCTCCACTTCGACTGTGAGTCGGGCAAGATGGCTCCGAAGCGATTGCACGAGGTCTTCGAGCGCTACTCGAGAGGGAATTTGGCGTCAGCGTGATTTCTTCTCTCCTCAAGAGATAACGTTAACGTCAAGACGCGACTCACCTGACTTCTCGCCGATAACGTCCCTCAGTCTCTTGCCGCCATCCTGCTTGGCAAACTCAACCTCCGAACGAGCCTTCTCGAGCTCGTCCTCCAGCTCTTTCACCCGACGTCTCGAGACCGAGTTCTCAGTCTCAAGGGCTCGAAGTCTTGCATGCAGTGTAGCCAAGGTTTGAGCGATGCTACCTAGAGGACGGAAAAGAAAAGCATATCATGGCAGGCTTAGCTAATTTTCTTCTGCAGATGCGCATACATCGGGCGGCAAGCTTCAGATAACTCACCGCCTATTTGTCCACCAACCTCTCCATTCTTACCGATCGTATCATACTCCCACCCTTTGGCGGGAGTAGCCAACAGATTGGTCATCCCCGTTATATCCATCGACTGGTCTTTCGCCCCTCTGACAGGTGCGCTGGCCGACCGTCTGATCTCCTCCTGAAGCGCTTTGACCCTATTCCCATTGGTCTTACTACTGTATGCTTGCTTAACCACGGGCGTTCTCTGAATGTTGTGCGAAGTGGAATCGCTCAGGGCTCGTCTTGGCGCCGGTGTAGTGGCAGAAGCAGAGGCATGAGCCTGCCTCGCGGCGCGGATGTCGTTTCCTATCTCCCTTGCAAGCGACGAGAATCGCGAGCCGACGTTGGCGTTGGCATTCGGCGGTCGATCGGGCTGCGATTTGCCCCTGGCTGTGGTGGTATGGTACGCTGAGCCCATACCGACCGTCCCGCTCTGCTCGCCTCCGCTTGAAGGTGGACTGAGAAGTGGGTCGTTCCGCGTGAGCGTGAACGACAAGTTGGCAGCTTGGGTGTTGTGTAGCGATGGTAAGGGTGACGGCGACCTTGGAGGCGAAAACGGCGAAGCTGGTCGAGTGGGTAGTCTCTGCAGTGCGGAGAAGTAACGAGAGCAAATGGAATGTATGGTGAGCGATATGTTGTTTGTGTATGTGTACAACGGAGTAGCCCTTGTACGAAGCGCGAATGTAGGATGATGAACAAGAATTTGCGGCAAGGACAACACTCACATCACCACCCATGACTTTGCCCAATTCGCCTACAAGCCTCCCAAGACTTCGCTCCGGGTCGAACTCTACACCTGTTGCATCCTCATCATCATCTCTACCACCTCTTCTGCGCCTATTTGTATTTCCAAATACACCGGCTCCGAGCGTGACGGCGCTCGCGTGATGCCCTGCGGTCGAAACGGGACTCGCGCCTACAAACATACTCTGCTCGCCACGTATCGTGCCGTTGCCATTGCCAAAAGATGACACACGGCTGATCCCTGAGGGTACACTAGCAGGAGCACCGGCGCGAGGGGTACCGTGCGGTCCATGCAAGTGAGAATAAGGATCTTGCGCGTGCGCCGAGAACGAAAGACTTTCCGCTCGTGGGTACTCGACAGAGAAGTTTGTCGAAGATGCTGATGACGTAGAGATAAA
This sequence comes from Kwoniella sp. CBS 9459, assembly GCA_036428585.1. NCBI lineage: Eukaryota > Fungi > Basidiomycota > Tremellomycetes > Tremellales > Cryptococcaceae > Kwoniella > Kwoniella sp. CBS 9459. The sequence goes on along the minus strand of CP144066.1, from coordinate 1,254,310 downwards.
CGACCGCGAGTGCGAATTGGAGTTGGTGCTGGTCGGTAAGGAAGATAGGGATAAGGAAGCTAGATCGTGGTCAATATTAGACTCGAGTCGGCGTCGCTCCAGGTCCGACACCGATGGCGGGATGGGTACTGGGTCCATGATGATGGCGATGGCGATGACGAGACTGGCTGTGCAAAGCGGGTGACGAGGTGTCGAGGTCCCGCTCGGACAAAGTCAAATGGCTGAAGTCGACTCGACTTGTTGATCGCTTTGATGGAGACGAAGGGGAGTGAGTACTGCTGTCCAAGATGGGAGGTATGGAATCTGATCAAGAAAACATCAAGTGAGGGCTGATGGCAAGTCTGAGCTATATGCCTGGATATGATGAACGAGTGATATGTACTTTGTTGAACGAGAAAGACAAAGCAATAGCAAGGCATGGACGAAGTGATCAAGTTCAAACCAAACAAACATGCCATGCAGCAGCAGTAGCAGTAGCAGTAGCAGTACGTAGCAGTGTTTGCATCATTCCCTCAAGTCACCCGCGACTGCTTTCTTGAACCCTGTACAGGAGGGAGATTGGAATTGGAAAAATCACCGGAAAATAAACAATAAAATAATGTGTGACCACGTGGTCCCAATAGTCATTTGGATTACACCATACACTCTTCGTATCCCGCATACATGTCCTGACCACACTGTACAATCCGCATGTACAGATTATGCATTATATATATCACAGGCAACCTGATCCCTCGTACAAGACAAAAGTGTCCCTTGGGTCCCCAATCTCCATCGTCCTCACCGCCTGATCTCATGGCTCTTGTCATGCGATGTCTGCGTCGAGCTGATAGCAGGCACCTGCCCCTGACCCTGTCCTTGCAAGTTGCTGATTGACTTCCTCTTGCTCCTCTCATCGAGCGTACCCACCCCGCCTACCAGATGAGGCTTGATGGCGTGCGTGGCTCCCTCGCCGTATACGGACGAGTTGGTCATGCTCATGGCAGCGGCTGCTACGTCTGAAGGATGAGTAGTCAGCCCAGGTCGAGTGGAAATGGTCTGAGCTTGAGGCTGAGGCTGCGTTTGCTGTTGGTGTTGCTGTTGCTGCTGGATGGGAGCAGGGATTTGCGACGATGCAGATATCAGGTGTGTTGGCGTGGCTGAAGGCGAGTGTTTGCCGTGGTGGATCAGAGCACTAAATGTTGCAATATCGGCTGTCAGCTTGAGAAGATGTGTACCCATAGTGCAGTCACTAAAAGTGGCCTGTCCAGTCGACACTTACAGCTCCTCCAGCAAGGTAGAGTGTCGATACGCCAAACGGATAGTAGGGACATTGGTCTAAAACATTCCTCGTTCAGCATCTACTTGATCAGGCGCAGAAATTCACGCACCTTGTGGATGTCATTGCCAGCCGCACCGGGCAGGTACCACTTCTGCCCGATCCAGTGCTTCTTGACCTGCATCTCCCAACCACTCTGAAGCACCGAGTTCCTCGCCAGCTCACACATGTCAGCCGGCGTGAGCTTGTAGATCTGCGCGGCACACGAGTATTCTTCGAGCAGATGGGATGCTGTGAAGTGGAACTGGAGGGGATCATCTGTAATAGCGAATCGATGACAACTTCAGCTTCTGTATGATATGATATATATGACACTGAGGTGGAGCTCTAACGGCCAAGGAGCTGGAAAGGCGAATGGTAATTCTCAACAGATCCACTCACCCGTCGATAGCGATACGTTCAGTCCGACCCTGAAAAAGTCCTTGAAAGGGTTTCTCTCATACGTCAAGAACAGGGCATTGTTACTCAGCGGACTCATCGCCAGACCAATCTGCTTGAGGTAGAACAGGTACTGTAGTGCAGGAACCTTTCGGAGCAAGATACCATGCGAGATGGAGTGAGCTGTGAGGAATGCTGAAGAAAGATGGTCGGGGTCGCCGGCTTCGCCGCAATGAGGTCGGAGGACGAATGTGTCTGAGCAGAGAGATCATGTACAGTCAGCCCACCGCCGACCACACATCGGTATGTTCACCCCGTTTCTATGCGGAACTGAACTCACTGAAGCCCCGAGCTCGTCGCCATGCGTTCAATGAAGCCATGTTGGCGTACATATAGTAAATCCTATGATCACCAGAGATATATCATCAGTTTCAGCGATTGATCTGGGCGTGGCCACGACTTTGCGATAGAAAGACTACTCACCAGTAGCTGTATGGCGGACTCTGCTTGGTATTCCACATCTTGGCCGTAGGGAATTTCCTGTAAAGCCTTCGCTCGGGCTTTGACTCGTCGTCGACACTGTCGAAGCCGATCACTCTCTGTAGGAAGATGTGCAGCTCCGGGTGGGATGACGGATCCTGCGTGACCTCGAAGAGCGGCTGGAACACGTCTGTGCAATCGCGATAGCATCATGCAAGTCAGCTATCAATCACCCTCATGTCCGTCGCTGATAAGAGCGATGAGAACAAAGCTCACTTCGCACGACATCTTCAAAGTTGTCGACCAGCCCGGACCCCTTGAACACCTCATACAGACGCGGTACCTGGATCAGCCATCGGACATTGTGGGAGATGAGTTTGTTGTTGACGACCCATTTGGCGAGCTTGTCCCATTCGTTGATGTTTCTGAAAGTGTATCGTGAATCAGCTCCTGGCTTGTCCATGTTCCACGTTATCCGTTCGGAAACGTGGACTCAGCTGAAGTATCATGACCTACCTGCCGTAAATTGACAGTCTCCACTCTGAGTGCTGGTACTTGCTCTGCTCCAAATCGGCAATCAATTCTATACAGATAATGGTAATCACTTCAGTCAGCTGTCCTCGAGACTCGCGATTGAAGTGGCAGCTGACTCACCCTGTGTGAGTTCGGCGAGGTATTTCCCCTTGAGCAGGTTATCGGTCTTGAGGAAGATCTCTCGAAGACGAGATGATCCAGTAGGGTTGTATCGGTCGTTGAATCGATCAAATCGGTGGAATTCCTAATCGAGATACTTCAATTAGGACATTCCCTTTATACCCTTCTTGATCTTATTGTTAGCTACTCACCTGGTGGGCGTGCATATCAAGAGTATCGATCGACAGGTCGTATGCCGTCAAATTGAGCGATTCGAACACCTCTTGAAGCGTCAGATCCTTGCCGTCTCGGTGAATGACGATTTCCTGGACGATGTACCAGTATCAGCGTCATCCTTCCGTCTCATCGTGTGTTCTCTCTCTCATGCTAGATGATAGGGAATCGTCACTCACATTTGGGTTCTTCTTCAGCTTGGACTTGATGAAACGCAGCAAATGCTTCTGGTTCATGCTCGCCGAGTGGTGGATATGGGTATCAACCTTTCGGACATTGTAGAAGTCCCTGCAAAAACAACGGTATACCCCTGGTCAGCTGCATTCGCAACCTTAACCGAACAGAGAGCGCGATTCATAGAGTAACGTACCTATGAGGAACAGCTTTCATGTCCGCGAGCTCTTGATACTCGTTCAAGAGGCAGTACAAGCTCCACTTGCTCGAGAGGTACTTCAGCCTTCTGAAAGCGAAACTCTTGGCTGGGCCATCAGAACATACACCGAGCAGGTAATCGAGATCGGTGAAGTATTCTTTCAGCCTCGGGACTCGCGTGAGCGGGGTCTTGCCCTTCATCTCGGCCGGAACTGGGGTAGGGGTTCCGGGAGCATCGTTGACGGCCGAAGTCGGGGCAGGAGCTGACGGTCCAGATTCGACAGCGTACACGGTGAAGACACCCTCATCGTTTAGTGCGAAACTTCGCTGATGTTCATCTTGACCCGGAATGACACAATCTTCCTTCTCGAATATCTGGCTGTCCCTAGCAGTGATCGACTCCGTCTTGGTTGTGCCGTCTGACGAGGTAGGCTCGGGATGCGGTCCGCCATGAGATGGTTTCCAGTGCCAGTGCGGGGGAGGCGGTGGGGGGTAAATCTTCCAGGTAGGTAGATCGTCAGGCTGGGCACTGGCGTCGAGAGGCCTTTCGCACGTCTCTTGCTCTACTTCGGGCTTGAGACTGAAAACGTCACCAGATGCTCTAGGCACGAACCCGTGGAAGGAACCATCGTGGTCTTTGGGATTGTCACCGAGACGCTGGTTCGATAGCTCGAGGTACTTGTCACGGAGGTCAAGGCAGCGCGCAAAGGAAGCACTATGATGACATGGCTAGTCAGCGCATGATCTATCGATGCAGGGAAATCGGCCATTATACAGCACTCACTAGAGTTCTTCCAACTCGCTGCCGATACCTTGTTCTGCAAAAGCGAGGATTTGCATCTGCATCAGCAACTCGTGCGCATCGAGCTGAGATTTGTCTCCGTCAATCATTGGAGTAGTGGGCGTTGTCACAGCAGGCGACGAAGGGTGTGTGATGGGGGAAGAAATGTTACGAATGAACAGTTGGGAATCGATCATGTTGAGACGATATGAGTGGAGGTGATATAAATGTTTAGAGTATAGTGGGATCCAGGCCAAGATGACAAATATTCAGTTGTGCTGTAAGGACTGGTAGTGCAATAACGAGTGGAGCTATGCGGAAAGGAGATGCGAAGCGGGAAGGCGGTATACGGGTGAGACGGTGTAAATTGTATATCTGTGAAAGACGAAAGAAGTAGGAGAAACAGTCCGTATTCGCACATCCTTATATACCCTTAAGAATATCCGACAGAAACTCTGAAGAGGCGAGAATGAAGAGTTGGTGCTTTCGGAGTCGTCAAGATTCTGTCCTCTATCCGAATCTCATCACACAAAGGTTCACACACGTTCAACGCTCTTCCATCCTCTCACGACCCCTGAAGAAAGTGGGGTATCATTGGCGATGCGAATACGATGTGTAGGGAGATATGCTCGGACAAGAAAGAGGTTGAAAGGAGGGGCCGAACTCCAGCCTTGGCGTACCAGTTGATATGAAAGGTGGGACGGGAACAACAGGAGAATGTATATGGGAAGCATTGAACCAGCAAGGAGAGCAACATGTCCACTGCACCTGAGAAGACCTGATTGAAAGGAAATACACATGAAGGGGAAGCAGCGCGGAGATGGAATTGAAGGCGAACGTGCGATAGCAAATACAGTCCTCTTCAGCGCGGAAGGTCATGAACTCACCAGGCTGCGTCTGCGCCGTAGCTTGCGGGAGGGCCGGCTCAGACGAACCACCGGCTTTAGCCTCGCCGCCGCCCATGTTCAGCGCACCCAAGAGCGCACTGTCCATCTGCCGTTCTCTAGCTTCTTCCTCCAGGTCCAGTCTCTCTTGCTGGTCTCGTTCTTGACGGTGAATGATCGAAGGGGCCGGATCGAGGTCGCCGTCTTCTGGGCCAGACGGCGAGAGCATCGACGATTGCGGTTGGGCAGAGTGGATTTGCGCTTCTTGTCGAAATCGAGGATTCAGTTCGTCTTCGTGCTCTTCATTGTCTGCTCCCGAAGGAGAGGCGGAGCGCATCGACATGCCTTGTCCGCCTCTCTCCAAGTTCCCACCTCGACTGCCTAGATCAATCTGCCCGGGACTAGGGGGCACGGCGGACGTTCTGGCCAAAGGAGAAGTCTCAATATCGCTCATTATCTGCCCTGGAGTCATACCTAGCCGACTCTTGAAGCTGTGTCCGAGTTCACCACCTTTGCTCGTCGTTGAGGAAGAGCCAGCTTCCGAGACGGTCGAAGGTGGTAGTCTGGGCAAGTTGTGCGACAACCAAATCTCATCCTTCAAATGCAGTCTTCGTTCTTCGTGGTAGTCGAATGCAGGAGAGTGATGTACATGCTCGCCGTCCGTATCCTCGAGGTCATCGCGCCCGTATCGTGCGGGGATGGGGAGAGGAGACGGCAACGGAGAGGGCTCGAGCGAAGTGCCGTTGAGGCGTGGATCAGGCGAGTCGGACATGTTATCAGGAGTGGGAAAGACAGGATTGTGTCTCACTCCACCTATATCTGATGCGCAGACTTGTGGAAATCGGACAGCGCGATGATCTGCCAATCAGTGTGTTACCTGGAGTATGATCCAGTTGTGAAGGCAAGGCTAAAGTCAAAAGTGCAGCTCTCAACGTCTGCAAGTTATACACAATTCGGAAATGATCATCAGATCTCATCTTCAAATCTGCCTCCACTCGGTGATTCAGGTAGGGCCCGAGTCATCCATCGTCCACGTGCCGATCAGGGTGATCGAGCAGGAAAATAGGCGCATCACAGTCTTGAGATGCCTATCTGCCCATGTGCTATTTCTGTGTGCGGGGGTTGTGGCTGAGGCTGTGTTGTTTTTGTACACAGAAAGAGTGAGAGTGACGCGTTTCAGGTGGGAAGCTAAATTGACCCTGAGCGTGTTTGTTCCCTTGTTTCCCTTTTGCCTCTCGTCTCTCGTCTCGTTTCTCGTCACACCAAGCAATCCGAGCACTGCCATAGCGTGAAAATACGTGACTTGTACTATATAAAAAAAACTAAATTAATCGCCAAAGACCGTGTGCCCAAAGCTCCGCTCGGCTCAGCGTGCTCAGCTCAGCGTGCGTGTGAACATAGCTATAGGTACAGCATATCCGCCTGTTGTTGACGGCAAACCAATCCACTTTTAAACACCATACAAAGCTATTTACATCTTCCATCTTGTTTTCACTTCTTTGCTTGCTTGCTCGCTTCCTCGTTCGTCCTAATCGGTTTCGACGTTGTTCTTCTCTTCTCGGACGACTACGGAATCAGGAACCACGAGTCTTTCCTTTTGATATCAAGGACAGACAGACTGATACGGTACGGTACGGATATACAACGACAATCGACTGCCTCACTCAAGTCACTATCGTAACGACGACGACGGCGACGGCGACGTGGTGATCTTTTCCCTCTATCTTACCTCACGACATTCTTTGGTTTCTATCTCTTTTCCCCTTCCCCTCTCGCACACATTATTCGACTGCACAGTCTCACCCTCATATTGAACTTGGCATAGTCTCGTGATCTTTTGACGCGATGTCGCATTATCAACAAGGACAATACTCTGATAACCCCGGCTACGGCGGTGGTAACTCGTACGGCAACTCGTACGGCGGCAACGGCGGTGGCGTTGGCGGCGGTGGTGGGTACAGCGATGAACCTCATGGCGGGTATGGGGAAGGCGGCTACGGCAAGAGCTACGGAAATGGCGGCGGTGCCGGCGAGTGTGAGTCTTCAAACCTCGTCTAGTCATTCGCGCATCTTATCCCTTGCGCACGGGATGATGTGATCCCTTAGCTTGTCTTGGCAATAGAGAGATTCAATGCTGATTTATTCACGTACAAACCTGTTTGTTTAACCATACCTTCTCTCCATCTCGATCCGATTCGAATATGAACGGTCCATAACGTGATTTCCCCATCTACCGATTCTGTACCGCGGCTCTATTATGATTTGTCCCTTTGCCGCCGCGTCGTGCTCGCCGATCTGCCCTTGTTTGCTTTGATCTCAATTCCACCCAATTGCCTTCCCTCGATCCATCGACCCTTGGACAACCAAACAAACAAATCCATCCTTTGTCTCCTGCCTTTTCTCCGCGCCATCGATCATCACCCCGCCTTTTCTTTATCCCTCTTTAACGTATCCCTCGCTGTGCAAACTCGCGACCTCTGCCCATCTCCGCTGGTCATTTGCGATCATACTATACAGCATACCCCATGTCATCAGGAAACCCTAACGCCGCGTATAGCAGCGAAGGTGTAGGTGGCTACCAGCCCAAGAAGAAGAGGAACAAGTGGTTATGGATTGGCCTTCCCCTTCTTCTTCTCGCTATCATCATTGCCGCCGTCCTCGGTGGTGTTCTCGGCTCGAGGTCAAAAAACAACGATGACAACAGCTCGTCAAGCGCGGCTGCCGACGCCACTGGCACTAACGCGAACACTGGCGTACCTTCAGGCGTGACCAGCGTCAACTCCGCTGCTGCTACCGCGACCGGTGCCAACGGTGACGTATACCTCGCTATCGCCACCGACAGCTACTATCTTCCTGTCTACGCTACCGGCGTGAGTGCGATGTCTTCATGGACGAGGTGGTGCAAAACGTAGTCGAATCTAACATTTATCTGCTTTTATTGCGTGCAGACTGCTACTGCTGGATACTCTGCGCCTACTGTCCTCTCTGACGCCAAGTCCGAGGGCAAGTGGCCCGATGACCCTAGCCCACCTTCAAACGACTCCATGCGAGCCAACCCTCGTCTTGCGCCCGACTACAAGTGGAACGCCTTGACCGGTGGCTTGATCGCCAACAACCCTTACTTCAAGCAGTGGAACGAGACGATCGTCAACAACGCCAGTTCCACTCTCAATGACGACCCCACTCCTTACGTTGAAGACGGTGGTTTGACCGGTTCCGGTGTCTTGGATGTTGCTCGAGAGATCAAGCTCAAGGTCAAGAACTGGGCATACGCCTACCGAGTGACCAACGAGACCAAGTACGCCGACCGAGTCTGGCTCGAACTTCAGACCGCTGCTGGTAACAACACCGACGTCCAGTTCGGTGCCGATGGAACTCGATGGAACCCCGAGCATTTCCTTGATGTTGGAGAGTTTTGTGCCGCTTTCGCTATCGGCTATGACTGGCTTTACGAGTTCTGGACTGACGAACAGAGAGACGCCATCATGTGGTCTATCATCAACCTCGGTCTCAACTTCGGACACGCTGCTCTCTCCGGTGATTCCTCTGCTTCAGGCTACAACTGGTGGGCCGGCTCTGCCACTGGTAACGCCCAGGTTGACGGCAACTGGAACTGTGTCATCAATGGTGGTCTCACTCAGGCTGCTATCGCTATCATGGGACGAGACCCCACCGGTATCGCTCAGCAGACGCTCGATCTCGCTGTTCCCGACGCCTTCAACAACTGTTTCCAGGGTGCTCTTTCCGACGGTACTTGGGCCGAAACCCCCAACTACTGGTACTTCGGTACGACCGGTGCCGCTGAGATGGTCAACGCCTTGATCACCGCTTACGGTGACGACCGAGGTCTTTCCACCTCCAACCCCGGCTTCAACTTGACTTCCGTCTTCCACATGTACGTCCAGGGTATGACCAGTCTCTTCGACTACGGAGACCACGGACCCAACAAGTACTCTGCCACCGCCAACTCCCTTATCCTTTTTGCCAATGTCTTCGACGCACCTCGATATGCCCTGTACCAGCGAGACCACCATGATGCCGCTGAGCCCTGGAGCATGTTTTGGTACGACCCTGCAACGGACGGTACTTGGTGGGACGGTCTTGCGCTCGACAAGCACTTTGACGATCCCGAGGGTCAATGGGCTACCGCTCGATCCACTTGGTCTGACAACTCTGGTACATACTGGGCTATGAAGGCCTCCAGGTTGACCGGTCATCAGACCCACGGTGACCTCGATGTCGGAGACTTTGTAATCGACGCTATGGGTCAACGATGGGCCGGTGAACTCGGTTCTGGTCAGTACCTCTCGACAGGCTACTTCGGCGGCGAGACTCAAGACTCCCAGCGATGGCTCTACTACCGAAAGCGAACCGAGGGCCAAAATACTCTCTTGATCAACTCTGAGAACCAGAACGTCAACGCCGAACCTACCGGTAACTGGGGTTCTTCCGGCACCGCTCAGGGTCCCGCTCCTTCGCTCGACATCGAGACTGGTGACACTGCTTACTTCTGGACCGACATGACGTCTGCTTACAACGGGTGAGTCGAAAGCTTTGCTGACTATAGTTGCGTCTAGCATTTATGATGAGCGATATTAACGCCATGTGTCGTTCCATCATAGTACCGGCGGCGTCAAGCGAGGTATCCGATTCCTCAATGGGCGAAAGCAAATCCTTCTTCAGGACGACGTGACCAGCTCTCCCACCCTCCAGTGGCGAATGCACACCAACGCGACCGTCACCACCGACGCTGCGACCGCGACCCTCAAGCTTGGCGACGATACCCTTATCGCCACGATCGTCCAAGGTCCCTCTGGCGCGGCTTTCTCCACTGCCCAGCCTGTCCGGGTTTCCTCCGACCCCGCCGTTCCCTCAGGCGACGAGAACGCTGACCAATCCAACGATGGTGTCACTGTGCTCACAATCGACATCGCCGACGGAGGTAGTTTCTCACTCCAGGTGCTGTTCACCCCTCAATGGGGTAACGGCTTCACCGCTGTTGACACTGTGAACAACGTCGCGCTCGATCAATGGAGTTTGACGAGTCATTAAGTGTAACGGTAGGAGGAGGGCTACGAGATGAGATCAGGAATCAATTAGAAATCGGAAGGTGAAGGGTGATGGGCGGAAAGAAACGGAAATGACATGGATCTGTCTCAACGGAGCGATCATGGACAATACATGGGATAACGAAAGTATATACGATACGATCCGATCTTTCTTTTATACATCAGCAACGGCACGAGTATTTTGAACGGCCCCTTCCTTCGTCCTATCACGTAGCCACTAAGTCACGATTGAGAGCCTTTTCATATATCGTATCAGCGTCACATTCGTCACACTCTTTGAAAACGAACAGTATATATACATCAACGACAACGCTTATGCTTGATGGAACCCATCTATTATTTGAAATTGCAACTATGGGCCGTGAGGAGGCTGGCTCATGAACTTCGTGGATGCTCTGAACACAAAGCGATTCATCGCTTGGTCTTGATTTGCTACATAGCGTGAAGTGCCCGCGCCGCACTGCTCGATGGCGTTGTGATATTTGGTATACCAGAGTTCTCAGAGTCCAGTCGAGCGGAATGCGATACCAAAGGGATCCCAGCTACAGCATCACAAGGAATGGCGACCATTTGATTTTCACTTCGGGCGGAATCATTGCATTCATCAGATCCCGTGCGGGATGGGTGAGACTAGCGTAAATATAGGTAATGGTAATAAAAGGGGACCTGGGCCAGGTATAACAAGTAGAGCCCGCGACTCGCAGCTCGCTCAAGTCGAGAAGATGTGAAAGAAGCAAACGAAGGGACGTGAAAATAGAGGGTGGGTTGATACTGTAGCAGAGACTTGTCAGGACCGTATACCATGCTATGAGATTACTCGGTATTCGGTATTCGGTATCGAGGCGACCGCGCGACTCATCTCGACTGAGCTGGGTTTATCTACCACACCATTGCAGCAACAGAAGCGCCAGCGACGACGACAGTGCCCCAGAACGGGATCTTGCCGCCTTCCAACAATGACGACGAGGACGAGTCGAGGTATTCTCGGGATCTGTGCGTGGATGTGGGCGCGTGAGTAGGCGAGTGGGCGAGTGGGCGAGGAAGCGATGATCGTTTAGCCGTGAGATGGTGCGTGGTGGGGATATTTCGATCATAAAGAGAAAGAGAGAGCGAGAGTTAGGATGTGGTAGTCAAGTAGTTAAGCGCCAGTCGGATGTGAATATGAGGCAAGTTTAAATGAAAGATCTGTCAGCGCGATGCCTTTTACCCCATTTAGGGCTTCTGGGCGCAAGCAGCTCTTTGCTGGGGGCCTGCATGACGCGAGTGTCGACACCACACCACACCACACTCACTGGAAATACACCTTGTTGGGCCCCTCGAGGTAATCCGCCGGCAGTTCAATCTTGACATCGTCCATCCCTGCCCGACGACAGAAGTTCTCGGCGTACTCGACCGCGTAGGCTACGTCCGGTGCGGAAGAGCATGTGATGGGCAGGCATTGCGCGAGGAGGCTCTTCCATTCCTACGTGGGAGGTGAGGTGAGAACATCATCGTCACAATCGTTAGATCAGCTGTGGATCCGTTTCAAGGCTTCATGATATGTTATGAGCCGAAGCTTCTTCGGGACCGGTCTGAATACCGAAAATTGGGCAGGAGCTTTTCATCTTCCAAGCTCCCTTGCCTGGGAATTCGTATCATATTGTCACTTCCCACTCACATCGTTCTCGCAGTTCCTCGTGATCCACTGGAACTGGTTATAGCCCGTCCCAGGGATCAGAACGGTCGCCACAATCCGCTGATGACATTCGAGGAAACAGTCTGAGTAGGCGGCGGGGCGAAAGACACCAGTGCAAATCGGAGAGTCAGTGACTACACACTCCGGCGATCGAAATATCGAAGCGTCACTCGTGCGATGCAAGGCAAGGGCTGACATGTTGGAACACCTTGGCGCATTGTATCACACTCACTAGAGACATCCCAGCTGGGGTTCAAGCTAAACTGCCCCGCAGCGCTGGCCAGCACGTAAGGCAGTATCAGCAGCGCTGACAAGGTATACAGTACAGCGAAGTTGAGGGTCCGGGACATCTTCTGTGATGATGCGTCGTTGCTGGTCGGAAGTAGATAGCGAGTAATGAATGCTTGATGTGTATGGTGCAGTTCAGTTCAGTTCAGTTGGTTGATATGTGAAGGGTGAGGAAAACAGAAAAGCTGCTCATACGATATATGTACGTTTGCGCGCTGGTACATGCTGCATCATCGAGTGTTTGTCTTGTACATATCTTGACGGTGCGATGCTTGCACAGACAGAGCCGAGAGGGAAGAAGACAATAGGACCATCAAGAAAAGAACAATAAACGCCTTTCTTAGCGTGGCCGTGCCTGATGGGCAGGCATCACTCGCCATACCATACCATGCCAGAGAACAATAACGACTCTGAAACTGGTTTCGCATATATAGCATACAGCATCTATATGGGCGGAGCGAACAAGCGGGTCTCGTGGACTCCGATGACGGCTTTCGCCGCTTTTCAGTTGGCGCTTGGAGCAATCTGCGATAAGCGAGGAGAGAGGCGAGGAAGATCAGCTGTTGCTCAAGTCTAGCTATAGCAGAGACTCTGTCTTTTGAATCGATGCTCGAAACTGACGATCTCAGCGACGAAACAAGCAAGCAGCCGGATCATAAGCCAATACCGCAAGATTACAAACGGTGCATCTATCTATCGCTAATCAACGAGATCCGCGATCCGTTCAATCTCTCGGAAAATACTCGAACGAACGCATCTTTCCACATTTCCCTTTGACATCATAGCGAACATCATGCTCGTGCCTCTCTCTCCTGCTGTGATGAGCAACATTGTGAGTGTATGCTGCGAATGGTCATATTTGCCTCCCTCAAAAGGATTTGAGCAGGCAGCTGTACTTGCCTGAGCTCTAACAGTCGTCGTAACCCTTCGCACTGCGGTAGAATAACTCAGCTAACCATCTGCCGTGCTATGCGTCTCTGCCAACTCCGCAGGCAGGCTACATGTCCATCGCGCTATGGATCGTAGTCTACTCCCCGCAGATATGGGAGAACTACCAACTGCAATCGGGAGAAGGTCTTTCCGTACCGTTCATCGTATTGTGGTTGCTGGGAGACATCACGAACCTGTTTGGAGGTGTACTGGCGGGCTTGCTGCCGACCATGATCATCTTGGCTGTATATGTGAGTATCACTGCGCTATTTATTGTTCTAGTTAAAAGCAAGGCATGTTATGGTGTCACGCAAACCCTTATCAGAACCTGATACCCCTTCTTTCAATCGCAGTATACAATCTGCGACCTCATCCTCCTCTTCCAGGTATACTACTACCGCCGCCACCCTTCACCATCATCACACGTGCACATCACCCCCTCGGACGAGTCGACGCCTCTCCTACCTGAGCCGAGACAACCAAAGCCCCTCCTCCCTCCTGCACTCGAGTACCCGGTCTTGCTCGCGTTTGTGCTTCTCTCGGGAGTAGGAGCCTGGTACATCTCTGATAAGGATCAGGTGAAGATTCCCGAGCAGCCTGAGATCACGTTCGAATGGAGATCACAGCTTTTGGGATGGATGAGCGCGGTGCTCTATCTCGGCAGTAGGGTTCCGCAGATCGTGCACAACTAGTGAGTGGCTGGTGTTCCCACTTCCCGCCCCACTACTTTAGGCTTGCGCTGATCATTTGCCATCCGCGTGTTTCATCCTCGAAATTATCTCATAGCAAAACACGATGTGCTGGACTATCTCTGGCCATGTTCTTCTTTGCCATCTCAGGGAGTGAGTATCCTGTGGACTGAAATTCGCCCTATGATCAGGATAAACGGGGATAATTGTAAATCAACCGCGCTGACAATACAACCCATTATCTTCCATCTCAACACATGACAGACGTCACATACGTTCTCTCTATCACTCTGACATCCATGAACCCGCGATACATCCTCGCCAACCTCCCATGGCTCGCCGGATCGGGTCTGACCATCTTCCTGGACCTGTTTGTACTCGCCCAATTCGCGGTGTTCAACTGGCAAGATAAGAGGAAGAGCTCCAAGGTTTTCGTCGAGGAAGGAGACGGCGATGAAGAGGAGGAGGCGTAGACGGGCTGCTGTTGTCCTTGCTGCCGATTATCGTGGCGGGCAAGCGATGTTCATTTGAGCAGATTTATAACGAGGTAGTTGCGCTGAGCAGACCAGGCTAGACAACATATATACGTGACCGGGCCACCGACTCTGGATCTTGCATCTTTTTTTCCGCTAGAAGACGCCTACTACTCTGCATTGATATACGATTCATCTGCATGATTCATCTTGTTCAGTTCTCGCCACTTATATGCAAGCATACATCTACTCGCATCCGGAGTCAGTTTCAGAGTTTCAGGTTCTATAGCTATCCTGCACCAGTGTGCACAACTGCGTCACGTGAGACGGTGATCGGCCGCTCGGAGCCCCAGCTATGAAGAGTCGGCCGGTGAATTCGACTGCGGCGTGATCACCGAGGGCGACCTTCCTCGGTCATTCGTCAATACGAACACTGACTGATCACTGCCTCCGACAGATTGTCTTCTGTTGAAAAAGGATCTTGGAAGGCGCACGCAATGATTACGAACGCCGAAACAGCGATAACAACAACATATAACGTCTCACTTGTACAGCAGCAAGCCTGTGGAGATCCAAATTGAAACCAACTATTCCGCTGCTACCCCTGCCCGCTTCCTAGCCGAGGTCGGTTCCCCATATTCCGTGATGAAATCGACTCCCCCATCACTCCCTCGAGTGCGCCGTAAAGTGCTCAATGCCCTTCCAAATCTCGCCCCGTTTATAGTGACTTTTGCCCACGTCTTGCTGGCGCCTTACACGAAAGTGGAGGAGAGCTTCACTATTCATGCGGTACATGATGTGCTGGCTTATGGCCTGGATGTGGACGGTGGCAAGCTCGCTCTGGTGAGTGTCTCCCGCGCCGTTCTCTCCACGTCTCACTCTTCGCTTTTAACACCGACGTATCTGCGGTGCTCAAAGTTATTGACCGCGGTCACGCGTAGAGGCTTCTGCAACTCCGCTGATGTTTTTGCTCGATCACATTGCACTTCAGTGGGACCACGTCACATTCCCAGGAGCGGTGCCAAGAAGTTTCCTGCCGCCCATCATCCTGGGTCTGGTCACATACCCCTTTGCATCGGCCGGTGTAGCTCTGGGCTTGATCAAGACGAAGATACAGGTGCAAATCTTGGGTAAGCCTTAGGTCACTATGACAATTATCTCTCGCTCGGTACCCAAACGTCCCCCGGCCCCCAGCCTTTGACAGATCCTCATTTGCGTCGGGTCGGGGTATGATGGTCTGAGCAAATTACTCTATGCTGATGACACATATCCGACCTATCTCTCGTAGTTCGCTTGATACTCGCCGCAGCCTTCTCACATACATTCAACCATCTCTCAAAGACACTTCGAACGAGGTATGGACCGACAGTTAGGATCTGGTTCATCCTACTCTCGCTGTCATCTTTTCACATCCCGTACTATGCGAGCAGGACACTTCCGAACTTTATGGCTCTTCCAGGCGGTGAGTGCGAGGCGTCATCTGCATGTCAAGCGCGGTGGCGGGGTCGAGATTCGAGCCAGGATGAGGTGAAGATAATCAGCCAGTCTCCGAAGCTGAATATAGTGTTCCATACATACCCAGTCATTCTCTCCATATCTCTCCTCCTTCGAGCAGGTACAAAGTCCGGCCCAGCATCAGTCTCAGCTCGTCGAACAAGAAATGCGATCATCCTCCTCACTGCCCTAGCCACTGTCGTCCGGCTCGAAATCGCTCTGTTCTTGCTACCTGTCGCGCTGAGCCTTGTGCTTTCCAAGCGAGCGTCGATCGGTCAGGTGATTAGGTGGGGTATGATAGGTGGATTTGGTTCGTTGGGTGAGTTAGTTCTCTATCGACATGAGCACCTTCCATCGACATGAGCATCCTCCTTTTCGAAAAAGGAGGACAACCCAACTCTGCTCAAAACATTCTCCAATATTGACGTTGATGTAACAATATCAATAGCCGTCTCCGCCCCGCTCGACTACACTTTATGGAAACCAACAATCCCCCATCCTTCGCTTCCCACATTCACCAGCCCACTCCAGATCATCTGGCCCGAACTTTCCGCACTACACTACAACGCCCTTCAAGGTCACTCGGCAGAATGGGGTGTCATGTCGAAGCACTATTACTTGACCAACTCATTGCCGAAATTACTGGTAGGAAGTCTGCCTCTTACCGCTTTTGGCATAGGTGTGTGGGCTGCGGGAACTTTAGGGATCAGAGGAGGCTTTGCTGCTGGCAAAGAGAGGGTCAAGATCAATGAGGGTGTAGGAGAGGTTCTGAGGCAGTTTGGCCCGGGAACCCTGACTTTGATAGGCGCTATGAGCTGTATCGGTCACAAGGTGGGTGGCCTCCCACTTTCATGTGATAATACTGGCGTCCTCAAGTCTTCCACCTCGGGTCAAGTACGTTTCATGGCGGCTTGTGCTAAATCTGCTGAATTCTTTGCAGGAATGGCGATTCATCATTTACGCTCTACCCGTATTTCACCTCATAGCATCAGTGACTGCAGCGAGTCTATGGTCTTTCCCGTGGACACAATACCGCTTCAGATCTCAACTCCGCTTGCTCACGCGACTCGGGCTACTCGGTCTGATGGCTATCAATATCGCCGTAACGGGTGTCATGACCTTCCTCAGTGTGAATAATTACCCTGGAGGTGAGGTCTGGAAAATCCTTGAGCGCATACCTCAAGCTCGACATGAATTGGGTGAGCCCGTTTTGTCGATTTCGGAAAAACCGATAGTATCTATGCTAATCGTGGTGATACCTTCCTTGCATCGATGCTCTCGATGAGCCATAGTGACTATACATTACCCTTCATACCCCTTACAGACAGGGGCTACGCTCTTCACCTTTCTACATGACCGACCACGTCAAGTCGCGCGGCCAGGCTTGACCTCTTCCCCGACCATCGGAAAAGAATCAATACCAAGCGCGTACTTGTACCCCGCTTTCCCGTTGCCTCTCGAACCTCGGTGGATCTACTCGAAATCCGAGACTGAGGAATTCTCCACCCCTGGCGGACTGTGGAACAGCGACGTTGACTACGTCGTAACGGGCGATTGGGCGGAGTTTGATATCACCGATAACGACAACGATAATGACGCTGGAGGGAGGGATGTCGAAGCTGATGCTGCGGGCGTGACTGATGGCTATGGCAGGAAGTGGCAGGTCGTCGGCGAAGTACATGGGCTGGATGGGGTCGGTCGAGGCGGTAAATATGGAGTAGAGATTAGATGGGCTAGAAAGTTGGCGATTCTTGGCAAAGTAAGGAACTAATTGAGTTCCTCGACTATAGAACCGACACCATCACCATGTATAGGTATATGTGATAGACTATCTGCTAGCTCCCTTACTCTTCGGAGACCCCTTATGAGGTACTGTCATAAACGCAACCGCTCATGGAGCTAACCATCTCAAATCCATCGCAAGACCCCGCCCACAGCTCTCAAGCATAGCTTTGGGAAAAAGCCATCTACTGATCTGATACAAGCTTGATCACAATCTCACACCAGACTGAACACTCAATCACTCATCTTCGGCCATGGAATCGAGAAATCATCGCATCCCGTCTGCTCTGCGCAACTCTCTCAACAAGGTAGAAAAGACCTTCGCTTGTTAAGACGATGTCGAGTTGAGGCAGAAAGGTCATCATTTTGCCCAGCGTTTGATCAGTGCTCGTATAGCTCATTATCGCTCTACACTGCTATGTATACATACTACACGGTAAGTGAATCGCTCACGATCGGCAGTCAGCGCGAAGAAGAGCTACTGTGGCTGTGTGATGCTATTCTGCGGGGTCTTGAAAGGATCCGGCGCGCACTTCGCCTCGTACTGTACAGCTTTGAGAAAGCACCGTTTGTTTCAATACATGATGGTCTCGGGATCAGAGCCTTGTGGCCCACTAACTCGCCTCCCTTACAAGGCTGGCTCGAACCCAGCTAGATTGGAAAAAGTAGTAGCATCAATGCTCTTTGTAGTGTCGTATGGTCAATACTCTTTGTAGTCAATCGAGAACGGCGTGTCTTCCGTGTTCCGCAATCTCAGCTCGAAGTCGTCGGACAATCTCGCTCTAATCGTATGGCTAGCGTCTGTATCGCTCTCTCCGTCCGTACTGCTCGGCGGCTCGGTCGAACTAGGGTCTTCTGAGGTCGTATCGGTTGGTGTTTGTTCTGGAGTCGTAGTTTCCGATGCAGAGGACGTAGGCGCCTCTGAGGAAGATGGAGTAGGGGTCTCTTGCGATGTAGGAGTCTCAGCTTTTCCTTTTCTATCTTCCTTGTCCTTCTTAGCTTTCTTATCTTTCTTATCCTTCTTGTCCTTCTTATCTTTCTTATCCTTCTTAGCCTTGTCCCGATCTTTCTCATCCTGATCCTTCTTCTTCCTGCCAATTTCCGTCTCAGCCCTCTCACGATCTTTCGAGGATCTCGGATCCGTAGGCCGATCTCTTCGAGGCTTGTCGCCCGCTCCAGGGCCGCCTGATTTGTAGTCGGACGGGGACGAAGAGGCTAAGAGGATAAAAAGGACAAGGATGACGATGATGAGGGATTCGACGATCGCCTTTTCGGCGTATATTGTCATGGCGAACAAAAAGCTGTTTTGTTTCGCTTGCTTATGGCTCACCAAGGAGGCCGGCTGGAACGGTTCTTCAAGCTCGATGATGGATAGCCAGTTCCCTGACCGCTCCTGAGCGAGGTTAGACCACAAGATGGGTTGAACAATCCGCCATTTCAACAGCAGCCTTTTGCCTCAAAGATCTCGTAGGTACCATTGACAGATGTGAAAGGAGGTGAGCGAATCACTCCTGAACAGCCAAAGGACGACCGATCAGCCCGTAGAAAGGTAGTGAGCTGTCATAGCCACGTCGCTCGCACGGTGATCACCTCCAGTCTACCCCCCATGTTACACTCAATACAAAGGCCATATTCCTTGTCTCGCCGAGAATGACACGAGGAGTCATTCGTTATAGATGTTGCATGACATGCTTATGACATCTTGACCTGCCGAAGCGAAACGCCACTCTATCAGCTCGAGACCCATGCATTTGTCCATCCGCTTTTTGTCGTAAACACTCAAGCCCCAACTGAACTCACGTTGCTAAAGTCCATCTCCGGATGGGCCTTCTTGAACTTTTCCAGCATCTCCATCTTCTTCAGCTCCTCTGAAGTTGGCTTGCCCATCGCTTTTTGCTGATTATCGTACATCATCTTCTCGACCATACCCCTCGTCTCGCCGTCCAGATCTGACAATTTGGAATTTTCGGGCTGGATCTTGGTGGTGTCTATCTTGGGGTGGTGGGTCAACACGTGCGGCCACCATCGATGAGATGCTATGTGAGCTCTGTAAGACTCGTAACATAGAAGTCAGTCTTGTCGATGTCGAATATGGAGACGGGTGATTCAACGTACGACAGCTTCTCGAGTTCGATGTTCAACGTTGAGTCGTCTATGACAAGTCCAAGCAGATAAAGTAAGTCTACGCAGGGCGTCACGCGTATTGTGACTCATTTGTAAGGAGAACTCACCAATTGTCCAAGATGAATCGTCCGAGATGATATCCTCGAACAGCTCGCCCTCCAGTAACACCTCCGACGACGACTTCAGTTGTACCTGTCACGAACGAATGCGAAGGTCAGCGAGCACGTAATTACATCTGACGGTCGTATCATCGAGCGAGCCGCTCACCTTGAGCTTCCTGCTTCCCATGACAACATTCAGATCCTTGCCCCTCGTTCCCTTTGGCAGAGGAAGTGTGACAGTCACGGTGTTCAGATCCTGCGTCCACTTGTAGGGCAGAGCTACCACATGCAAAGAAAGCCTTCGCATTAGCGATCACTTGAACATGTGGCTCGAGTTCCGCAATCAATCCCGCTTGGAGCTATCACTCACCTGCTTGCTCCTCCTTCTCACGTTGCCGCTCTTTTGCGTCAAAGGCTTGTTGCTCTTCCTTGCTCATGTCATCATAAGCCTTGGTCGAGCTCGGTGCGGTGGTCGTGAGGTCGGACATTTTGATGAGTGTCTGGTGTGGGTTTTCAGGAAGTATGTGTAGCGATATTTTCCCTCCCAGATCCGGCAGTGTCGATGGAACCTTCGTGCAAGCGCTTTTGATCTTCTTTGACGGTTCTGTAAGAACAATGAAGCAAGGGAACATCAGATTCTAAGATTATTGGAACACCTCCACTGAGTGATTTTGGTGAAGATGACGGAATCAAATTTGGCGATGCAGTAGCTAGATGGTGATGATGTTTGTCCAGGCCGGGGTGAATGTTGGCCTTCGTGCATCAGTGATCACCGTTAACTTAACCTTTTTTTATCCACTCCGGTCCGCCCTGCTCCTCCTCTCTTCATCGACCACACCTTTCATCGGCTCCGCTCAGCTTGGAGAGCATTCACGAGCACCTGCCCACTAATTCACGGAGGGCATCACTACTTAGACAGCTCCAATCTGACAATCCCCCTTCGATCAGTGACTATTTCGAGGAGGTTATCGACCGGAGACAGGAGCACCTATCACTGTTCGCCGCAATGGCAACTCGACCTGTTCTCCAACAAGATTGGAGTGATCATGCGGTAAGTTGTTTCTGGTGCACCCCCGTGGAGAGCGTCGAGACTGGGACCACGAGGCTTTCTTACAGCTCAAACTATTGTGATAGCCGCTTGCATGACGGGCCATATATCTGGGCAAGAAGCTGACGACATTATTTCCCTTCTACCGATCTAAACGATTTAGTGGTTCGTCGGGTCATACCTGCCCAAGCAGACGGTCTTGACTCTCCGAGCCTTTGCCAATGTCATCAACGATAGAATCACCGAGAAGGTGTTCATCCGAAGCTCGGACCGAAAAGTTGATGTCGTAAATCGGTGAGTGGACTATACTTGATCCTTGTCGAGGATGTTAGGGGGCTGATCGCCCGTCCTATCTCATGCACTTCCACAGCGTCCAAGATGCATTCCAGCGCATGAAGGCGAACGGCAACTTGAGAGGATATGCGGAGATCCGCCTCGCCTGCGAGCTTTTAGGATCTCCGATACAGAGGTTAGGAGGCTACCAAGGACCGCCGCCAACTTTCGGTGGTGTACCCGCCGCATCGAGCTCATCGTCCAGTGAGTCGTCTCAAATACCTATGAGCACATTGCTTGGCAGAACACTTTAGAGCTGACACTTCGCAGGTTCGTATGTGAACCGTCCAGCTGGCGCAACGGGGATGTCCAACGGGTATGCCGCGGGCGCCGGAGGGTATAGCGCCGCAGGACCTTCACGTACTTCCGCGAATAACTGGTCTTCATCCACTACAGCAACTGCTTACTCACGTGAGTGACTCGACTCCTTGTGCTCCGCGCATCATGAATGGAAGGTTGCTGACCGAGTTACCGTTCCTAGGTCCATCGCCTACACTGCTTGACTGGAAGCCAAACCCGATGTGGAAGCCGATCAAGGCGTTAACGAGCATGGAGTCGTTGCCTGGTGAGTCTGGAACCGTAATGAGCGAGGCTGATGGGCAGATATCTCACATAACGAGAACTCACATGTACGCCGTGAGCGTCGAACACATTTCACCTTGACCGCGGATGTAATAGACAAGTTGAATTACACCAGGTACGCTCGTCTCCTTCGTTCAGAATCCTCGTCGAATAAGCCAGAGCTGATTGGACCCCTAGAGAGCATCCGAATGCTAGTCCGCGCTATGCAATACGTCTGTTCTGCACCTCCTCGGACTACTACAGACCTCCTGGGATGCCGTTATTTCCCGGACAAATAGCTCCTACAAATCGTAATCTGCCGATCGAGTTCCCCTCGAATCCGGACTGTGCGGTGGATAATTACGGTCTAACATTCAAGGAAAAAGGTCTGAGAGGGAAAGCTGGGAGTGCGCCACCGTTCGATCTCGAGAAGGGGCCAAATGGATTGTCGAGGGTACCGAATCGGCCAACGTATGTGACGATGGGACACTCGGGGCCGACTGTGGGGAAGAAGAAGGATCAGGCAAAGGTGAGCCTTCTTACCTGCTTCCGCCTCGTTAAGCAATCGCTGAAACAGGTTTCATGTATAGCGCTTCTTCTATCAAGTCGTCTTTACCGAGATGACGCCAAAAGAAGAGTTGCTGCGACGCTTGAGTGCTTTGGAGCCCACCAATGCGGAAGCATCGTTAGCGGAATGTGAGTCCGCTATGTGCCATTGGTTACACAACGCAAAATCTGATCCCTGCTGGTAGTCCGGAAGAGACAAGAGGAAGACGACGACATTATCGTCGGTACATCGGTGATGTCTCTGAAAGACCCTGTAAGTCAATCATAACATGTCAAAAGCCCTGTCTTTCATCGTCGTTGACTTGTAAAATCATCATTCAGCTATCATATATGCGGATCACGCGGCCGGTCCGATCGTCGAGGTGCACGCACATGCAGTGCTTCGACGCGACCTGGTGGGTGGAAAGCAATGCTCAACACCCGCAGTGGCTATGTCCACTGTGCAATAAAGAGCTTCAGTTCCCCGATCTGATAGTTGATGGGTGTGTTTTATCTATCTATGTTGGGCACGGCTTACATGAGCTGACTTGAATGATCATCGCCGTCAGCTACGTTCTGTCGATTCTCAATGCCGTGCCGGACTCTTTCGACGATGTGGTTCTGGAACCGACCGGGGACTGGCATACCGAGGACAATAAGTTCGGATCAGCTGTATGGATGGCTGAAAATGGTGTCGCTCCACCGCCAGACGCCAAGCCCGAGGTAGCACCTTCGCCGCAGTCGAATGATTCTGCGCCTACAGGTGATGTAGGGTCGAATGCCAAGCGTAAATTTGTTGAGATCGTGCTTTCGGACAGTGAAGATGATGACGAAGAGGAGGAGGAAAGACCTCTGGCAAGTCGCGCCAACGGGTCAAAGCCCCCTCCACCCCCGCCTACATCAGCACCTCCGCCCCCGCCACCTCGACTGCCACCGACCGCTCCGTCCTCAACAGCAGGCCCGTCCTCTGCCAGGTCTTCGGTCCAGCCAGTCAACGAGATCATCGATTTGACCTTGTCCGACTCTGAAGATGATGACGACGCAGAGACCCAAGAGGAGCAGCCTTCTGCGTCTCAGACGTATTTTCAGAATCCGGGCTCCGGTTACGCGACTCAAAACGCCGTCGATTCGCGTCCTCCCCTTCCTTCTCAGAATGATCAAGGGAGACCGGCTGTTCGGGCTATCAATGGCGGTAATGTGAACGGGATGGGTTCAGGGCAGGCTACCAGCGGGCTAAATGCTGCAGTGGAATCAGGGAGAGGGAATTTACTGTATAACATGAATCCTCATGCTGCTGGCGGGTCCGGCACGGGTGGCATCGTGCGACCACCCCCAGCTCCCCGTACGGGATCTTCGTCAAGCTACGACAGCGGCTCCGTATCGAAGCGTCCCCGAGCGGAGACTTCTTTGAATGGCCCTCCGACAAATCGTGCGTAATCTGGCTATCAATCCGATCTTGGGACCCATGCGTTGTTCGTTCATATGCCTTTCCCACTTGTTCCTCCAATCATATCCTCAACGTTGACAAGTCGGCTGACCTTGCTACGTGTCTGCGTCTCGTAGGTATGGACGGACCCCCCACTTTCGGAGGACAGGTTCGTGAACCAATGGGACCAGGGAGAGGAAATGGAGGTGGACCTCAAGCTCAGGCAACGCATCCTTTGTCCGATCGAGCTTTCGCCTCGTACGCTGAATCGAGACAGAGCGGCTTCAGAACGCACGCACCACCACCGCTGGCACCCCATTATCATTTCGATCCGCCTAATGCGCAATTCCATCGCCCGGCTTCCGGTCATCTACAACCGTCGATGCAGCCCCGCTATAACTCGTCTTCGCCTCTGGCCTCACCTCATACACCCACAATAGCCACATCTTCTCCTCTCGCTCCACGGGATCCTGCGCTAGCTCGGTACGATCACGTGCTTTCACCCGGGCAAGCAAACATGTGGGTGAAAAGCCAAAATCGAAATCAGCCTCAAAGTCAGAATCAGAATCGGGTCCAAGGACAGGGACAAAGTAGCGCAGCAGCTGGGACAAGTGGGATCAGGGACAAGGATGCGGATGAAGCTTCCTTGGAGCTGAACCCACGATCGACCATTGTATCGCCGGTCTCTCCGCCCAACAACCCTCAGTCCCCGGTCGTCAATCAAGCCGCGAAACAACCAACAACAACTACAGAACCGAAAGACAAAGTCACGACAGAGGCTGACGCTGAAAGGTCATCGGATCTTGGAATTGGGATTGAGGCTGATGGAGGACCCGACTATCTGGGCTTGGATATAGGTGGTGTGGAAAATGAGTTTTGGGAAGGAGTGTTGCTCAATGGGGACGAAATAGATGGATGAGGGCGTAGAGAGAAGGCAAGAACAAGCTCGAGAAGCGATGCGCTGCTCGATCAGACTCTGTTATAGAGCTTGCTCGACTCGCTATGTGTGACACTTCGCAACATCCAGAATTAGTATATCTGTCGCTAGCATGTTCATCACAGACCGGTGGTGACAGGGAACAGAATGTTGTACGAATTTCTTGACGGTCGATGCAGATGTAACAGGCGTAAGCGTGATCATGTAAAATGCATGATGACCAACAGCTTGAAAGGCTCAAGTCGTCCCAGAGGCTGTTGGTGGTTATCTCATCTCATTCCACTTGGGCTCGGGTCTGCTAGTACTTGCGCTGCTCCATACCTTCTGGCGGTCGCGTCTGCGTCGTTTCTGCGAAGATTACGTGTCGACGATCAGCCAATAAATATCCCCGTTAGACAATGTGACAACGCAAGGCTCTTATGCCCTACTCACCTTTTCCGATCGTGTTCCAGTCCGTGCTGAGACTCGTACCTCCGCTCTCTGTGAAGCTCTTAATCATGGCGCGTTTCGTATCCTCGTCCGCATTGGCGTAGATCTGATTGAAGAATGACTGAAGGGCGACATCGCCTCCTGCGTTCTGAAGTGAGGGTTTCACGTGTATTGATAGAGTCAGTTGGGTTCCTCTGCCTGCTCAACCTCGAGAGACGGGACGGAATGACGAACAAGAATTGGATGGGATGGTTGGATCGGAACAGAACCGCCAGCTCACGGGATCTTTGGCCTCATCTTCCTTTTCGGCAAGTTCATCATCCACCAGCCTATCCCAATTCTTCCTCGTGCTCTTCTTCGGTGCCTCTGACGCTCCAGCAGCAGCGGATTTGCCGGACGCCGGTACAGCTTCAGAGCCAGTGCCAGTGCTAGAGCTTGAGCCTGTGGCCGAAGTCGATACTGCCGCAGTAGGTTGCTGAGAAGAGGTGGGTACTGAGGTTTGAGCTTGCGCTTGTGGGGCGGGTTTCGAGGGGTCCTTAAGGAGGGTTGGCCAGTTTATGAATGAAGCTTTGGCGAGCTTGATCTCAATCTACGATGCCCATGATAACAGCCATAGTGGTCAGCTCATTTCATATATTATCACAGTCTCACAAGAGATTCTCCTCCTGAGATTGGTACACGATGTGTATTGGCGGTGACGCACCTTGGTATTGAGTATTCGGGTAATGCTTTCCCCAGGAGTGATAGTCGCGTAAAGCGGCTCGAATATGATTGATCTCGCTCCGGCACCTGTAGCAAGGGCGGGGAGGGAAATGGTGATCTGCTATCAGGTTAGCATGGATCACGATCCACCCACGAGTGTCACCCCCTAGCTCGAAGACTGCCATTGACGACTCGTCCAGGATCAGGAAAGGACTGGCTTCTTATACCACGGTAGACGTCGTACTTACACGAGACTCCTCAAGCTTGACATCCACTTGATCTTTCACGCCCTCAGCAGCATATCCCTTGACATAGACGCTGAGCGTAAGGTGCGTCGGCGTCTGGTAGAAGTCATATCTGATTGATCCAGTCAAATTGAAAGGAGACCTCTCGTCAGCTAACGGTCGACTCTCCCGATCGCTGTGTGAGACACAACAATTTCGAGCGAATTCGCGTACGATGGAAGAGCTGTCATCTTGTCTAGTCTTTGGCCAAGTCGAAAGCTGATGTGGTCGCTGTAAAAAAGCTGGCAATGGTTGATGAAACAATGTATTTGGGCAGATCCGCAAAAACGCTCGAGGGTGGACAGAAGTGGACCAGGCCAAGTGGAGGTTGTCCACAACCAAGACCAGGTTCTGGAATGTGCCCGTAGGCCGACGCGATGTAGAATATATGATCATGAGGATATCATTCGTTTCTTTGGTCATCGTGCATATATACATCTCTACGACGACGGAGCGGACCTCGTTCACCTCCAGCGTCAGAAGGCTCCGTCTGTATTCATGTCACCGCAGACGGGTTTAGTCATAGCCACCTGACGATGAATATACCGGAAAATGACCTTTTACGCGTCGAGAGGCGATACTCTGATCAATTAAATGTAGGGCTATACGACCACTCCGGCCCTCGCGACTCCTCTTGACTCTCATAAGTGTGTCGATAATTCTCACTTTCGACTCACGCCCTCTGCGCGATGAGCCTCGTGTGATCCTGAGCCCCCACAGCTCTCAGAAGAACATTCTATTATGGCCCCATTCTGTACTGTGACGACATACACAGAGCACGCGTTCAGCCTAGCTAGCTCTGAGAATGACTTTGACCCACATCGCACTGTGATCCTGCGTCATCACCACCCAGCTCCTTTAATCCTCCCTTCCTTTCTCCTCCTGCTCCTTTGGTCCAATCGAGGATCGAGACCGCCTCCAGGACTGCACGCACATGGAGTCAGCGATCGTGCAGATTCGCATGCTCAACGTCCATTCATGAGACCCCCTTCGAGGCAAGGGAAGGCGCAGGTGCAAGACAGGGGAGGGTGGGGTTGAGATGTCATGATATGGGGTTCTCTGAAAGGTAATGACTGACTCGTACTCATCTCGTTGATACTGATGAAGACATGATCTTTCCTAACAGGGTACTATAAAGTGGGATTGCCTTCACACGAATTACACGGTTCTATAAGACATAGGTCTGCCCCATTAGATCGACTCGACAGAACGAAGTACGACTGCTCCGTCCGGTCTGATCATCGCTTTTTGGAACTGAGCGATATTCCCCAAACCGATTCCTGATCTAACAACCATAACAGGTCATCATCAATCAAGCAAGCAACCAGGCCAAGTCAAGTCGACGGCACTGTACACGGCTGTGAACGATTTGAAGTGAGAGTGAAACAAGAGCACGCATGTCATACTTTCAACCTGCAATGTACCCTGACAGCCCATACACGCTACACCGGCCTATCCGACCTGCGACAGCAGACCCGTCGACATCTCAACCCTTGCTAGCCACTTCAGGCGGTGATATGGCCTACCAAATGGGGTCACACGGGGACGCAGACGGCGAAAGACCTTGTGTACCTCCTCACAGACCTTGTCCGGGCCCTATACCTCCTCATGAGGCCGATATCGAAACCACACCTGGGGACCAAGCCTACGGTCATCTTCGCCCCCATATGCACTGCTGCTATACTCCCCAGGAGTGTCAAACTTGCTCTTCGTCGCCTTCGTCACTCTCTGCGCTCCCGACACATAGCGCGACACCATCGACAACTCTTCAGGCAATTGACTCCTCGCCCTTGCCCCTCCGATCACAATCGCACTCACTGTCTCAAGGGCTGCCCATCTCCCAGCTCGCTTGTGCATCCTCATACTCTTCCCAGCCACGGGGTCATATTCCGCCCCACATCCAGTCTCAAGACAACGGGGACTGTCAAGGCCATGGTCCGCCACCGACAGCCTCTCTGCCTCCGTCGTACAAGCCATTGCCGTCTTCAGCCGAGGACACTCTGCTTCTAGCTCCTCCTCCGTCATTCTATGCGTCCACTTGTCCTTTCTCACACCACTACCAAACGCACGATCTTGGTCTGAGTCCCACTTCGCCTCATAGCCGCTGGCTTCTCTCCCGATCGCAATCAAGGCAGCAACGACGAGGTTCAAGAAATGCCGAGCCGCTTTTGCCCGTCCACTCCCGCCGGGGCTCCATCGCTCATCACACGAGCCCGCACTGCTTTGATCTCCACGTTAATGATGCCTGTTACGATGATCCCGAGTCGCCAGGGAGAGACTCAGAGTCGATGGATTCGATCGCGGTGCTGTTGGTGCTGTTGAACATCGTCGTATGGGGAGCAGTGATCTACGGCTTCGTCCGAGAATTCGCTAATGGCGGTGATGGCAGCGGGGAATGGCATTGGCCT
Organism: Kwoniella sp. CBS 9459; assembly: GCA_036428585.1. Taxonomy (NCBI): domain Eukaryota; kingdom Fungi; phylum Basidiomycota; class Tremellomycetes; order Tremellales; family Cryptococcaceae; genus Kwoniella; species Kwoniella sp. CBS 9459. The sequence goes on along the minus strand of CP144066.1, from coordinate 1,225,931 downwards.
GCGCTGGGCAACATGCTAGGTATCGATGCAGAGGCCCTCAAGTTCAGCGTCAGCAGCGCTTGTCTGGGGCCCGCAGGGGCTGCTGGGTGGGGTCAGATTTGCGCTGGCGAGGATTGCCGTTGGGCATTCGTCGATTGCTGAGCAGATGCGGGAGTTCCAATTCCTATTAGTTGTATTCATCAAAGCATCAGCCATTTCCCAGACCTTTGTCAGTATCGGTAAATCTTCATATTTTGTCCATAGCCATTGATATCCACAGTATAGAAAGCGTCGGTCTCCACATACAATCATTCAGCATCACGGTACCTCACTCTCTCAGCATATCAGCATCACGAACGTGTCGTTAGGACCCAGACAATCTCAGTTTTTCTGCAGCATATGTATCGCATTACAACAACAAGATGATGCAAGTACAGCCGGGCGGGCGTTTTCTGATGGTACAACAAGAGGTATAGCTGTCCTAGCTATGTCATAGGATAGAAAGGAGTGTTCTTGAGCTGCTGTGTTACATTCAACTTCCCGACTGCGTTTGACGGGATTTCCAAATTTCTTCCGCTTTCTTCGCCCTGTACAAACAGAAATCAGCTTGCCGCATGATTGCCATCATACTCGCTATGTCGAGTAGTTTGAACGCGAACCGGACTATAAAGCGCGAACGAACACTCACCTCCATTCGCACCCTTCCTCGAACTCGCACCACCCACATCTACTAGTCTGCTCCAAGCTCACCCCCGTTGGCTCTCTCGACCCCATCCAGAAGCCTAGAACGCTCTCCAGATGAGCGGCCAGCAAGAGCGGAGAATGGCGGAACGTCGTCTTGCCTATGATAGAGCCTGCGCCTGTGCTTTTGCCTTTGTTGGCGGTTTCGATCTTCTGGCTGGTCAAGCCGCGTCTCCCGTTGACCTCTGAACGGGTTGCTGATCCATCCGAAGTAGGAGGAGAAGTCGGATATTGATTCTGCTGACTGTTCGTGGTCTTAACGATGACCGATTCCCCTTGTTCGCCCGGACCATGGCCTTCGACTCCCTCTCGCTCAAGATCCGGATTCAGACTCATCTCCACGGCACGAGTAAGTATGTCGTCTTCTCGGTCGTCTGAGCTGTTGGCATCGCCCCAATATCGCCTCTCGCTCGCTCGTGTCGAAGGACGGGATACTGTCGGTTCCTCTTTTGCAGTATTTTCCTGAGCTTCGGCCTCTACGAGCGATCGAGGTGACTCTGCAGGGACGAAGAGGGGCGGCGACGACGAGCCTTCCGAAGGCTCATTGGTCGTCGATATCGACTTCACTTGGTCTTGGAGGCTCTCGGCAATCGCATGTTGCAGCAGTCGATCCTCTTCTTCCGACACGTGCCCTCCCATTCCTGCGAGCGAATCGTCGATTCCTGGTGCGAGTTTCGGCGGCGGGGGCTCCCCTGCGTCGTCTACCAGTATCGTCGCCGCGTCTACCCCATCGACAGTTTCGGTACGGCCTGTTGTCGCTCTGCTTTTAATGCCCTTCCTGCGTCGCTTGCTCTGGCGTCCTTCGCTCGGTTTCTTGGCCTTCTTCTTCCCTTCGGCCCGTCTGTAGACCAGCTCAAGCCTGTCTTCGGTCCGACCAAGATTCTGCGCCTCTTCCTTTTCCTTGCCTTTCCGTGTTCCAATCGTTGTTCTTGTGGCGTTTGGCTTCGGCTTTCCAGAAGCGCTAGGCGAGGGTGACCCCAATCCGAGATCGACCACGTATCTGCTCCACACCGCTCTCATCTCGTTCAACGTCCTCGCTTCCCCCGCACCGTGCCTTAGACCATTGCCCAGTACGACCGCCCTACTCTGGATCAGAAATCCCTCGGAAAAGTCTGCTTGGGGATCGAGGGATACATGATCGAAGACTCGGTCCCATGAGAACCAATTTCGAGAGGGTAGAGGCGATGATGAGCTCGTGGCCCGCTGGGATGGCGATAGGTGTGCGGAAACGGCTGCGTTTGGGGATGTTGAAAGCAGTATCGCGTCGAGCATCTCTTTGTACATCATGACCTGTAGCTTTCCCGCTACGGCATCTTCATCCCTTGGCACCGTGCCAGACGCTCTGGTCTTGCTGTCTGAGATGTAGAGGCGGTGCGTCTTCTTGCGGGGCTGCGGAGTATCTTGGGTACCCTTCTGTCGTGTCTTGACGGGCGAGAAGAAGGAAGTGAGGGAAGTCTGATTTGAGCGGGATCGAGTGGCCGGGGCAGTGTCTGGTTCGATCGGTTCGCGGACAATCTCGTCCTGCGAATGATCCCTGTCAGCCCATCTCGTGACATCACTCGGGCCCATAGGACATGGCTTATAGCGGCCATACATGAACAAGGGAGGAATGTATACGCTAGAGACAGTACCCACAATGATGCCCATGATCATGATATCGTTGAGAAAGCCGACCACGGGTATCTCCCTGCATTTACCGAGCGTAAGAAGAGCTTCGACAGCAGAGAACATATTCAGGAATCTGCCAATGGAGGCAATCAGAGGCGTATCAACAACGGGCTCGGCATCTAGTCGATGAGCCAATAAGTCACTCACCTCAGACCCCACACATCTTCGCGGGTGTTGGCTTGGACTTTGACTTCCTCCGGGTGGATCTCCCTTTCCAGCCGTTTATGTATTTTCTGCGTTGAGAGTGCAGATCAGCACATCCAAAGCAAATCAATCGTTTGTCAACATACTCGACAGTGGGTTTACTGTGAGTGTCGACATACCTCTCCGCGGCGCAGGATCCTCTCCTTTCCTTCCACCTTGATCTTGTCCACGACAATCTCTTTCCCAGCAGTAGACTTGATGATATTTGGTCTCTTCTCGGGCGGCAAGAATGGCATCGTTCTGAGTCGGCTATTACAATGATCCATCATCAGATACCGCGCTCGCCATATACCCGCTTGCTCATTGGAGGAGGGGAGAGTTCGTTCCTGAACATCTGCATGGTCGGTAATTGAGCAGCAGGCAGACGGACGAACTCACTAGTCGTACTGAAGGGCGCGAAGTACACCAGATCAGCACAAACGGCAGCACAATCTTCAAAAGCTCACTCACTTGGGTTTCACACCATATCGGTCCCACAAGATCAGACACGCTCAAGAATCCTTTCTTCCTGAACTGGGCAAAAGGACTCAACGTCACCTCTACCTCTACCTCTGCTCCTAGCTCTGTTTCCGGTTCCCCATCATTTTCAAGCACTTTTTCACGGGCGGGCTCTTGGCCCCTACACACAGTAGAGGTGAACGGGATTGAGTCCTCTATATCGACGACCTTGCTCTCAACGGCCTGCGGCGCGTATGTCGATGACTCGGGGCCTGCCTGAATGAAGAGGTGCTGTGGTTCCACCTGACTCTGAGACTCGGCCTGCTGCAACGTTTGTTCCAGCTCATCGTCGTACGTGAGCTCAAAATCATCGTCGTAGTCAGAGCTCAGCTCGTGCTCATCCTCTGACAGTAGCTGTGATGCTGCCGCTATGAGCTCTGAATCCTCGAGGCTTTGGGGGCGCTGTCGATCAAAGACGCCCATGATGTCCTTCCCTCCCGCCGACACCTTGAAGCTCCGCTGCCTAGCGGTCGTCGATCTTGATCGATAATTATTGTATACACATGATGCGAGTCGGGCGACCAAGAAGCGGATGAGCCATCTAGATGTAGAGTCGGCTTGTATCAAGATGTTTATGTGCAAGATAGTTGCGACAGAAGAGAGATCCAAACAGATAACTTTTGGGTGGACGCGTCTTCGGATCACCTCCACCGCATGACAAAATGGGGGATCGCTCGATTCACCTGACGATCGTCATACCAAGGTCTCTCCATTCTTTGACGCAGATCGACGCGCATGTACGAATATCTTGTTGTCGCCCGCTGCAGTCTCGGGGCGGTAGCCACACTGTTGTCATGCGTAACGCCATTCCTGATGCATATCTGCTACCACTAAATACCCGCAACCGTAACCTGTAACCACAGCCGTAACCGTTCAAGGGATGCGAAGGGGACAAAGAAGGGGGAAGGGGAATAAAGTGTATAAGAGATTTACAATCAGAACATGGTTGAGGATGGGCATAAGGATATGTATGTATCTGTTGTAAGTGCGAGGTAGTGTTTGGTTGATTTTGGATTTTTATGAACAATTCAAGTTGGTTGAATTGATCGTTTATCCGGAACCACCCTATGATAAGTAATGTCAGCGGAATGGCCAGATGCTTGCAACGAGGACCCTCAACTCACAGAGTAGACCTTGCCGAACATGAGCTCCTGCATCTTGTCGTAGAGCGACAAGACACCGGCACCGGCAACACCTCGGAGGATGTTGGCACCGGCACCCTTGAAGAGAGACTTGATACCCTCCTTGGCAACGATCTGAGAACCGGCGTCCATCATGGACTTGTAGTGGACGGTACCACCGGAGGTCATCATCATTCGTCGTCGGATAGTGTCAAGGGGGTAAGAAGCGAGACCGGCGGAGGTGGTGACGGTCCAACCAAGCGCGAAGGAGGCAAGGAAGTTACCCTCAAGAGGACCAACAAGGATGACGGGCTTGATAGAGTCGTAGAGACCGAAGTAGAGACCTCGGTAGACGATGATACCAACAACGGAGGGAACGAAACCTCGGTAGAGACCGGCAATACCGTCGGAAGCGAGGGTCTTCTTGTAGACGTCGACCAAACCGTTGAACTGTCGAGAGCCACCCTTCTTAGCGGACTTGTTGTCGTTGGCGAGTCGGGTTCGGGCGTAGTCGAGAGAGTAGACGAAGAGAAGGGAAGAAGCACCAGCGGCACCACCGGAAGCAATGTTACCGGCGAACCACTTCCAGTAACCCTCGGACTTCTTGAAGCCGAAAAGGGACTTGAAGTAGTCCTTGAAGGCAAAGTTAAGAGCCTGGGTGGGGAAGTATCGGATGACGTTGGCGGTGTTACCTCGCCAGAGAGAAGCCATACCCTCCTCCTTGTAGGTTCGGGAGAAACAGTCACCGATACCCTTGTAAGGGGTAGCGAGTCGGCCCTGCTTGATCCTGTGAGAGAGAACAGTGGGAATCGAAAATGGTCAGTCGTTTGAAGAGTAAAATTACAAACGACCCTCACTCACATCTCATCCTGGTTCTGGACCAAAAGCTTGATTCGCTCAATGGGGGCAGCAGCGGTCTTGGAGACAGCGGCGGAGACACCACCCATGAGGAAGTCGGTCAAGAACGCCTTAGCGTCTTTGGGCTTTTTTACGACGTCGGCCATTTTGCTACAAGGAGAGTTTGCCCAAGTGTCAGTCGGGAAATTCCTATACGAGGCTGGAAACAGAGATCGACGCAGAGAAGAAGGTATAAGATGGCGCCAGAAGACTGTATGGACACTCACAATCACTACCTCGTACACTTATTGAGAAAGAGTGGTGAGATGGGGAAAAGGACAAGAGAGAAAAGAGAAGGAGAGAAGTACAGATAAGCGATGGTGTGGAGAGAGAGGAGTGAGAGGGAGTGGTGTGCTGGGGGTTTGACGTGTAAGGGGAGGAAGTGGAAGTGTGGCTGTACTCTCTCTCTCTCTCTGTTCTCAATCAGAAGGGGGGAACGGAAAAAAAAACCAAAACGCCATCGGATCGCTTACTTGTGGCATCGGCGTTTTACCGAGGGCCCACAGATGTGGCACTTGACGCGAAAGGCGGTTGACGGAGCGATTTAGTGCAAAGGGCTCGGCCGGGATTAACGGTCCGGAACGATGTTAGCATGGCTTTCACGGTGATTCACGGCTTTAAATTCGTCACCGAGGGAAGATAAGGCTTAGATACGGGAATTGCCGATGTACATCTGACTCTCGCGCCTATATAATAATCGTTTTGCATCTTGAGCAAAAGCAGGGACTTTGTGGCAGACCGTCTTGCATATAGATGGAGTGTAAGTACTGAACATGTCGAGTTCACTATATCGCATTACCAGACCAGTAATAGACCCTCTTCGATCGCCTTGCGGATATGCAGTGCTATGAAGTGATCGAAAGCAGAGCCGTACGACGAAAGATGCCTGACCGGTTGTCAGAAGGGATAACGGGCGCTCTGATATCCACGCCCCTTCTCGCACAGTCACGATGGTACTCGTAATCACTGCTTTCTTACCACTTGCTCGGACGGCCTCCGGTGCGATTCCTAGCCCATCCAGCCGGGTCCACAGCCATGTGGCCATGCGAGCAGAGGCTGGAGATTGTGGTGCGACCGAGGTTCCCGTGAGTACTCGTGCTTACCGAACCGTGTTGCCGCCGCGCGATTCGAGCTCCAGATCTAGGCTCACTACCTAAAGGCATAGACATGGTTTGAACGGCGATGAGGCATCGGAGTGAACATAATCCGCGATCGCGACGGTTGGTTGGTGATCTGCGACTAAGCTCTGCGAACGACAGCGCTGAATCGAGGGTTTGGCTTGCCGGTGCTGCCCAATACTGATTAGCTGGCGAGACACTCAATGTCGCTTCCAAATGAACCTATGGACGCAGTGTCGACACTCAGGGAAGGATGCGAGCCTCAGTTGACCTCTGGCGATGGCAAGTGTGCTGCACAAAATGAATGACATTTTTCCGGCTTCCCTTCGCGACGAGAAATGGCTTCTCTATTGACCATAAAATCATCCGGAGCTCCAAAATACATGTCGCAGCTGGGGTCTTGGAGATCGTAGGGCGAAATGCTCTCACTGTGGCGTATCGCTAGTCACGTATCAGCAGGACGAAAGCCGGGCGAACCTATTTTGGCTACTCATCATCAGACACGAGCCGAGATAAGAGTAGGTGATGCTGTGTTATCTTCAGAGGTATCAAATACTCGTGCTCACTGCTTTCTCGGACATACCACTGGTGTGTCGCCTGGCACGTTTACAGGGTCCCAAAATTATGTGGCCGTGAGAGCAAAGGCTGTCCGAGATTGTGGTGTGTCCGAGAATCCCGTGAGTACTAGTACTCCGTCGAGGCGATGTAGCTATATTCTTTGAATCTCTTACCGCTTCTCCTTTGCCGTTAGCTTTGATACATTCAAATGGGACCCGCCGAGCTAGCTATACGCATTTGCTTGTTACACAGCTCTCCGGTCCCTGGTCTCGCTCCATGCTGTCGGGAAATACGGATTGTATGAGCGATGCCAGATGCCAGTTTGCAGCAACAGAACGTTGAGCTCGAGTGATCGCCACATCTTTTTATCCGTGAGACCTCTCTGCCCAGTCTACTACGCGTGTTCCTTGTACAGTCAATGACCGGCTCATAGACGAGCACATGCTCGTGGCATCTTCTGGCCTACCACAGATAGAGAAAGCTAGCTGCGGAGATTACTGCGCATGAGCTGCGCCTGAGGTACTAAGTGCGTCGATCGGTCCAAGCTATCTGTCTGTCTGTCTGTTCAACATGGATCACGATCGTCGGTCTCTCCGCTCTAGCTTCCTCGCCGATCAGACGTGCCTCAAGCAAGGCACACGAGGAGAAGCGCTTGTCCTCAGTACTGTTGAGTCTTGCACCACTATGAGAAGAGGATCTCTGTATTTTCGGAACCGCTACGTGCCACTGTGCAGTCACCGATGTCTATCTATGGACATCTGTGCATCGAAATTAGCCTCGAGGCGTATGCATCCATCTCCGCTCATCGCGTACGTGCAGTACTCGTGGTGTTGAGTGACGCACAACAACGCGTCTACCAATCTAAGAGGGACTTGCATACCGCCCTGACGGGGTTCGGGCCTGGGCATGAACCACCAAGGTGAGTGGCCCCTCCGATCCAATTGTTCATTCCCTTTCTTGTACCTTTCATTTGAACCGAGAAAAACGCTCGGATGACCACCGGACAGGAAATCCCACCAACGCCTTGCAGCGCAAACAACGGAACAAGCTCGAGCCGATGTTTCTTTCACGTCTCGGCATCGCTCGTGCTTGCTTGAACACCCTTCAGGTATCAAGCCGGGACGGGCGGTTTAGTAAGGGGCTAGGAAGGGTGTACAAAGGTGGGGGATGTGCGAGAAGGAAAAGGTTAATTTCAACCGGCCGATTATCCTTGTCGAAGCGAGCGCAGTTCTAGGTACGGCGCGATCTTTGGTGAAGGCGTAACCGCGGAGCAAGAGATGGGTTAGGGGCGAGAGACATGTAAACAAAGGAAATGCATATTGTTCTTGCCTAGAAGGGTAATTAGACAAACGTCACCTGAAAAAACATCTTCATTTCTCGCTCCTCCTAGCTTGCTCTTCTCCTTCTCGGCATGCACATGAGCTCTCGCGTCCCGTAATCACAGGCTTTGTTTGACGTTTTCGTGCTTGGCTTTCTCTGGTCGGCGGCCAGGAGGAGTTTTAGGGTCAAACGGGCGCCATGGGCTCGGGCCTGATGAGCGAAGGTGACTTGTTGATCCAGCTGGAATAGATGTTCTCGTCAGAGCGTCATGGCATGGTCATGGCGTACGTTACAGACTTTTTACTTTATTTGCCTTTCATGTCGTTATCGGAGCTAGGTTTAAGAGCCTTGCTTGGCTTTGGCTTTGCCGCTTTGGCTTTGACCCGATTGTTTCGTGTGCTTTCAAGTGTTATGCGCAGCCCTTGCTTCCTTTGTCGGTCCCCGTCCAATCGATCACCATTACCATGTCATTCCACAGTTTTGACGATTGTCAATTTCGCTCATGATTCTGAATCGTTCCCCATTGCACCATAAGCACAATAATAGTCGCAGTCATCACTTTATAATAATTCTGGCAAAGTATACACACACGCTCTTTTGTCTGCCCTACAGTTCGTAGTACCCCCTTCATCAAAGATTGAACCGAGACGAGACACAAAGCTATCCTCGCCATACCGCTAATCAGCTTGGCATTTGCGTCATATCACAACCCCTAAGACACTCTAGACAAGAAGCAGCGGGTAGCGATTCGGGCCATCCCATCACTGCCGACCTATCTCCCCTCCCTCTACCGCAATCCTGTCATCATCATTGTCATACGTATATCACAGTTTAATAATAGCTGTGTACATACCATCATACCTTTTCATAAATCCCGTTTTATCGCTCGGATCATCGCTCTTTACTAGCACCCGCAGTCGAACGGCAAAACAGCGCCTCTGATTTTGAATTGGCAGGCCGGCCCATTTCAACATCGACCGATCAATTCTCGCCTCTCTTCTTTCAGCAGGCCATCTAGGCGCCGGTTCCTCTAGAGTATCGATCGGATCTTGAAGATACCAACGAACGGGTTTCACGATCTTCACCATTGCCATCGTCGCCTATCGCACCATTCCTTCGGTGAACGTTCGCTCCTCCATTGCCACTGGCCACCGTGTCGCCCCGTCTGCCTCACGAGTTGGTAGGACGGATAGCTAGACCATCGAAGCGTATCTCCGCCGTCATCGCATAGAAACATCCACTACCTACATCAACATGCCTTCATCGCCACGACGGTTCCATCTCGCCTCCCTCTTCCTCCTTCTCACCCTTTCCTTGACATCCGCACAAATCACACTGTACACCGGAGGAACGACAGCCAACGCCGATGCCACCTCAACAGCCTCAGCGCCCGCGGGCACTTACACCGGATTGGCCGCCTACGACCCGACGGTACTGACACCCCCCGCCGCACCTGAATTTCCCGTCACATCCTTTTCACTCTCGGTCCCTGCTAATTCGCAAGCAGTATTCGATGCGGGGCTACAACTGTCAATAGGGCAGAAGGGTAACTTTTTGGGATTCTCAGTCGAGTTGTCGGTGGCAAACACCATCATGGGCTCAAGCGCGACCAACCTCAAGGTACCTTTCCTGAATTACATGGCGAACATCCAGAACAGAGCAGGCGTAGGAGCCTTGGTCCGAGTAGGAGGCAATTCGCAGGAAGGAAGTACGATATTCGTGGACGAGCTGCCGGACGGTGGTATCCTCAACAAGATCAAAGTCAGCGAGAACCCTGTGAGTAGTAGTCGATCCATCCTGGGCTTCCCTATCGTGCGTAGCTCACTGACACGCGACGGCGAATCTTTACAGACCGAAACGCCCATTATCAACTACTCTGTCGATCTCTTCTACCTCATGAGAAACATCACTGCCCTTGTTGGCGTAGATTGGTATTTCGGTCTGGCATTCAACCAGTCGGACGTCGACACACCCACTGGAAATGTCCCCATCGCCGCCACTTGGGCGCAGGAGATCCTGGGTGCAAACTTGCTTGGTCTCAGTGTCGGAAACGAGCCCGACTTGTACATTGACCACAACAAGCGAACAGCTCCCTGGGGTGTATCAGACTACGTCACGGAATATGACGAGATGAAGCAGTCCATTCTGACCGAGGGACAGCTCACCAACCAAGCCGCGTTCCTCGGGCCCTCGACCTGCTGTGACGTGGTAGGCTTCGAGCTAGACGATGTCCTCAACGCAGGCTGGTTGACCCAGAACGTCGACAACCTCGCCGCTGTTACCGTTCAACATTATCCTACGAACAACTGTCAGATCAACGGAAGGGTCATCAATGCTCAGGATATCTTTGCCGACTTTTTGAATCACACGTCAGCCGTCTCTCAGGTCAGCCCGTACTTGGGCAACTCTGTGACCGTCCAGAATGCAGGCAAGGAGTTGCTCATGCTGGAAACCAATACCGCTTCATGTGGTGGCTTCCCCGGATTGTCCGACAGCTTTGGCGCTGCCATGTGGTGAGTGAATCGGGACGGGTCGCATTAGAGGTGCACAAATGCTGACGATGGGTCCAGGCTCACCGACTATGCTTTCCAAATGGCTTGGGGTAACTTTTCTGCCGCTCTTGTCCACGTCGGTGGACAGAACGTCTACTACAACGTGAGTTTTGCTTCCACGCTCAGTTACTGACCGCAACGTCTGATTGACCCATTTTGTGTCTCTTCTCTCAGCCCTTCACGCCCCCGCCCTCCGCCAGTGACTCTTCCAAGCAATGGACCACCGGCTCCATCTACTACTCCTCTCTCGTCGTAGCCGAGGCCTTTGGTCGATCCAACGCTAGCCGAATCGTCGACATCACCCCCTCCGTCGATACCGACGCCAACAGCATCTACCACCCTGCTTACGCGGTATACGAGAACGACGCGGTGTCCCGAGTTGTCCTGTTCAACTATGTCGACGACAGCACAGGTGGAAACGACTTGACTGTCAATGTACCCGCGAACGGCGCTTCGACCGTCAACGTGCGGTACTTCCGAGCGGCCAGCGTGTCCGAGCAGTACCAGATCACCTGGGCGAACCAGACACTCGGCACCTCATTTGCATCCGATGGACGATTGTACGGAGATCTCGTCACTGTCCAGGTCACTTGCACGGATGGCAACTGCCCCATCTCCGTACCGGCTCCCTCGATTGCTCTGGTGTTCATGACCGAGGACGCCCTGACTGCCTCGTCTCCCGAAGCGGACGCCACCACCACATACGCTACATCGGTCATCGGCAGTGGATCCGCGACCGTAGATACCGGCGCTTTGGAAACATCAAACGGCCAGAACGTTCAAGGTTCTGCTAACGGAAGAACGTCCAAGGGCAACGGCGACGACAGCTCGGCGATGAGCAGAATGGACTTGAGAACAGGCCTCCTTGGAGGCGTTGTTGCTGGAGCAGGTGCTTTGTTGACACTCATGTTATAAGCCCCTTGACAGGAAAGGAAGGACATTACACGCAGTATACTGCACAGATCCGATATCAATCACTCGGACTTTTGCTGTCCCATTGCCCTTTACCCAATTCTCAACATAGCATTTTCCACATCTCTATCATACCGTCTCTTGCATACCCTCCACGCTCAATCATCATCAAACAACTTTTGCTCAATTCGTCGTCGCTCACTGCTTCCGCATACGCACAAGCATTTGCCCGCCACAGACACGCGCTTCAACACATCATTTATTACCATATTCTTCGATTTTTTCTTGCTTCTTCTTGGCTATTATCATTCGTATGATTGCGATCATACGATTTTGGGGTATAAGCACATATGTACTGTTTATGGACATATACATAAGGATACAGGTCATAGGTTAATTGTATATAGTGCTTCATGAACGATCGCTTTGCATCGATATGCAGTACATCAATATCGCGATGTGGCATATCGAGCTCTCGAGCTAAGCGAATGACGATCACTCACATGGGGCTCGACCTCGTACATGATGGCAGAAGCTACGCCGCGCAAACTCTGTTCAGTCTCCTTGACAACGATATTGATACAGGGCCGCACTCACCCTTCGTAAGCCCGGTGATGCGCCCCAAGGGTCATCATACATCCCTTAATGGGTACTTCGACAGCTGGCCTGAACATGTTATGGACATCACTGACAGCAGAGGCGTCAGCCGCCACGTCCAGGAGTACCATCACTGGCGAACTCACCTGGCACCCAACGTCCCCCGAGAGGTACTGACGGTGAGAACCACTTCATTGGACGACCTCGACAAGCCCAGATCACTTTCTTGCCTCTATCCACCAGATGCGCCGCGGGGTCCACATCACTCTTCGTCCGCTGGAGAGGGAACAGTCGAGATCAGCTTGTCGCACCTTCCTTTGGCGGCCCATGCACATCATCGCCGAGATCGCAGAGACTTCTTCTAACTGTTGATGCATGATTATATTGCTAATGTATGTCGAGCTCTCTATAAGGGTGATCTAAAGGTACAACTATAAATTTCTCTCACTGTATGTCGGTTATCACTTCTGATATCCCGATATCTCCTTCTCTTCAGAATCTAGATCGTCCTCCGCCCTGTCCCTTCCCCATTCTGCTCCGCCTGCGCTTTCACCCGCAAAGAGCATCGGACGAGGCGAGAACATTGCGTATTCCTGCAACTCGTCAAAGGGCGTGAAAGGTGACGCTGTTTCCCCCCTCGACGAAGGGCTTCTGCAGGAGAATGCGCCTGCCATCGAATCCGGTTGGGAGGCGTCTTGACGGTTGTACACTACCGGTCGTACCCCGAACGGTGTCGATCCTTGATATCCCTCCACGTGATAGTCGAGAGCGGTCTGAGCCAGGTTTGGCGGCAGCTGATCTCGGTCGTCTTTGACTTCGGATCCCGTGGCTAACGAATCAGGCGTCGACGGTGCCGTGGGCGGTCTCGAATTGATCGTGAACACCACTGACAAGGCGTACAGCTCCGTAATGGCTTCCAAAAGCACCCAGAAGATGTCGCTCTTCGTTCTATGCGCGGCCGGCGAAGCAAGGAAGATGATACACATGACTCCGCCTACGATATGAGTGAGGAGGACCGTCTCGAGTGTGAGAGCGATCATCTTCTTGACCAGTGTGCGAGTCGAGTTGAAGACACTTGATCTTGCTTGTCGGAATCGCCAGACCAGAAGGAGGGTAATGCATCCATCGGTAACGGCTGAAAGGCCCATCCAGGTGATGGCCACCACTTGAGAGGGGATACCGATGGCGCGTGAATCGAATGAGTCCTTGGACACGAAGGGATCATCCGACCATAATCTGGCAGTGATCGCAAGGCTGTGACGAAGGCAGATTTGGTTAGGTAATCCAAAGATGGGGTGGAACAGACTTACGCGATACCACAGGCAAAGGTGATGGTAGCCAATGTCCACGTCGTCCAGATCATCCACGGTCTCTTGCCGGTGAGCAACCAAGCTCTTCTTCCGAAATACAGCTGGGCGGTATACGCCATGAGGGGGATCTACCAAAGTACAACCGGGAAAGGGGTCTCGTCAGCGTCTGAGGTGTGACGAGTGAAACTAGACTCACCAGAGCATCCTGAAGACTGAGTGGCCACCAGAACGTGCCCCAAATCGAAGGTTTCTTGATCCCTCCCACAAAGTACTGATGGCTAGAAGCCAAGATGATCAAGATCTGCAGTGTACTGAGCGTGAAGATCCATCCGACGAGTAGTCTGATCTTCCATGAATCGCGATGCCGTCCGAAATATCTGAAAACCTGGGATACGTGGATACCGTACAGCGCCAGTGCTAGATATGATCCCAGTAGGTAGCCCGTCGGGGCGACCGGATAGGGGTTGTTGCTGGTCGCGACGGCTATATCGTACCCATCCATGCTGAGGACATGACCGAAGGTAGTCACTGACTGTAAGAAGGGTTGCCGAAGCGTTTGCCCTTGGATGATTAGATGTCAAAAATGTGAAACAGGAAGGATGTTGATGAATACGGGCCAGTGTAGCAGATTTGTAATGATTCGAAACGATGCCGAGCAAGAGGAGATCAGACTCGAATTAAGAGATACTGAGGATGAGACAATGTCGGTGTCGACTGAATAGAGATACGGGTATCGATGATGTTGAAAGTCTAGACAGGTGAAGATTTCAATGCGACCATCAGGCATTCCAGAGCGCCTGTTCTGACACTTGGCAAATGAACGGCAACAAAGCTGGTGTGCGCGACTCTACGAGAAAAGGCGTTCAGGCGTCGAACGGGTCGGACGCCGCCCATGTCACAAGGACGTACTCTCGTTTTAACCTATGAATATGTAAGAATTCACCGTAGCCTAGCCAGCGCAGCTCGGTTGATCACCGACGTAGATCCCATACTGGTCAGAAAGGGAAGAAAGGGAAGATCCAATTCGTTTCTCGGCTGTGAAGAGAGGGCAGACATTCCGCAAAAGGCAATAAAAACATCACCTTCGATCGACAGTTGTATGTTATCCATGTTCCACGCGTCTTTAGGAGCGTAGTAGCACCTTCGGAGCATTTCTTCAGCAGTCACTACGGATTGCCTCTTCTCCTGCAAATCGATGTCTCGGACCTGAGTGATGTGTCCGCGCTTCGAATAGAAGCCAGCCAGGAACCCGGCACTTTCTCTGCTTAAACATACTTCCAGGTCGGAGGAATTTCTTCCGTTGCGGGTTCACAGTATATCGTCTGTACCTCTGACCACGCGTTTCTGGCATGCTATTACCGCCCGATGCTCTCGTGTGTGACCCGGAGGTCTCGCGTAATCAGTATAAATCGGATGAGGATGGAAAGTCCCGCTCGGCTCGATTTGCGCGTTCCCTCGACCGCCAACAGCCCTTATCGTGCCACTAAAAGCCACTGTCCAAGCCATGCCGGTGTAAGAGTACTCCAACCTCCAACCGGTACCGAGTAAGCGCATTGCATAAGCTGGCGCATTACTGATGAAATGAAGCTCCTGTGTGATTTCTGTTGACCAAGTCATAGTAATGCTCACCCTGACGTTCACTAGGCTGGCGCTGCGGTTTGCCTGCTCGTGTTCCTTACGCCACGTTTTAGGGAGGAATGGGGTCTGCGTGCGCTGAAGCCTTTGGACAGTACATGTACTTTGGCTGATTACAGACTCGATCTGCAGTCGCCACGGTTTGATCGACGAAAGGATCTACCCGCATCTATGAATTCCAGTAATCGCCCTAAGCACATCCCTTATCGCTTTCATCGTTATGGTCCCGCTTGATCCAGGGTATTTGTCCGGTGACTAACTTGGTAGCATGCGGTGGACTGCCGAAAGACGCCTGACGCTCTCTTAGGCCAAGGCAAAACACGAGGTGTTTACCCTGTACGTTGACCCTGTACGAGTGCTGGAATCAAAAGAAGGCTGGTAGGCGCCAGCTTACGCCTGGGCCGAGTAAAAGGCTGTAGGCTCAGGCTGAGGCCTTGGAGTCGCAAGCACGATGGCAGATTGCGGCGGGAGAAGTGATAATTGACCACTTTCATGATGCTAGCTGTTGCCGGCGAGACTGTGCAATACTGCTAGCGCGTTCACCGAGTCGCATGCTGGGCCAGACAAGAAAAGAGTCCATGCGAAATTGACTGTATTTGTGGTCATAAAAGGTCGTTACATAAAGTGCCAGTGAGGTATGAAGCGACAGACAAGATCTACCTGCGCAAGGCATTGAGCAAGGTGGGCTGATCAATAACGAACATTAAGAGCTGAGAAGGCATTATAGAGCGGTAGCACGAGTACAGATATCTGCGTGAGGTTGCGAAGATTGTTAAAGATACTCAGTAAGCTATCATCACCTCTTTCTCCATGAAGGTGTCGAGCTTGACGCGGTGATGCGCGAAGAGAGCGTATAACAGGCATAGGGCCATGACGACCTTGAGGAGGGTCACTATATGGCACGGAGTCGGGTCAGCCTGGCAGGGACAATCCCGATTAGGCCGCAAGCTGACTTGAAGGGCGTTCGCACGGGAAAGTGTCGCGAAGGGAGCTGCTCACTCAAGCTGGTCCATCCGTCTTTCCCCTGACCCTTCCTCCACTGCCTCCTGACCCCAAGGCCACGACCATCGTGGACGCGCGGCTTATAAGCCAATCTCCTACTGACGACCCTGTTCACCAGTGATAGACCTCTGCGAGCTTTGGCCGGCGGTATGATTGGGATAGCCTGCTCTGAGGGCGAATGGGGGATCACCTGGAGGGAACGTTTTGATCGGGCCATTTGCATGGATTCTCTGTATCCGTCCACGCAGGTCTGAAGATTGAACCATGTTCATTAGCGATCGGTCACAGGAGTCAATCGGCGCCTCTGTACCTGATTGAACAGGAATGAAGCTCGCGACTCACCTCCATAGCATCCCACCAGGTGTACCCCTTGATACCCTCCGTGGAAGCCTTTCTGCCCATGGCCTTTTTCAACCGCTCGTCCTGCACAGGCCTCATCAAGAGCTCGGCGTATTTCCGGGAGAGGTTATCGAAATATTTGGAAGAAGGGCTACAGGCTTCCGCCCAGGTCGGTCTGGTGGAAGCTTTCTCGGAGCTTGGCTCTGGGAGCGATAGTAGGAGGCCCGTCGATTCGTGCGATACGAGGTCACGAGTACCCTCCGCGTCGAGGCCGACCACTGGCTGTGAAGGGAGGGGGTCAACTTGGTAACGTGTGAAATACAGAAGGGATGGGTTCACGCTTACCAGTCCCGAAGCGAGGGCCTCGAGTACCACTTGGCCAAAAGTCTGCTGATCGTCAGCGTCCGGACATCCCATGGATACCGATCTCATGCTCACTTCAGTAAAGCTGGGGAACGCGAAGATATCCCCACTGGCATAGCACCTCGCCAACTCTTCCCCTTGTTTGTGGCCCATGAACACTGCATCCCAATTCTCCTTCTTGCATCGCTCTTCGAGATCGGCCCTAGCTGGACCATCACCCACAAAGACCAGCTTGGGAATGCGGCAGTTCGAGGAGACGATGTGGGAGTAGGCTGAGAGTAAAAGATGGAGGTTCTTCTCCCACGATCTATCATTCGATGTCAGTCGACGCCAATACTATCTGTAACGCAGGTGCTACTCACATCCGTCCCACGTATAGGATGACCGCTCGCTCGTCGGCGGTGCCAGGGACACTAGACTGGCCGTCGATAGGCCCATTCCAAGGGGTCATAGGAGGCGTCATGAGTCCTTGTTGGATCACTGTAATTTCGTTCGCCAGGTGTTTGCCCTGAAGCACTTTATCATCGCAGTGTGACGCCTTCTTGGCGGTGCCCCAGCTCGCGCGGAGACTGGCACATCGCTTGCTCGGGCCGAATTGACTCAGATCGACGCCTCTCGGCCAGAGTCGGACGCCCTCGAAACCTTGTGACTCCAGCATAGATCGGGTTGATGGCGAGGGGCAAAGCGTGAGTAGTAGCTTTGAGTAGAGACAGGTTTGGAATGCCCAGATGACGGGTGTGAGGAAGGACATGCCGAATAGCGTGGCATATGTGGCGAGGTTTCTGTTGAGCAGGGTCAGTGACGCTCAAAGTCATCGGCTATACCCACGTGTGATAGCTCGCCACTACGGCCCCGCCCAGACCTTTGCCGAGCTCAGGTCCGTCCTGTCCCAACCAGTTGTCACCCGCCCACCCCAGCTCCATCGCCAAGATCGTCTGCGCTCCGAGCCAGATGGGGTCCACGAAATGGACCACATCAGGTTCCCAGTCTCTTATCACGCTCAAAAATTTGGGTCGAAGAAAGTTGAGCTTCAATCCCGGGTAGACTACCAAGGGGATGCCGAGAGTGCCGACCAAGGGGTGCGAGGCGTATGACGAGAGTGTCGAAGACGGGCCCAGCAGGATGCATTGGTGGCCTGATAATGTCAGGTGTTCGAGCAATCGAGATAGGGTTCGCGTCACGCCGTCGACTTTTGGCAGGAAGTTTTCTGCGCCACCACGTTACTATCATGACCAAGGCGACGACAGGGACTCACCAGTAACAATGACAATTCTCAGTCCTCTTCTGCCCCTCGATCCAGCCAGCCATGCCTCCCGAGCATCCTTTTCGCTCTCCGTCATACCTTTTCTCCAGGCGAACCGAGCGGCGGAGTCGTCATTATCCTCGGAGGCGTACGGCGAGGACCGAGCTTCCTCAACCAGTGCATCGAGGTCTAATTCTGGAATCGTTTCCGGGGGTTCGTGCTGGTCGGCGTGAGTACCGCTGATCAAGGAGGTGTCGGGAGTCTGAGGAGGTGTGAGGGGGAGGTACTGTTGTTTCTGCGCTGAGATGCCTGGTGGGGGCATATCGCCTGGAATAGGTGTCGGTACACCTGTCATTGTTATTATGAATTGTTCGGCGCGGAGTTCCCGGACTAGGTCGAACTGGCAAAAGGGTGGCGAGAAGAGACGGATGTGGTGGGATGTCAGAGGGAAAGCTATTACAGATCGACGGTGTGAGTGTAGCTTTATACAGTGGTGGGTTAGTAAGCTGTCGAGGAATGATGTACAGTATACACAGCTGATGGTCGAGGTCATATACAAGATCAGGCAAGAATCAGATCATCTTGAAGTGATAGAAAGAAGAGCTGGTAATGATCAATGCCCTGGCTACGGCTCTGCAACACACCAAGTACTCAACCCTCCAAACGAGTCAGTATCCGCATCAGCAGTGATCTCCGCCATTCCAGAACGCCAGCCAGATCCGAAGTGGATCCATTGTAATATGGAACGTTCTCCCCCTTCTGCTGCGATACCAGCATGTCTACCGCTGGTAAGTGTCGGTCCCAACTGACCTATCAGTCAGAAATGCAGCTAGAGCTGATTGTGACGAGAGTAATCAGTGTTTGTAAGACCATGACATGACGCCGATCAGACCCAAGGGCAGACACGTTCGTGCAGCGAGTGATTAACCGGTTGGTTTAGACTTGCTTCGCAGGCTTTAGCAATCAACCTTAGCTTAAGTCTTTTTTGGTCGCGGTCGGCATCAACCGTCAGTAATAGGATCTGGGAGGACTTGGCGCGATTCACTCGGTGAGCCGCCGTCCAGAAGCGTATGGGCCGTTCGTACAAAGAAGTCAGAGGCGTGGCAATGTAGGTAGTATGACAGAAATGTTGGGCGGACAAACGTGCAGGACGCATTCATTGAAACGTGCTTCAAGTTCAGTTTGATTTGTTTGGTTCGAGAGGTAGCGATAGGTTTAAGCAAGTCCTGCCACTCTCACGGCGATTCAGCGGCCCTAAAGAGGCAAGAAGTAACGTGACACAAAGGATAAACAGCGAGTGCCACAAAATAAACCAAACTCCGACACGCCGCTAGCCCGAGATCTAGGGTGAATAAAACAGTAAAACCCAATCAACCTTGATCATTTACACTGTACGCAGCACTGCACCGCAGCGTTACTCCCCCCCCGCCCCTCGCTTCTCGCGACGTCGCCCATGCGGTACACACCATCCCCCTCGCTCTCGCTTCCATCCTCTTTCTTTCTTCTCATCATCATCATCGTCATTCCAAGTTATTTATCTAATATCATCCCAGTGACACACATCCCAGCTCATACCACGTCGTCACTTATCTTCGCGCTTCTCTCTGCCTTAGAGGCCGTTACTTTCACCAACCAGCCAAATACCTTCTAATCACTTACATAGCTATTATACAGACACTATCCACAATGTTCTCTCTCGTATCCGCTTAGATACTTCCCACAAAGAAGAAGAGCGCAACCGTCTATCCACAGATAGATTCTTTTACAGTTATCAACAACCCCCTCTACCTTTAAACCTTTTACATACACCTACCGAACCTCACCCGGTTCCCTTTACACCTGCCCATCATGGCCTCCCAACTCTTCATTGCAGCAGTCCAAACAAGCCAACAACTAGCCGCGCAACAGCCCCGATCTTGTCAAGCTCGGTGTCCACAACGACCCCTCCCCAACTCCCTTACCTAGTCAATACTGCCCCGCCGTCCAAGGACGCTAAATATCTGAACATACAGAATACGTGAGAGCACTACCTTACTTCTCGCTCATAAAGGATGTACGTACTGACAAAACGCGTTTCGGCTCCTTTAATTTTGACCCTGTGGTCTTTTGGTTCTTGTGTTGCCTATCCCCTCTGATAACAGACAAGGTTCATCAGCCTTCACACCCATCCCGACGCGACTACCACCACCACCTATCACGACCCGTCGCGCACAGCCCGCCAGTCAAGCCTCACTCAACGTGCAGGATCAGCAACAAAAGACGAACTCGTCACTACCAGCTCGTCAGCCGAGTCTACCTCTGACTCTGGAACAACCAATAGTCCCTCTTCAACCGGACTTCCTCTTTGACCCTTCCATTACCAACCCCTTGGACTTCCTTCCTACCGAAAACACCGCCACCCTCCCCCCAATGACGTTCAATTTCGACTTCAGCATGGAGCCAGTAGAGTGGGACCAGTTCTTGGTCGATGCGGATCTCGGTCTTGGTGACGCTCACGGTGTCCCTGCCGCCTCCGCTTCCACCCCCGCTTCCCCTAACTCTGCCTCCTCCACCCCCAAGTCCACCGAGTCTGAACAATCAGCCGCTCTCGACCCAGAGACTGACTTTGATTTCAACTTTGGCTTCGACTTGCCCAACTTCAACGTCGGCATCACCCACCGACCAGAGGACATCTTCCCTCTTGAGGGCTTTGCTGTCCCCGACAACAGGGGCTCACAGGACCCCACGATGACCAACACCTTTGGTCTCAGCTTTGGCGACTTTGGCCTCCACACGGATCTCGGTGCCGATGCCGCTAGCCAACTTGGTCTCACCAACCTTCTTGACAAGCTCAACGAGGAAAAGGCGACCCAGCTGAAGGCGACCCAGCAACAGCCGGCTTTCGCCTCCAATGACCTCACCGACGCGTACGCCCTACTCGACAAGCTTCTTCCCGCTGCCACCTCTCCCGTCTCCGTTCAACCATCTCAGCTGTCGCTTCCTCCCAGTCCTACGCTCAAGCGAAAGGTCTCCGAGGGTAGCGACGAGGCCGCTCTAGACTCGGCCGCTCCTGCCGCCAAGCGACGAGGACGACCTCCAGGCTCTGGCAAGCCCAAGACCGTTTCTATCCAGGAGCCCAAACGAGCTTACCGACGACCTTCCAAATCCTCTCCTCTGATCGCCTCTGGTTCCCCTGCCTTCTCTATCGACAGCGCTGCTGCCGATGCCGAGGACAGTGATGCCGAGTCAGCAGCCGATTCCCCCACTGTCGTTAAGCGAACCGCCTCCGGCAAGCCTTCTACCGCTCGACCCAAGTCTGTCGTTCCGGAAAAGTTCCTCAAGGATGGATCCGCTCAAGTCATCCTTGGAATGGATATCCCTACCATCCAATCATTCCCTACTTTCGAGGAACTACTCAAAAAGGTTGAACCCAGTCTCGTGGACGGCGCTCGAGAGTTTGGCGAGAGGATCGCTGAGAACCGTGACAAGGCCAAGGATGCTGCCAAAAAGTCTCGAGATGAGCGACGAGCCAAGATCGAGCGAGCCGAGGAGCTTGAGAAAAAGGTCGAGGACCTGCAAAACACCATCAAGGGAATGACTTCGGTCCTCGTCGCCCTTGTTGACCGAGGTATCCTATCCAAGGACCAGGTCGCTCTTTACTTGTAGGTCGCTCTGTACTTATACCGTTCTTTTCACTATACGTCCGTTGTTTCTACTCTTCTGTTTCGTTTCACCCTCTTCCCCCTCAACATGTGGACGAAATGACCACCATCCACTCGTTTCTCCACTCTCGTCAATCTTCACGTCCGTATCCGTCCGATCTAGTTTTTCATTCGAACGTATCCAGTCTCTGTCCGTATCTACGTATCAACCAAAAGCTTGTCCAAATTAACCGGCAAGCCACAGGCATTGTTCATACTCTTCAATAGTCCTGTATATATCTCTCAAGACGAGGTGTTTTTCCTTCCCAGCGAAGTTTCACCTCTTTTTCCGTACTCTCTGCCCAAAGTCATGAATTGAGTTATATTGCGAGAAGATCAGTGTATCGTTGCAACAATGAACAAAGCTTCTTCAAGTGTCTTGTGGATCTGATCTGTGCCTCCACCGGCCAACGAGGATGACGCGAGTGTCGACGTCCGGTCTTCTCACTACCGGAAGGTCACCTGGGCTCTGGCTCTGATCGTCTTCTCACACAGCACTTATCGCGATCATTCCCAAGCTACCTAGACCACGACCGATTGATCGTTGCCTCATCGTCTTACATGACTATGCCATCACCTCGAAGATCGGCCTGATTGAAATTCGCGCAATATTCTCCTAGTCCGAGCAGCGCTCAATACACTCTCCATACATCAAACTATCCATCAGCGGCGATCTAGGGTTGATCGACCCAGGTATCGTTCTATCGGATCTCATTCGAAGCTCGACTCGATCACCCAGCTACAAGAACACTTCCTGGTCAGCAACACGATGAGGTGGTTCGGCACGTTCTTGTCGCCATCCGCAGGACCAGAATCAGAAGGAGAAGCAGACGCCAATCCGCCGTCTAGGTCCACCACGACTCCCAAGGCCGAACCCAGCGCGGATGGCCCTCCTTTCCGACTCAACGGAGAAGCGCCACTAGGTGCGGAAGACACTCACTCTAGCCAATCCCAAGGGGAATGGGACGATGCCCTCGGTCGATGGAAGTGGAGAAGTAAAGTCTGGCGAAAGAGATGGGACACCGCGCCTATCCCTGAGCAGTACGAGGATAAAGATCAGCATCGAACGGCGTCTCAAAAAACTCGATCGGACTCTCGATGTACATTCGGCGTCGCCTCGGGGCACCCTCGCACAGGAGCTACGGCCAATGACGATGACGATGACGATGGCCATGACCATGATGAAGGAGGACGATCGAACATAGGAGCAGGAGCAATGTTCTTCACTCGTCGTCTTGGATCAAGCTCAAGCACAAGCGGCGTATCTGGATCCGCCGAGAGACATCAGGACAAGGACAAAGTTCAGAACGGCGGGGCTGATGGGCATAGAGCGGCAAGCCGTAAGTGTGTTCCTGCTTCCGATCGCAGTCCTACTCTCTACATCTTGTCATCCCGGCTCTATATTACCCTTTCTCGTCTATCCCATCCCGACCTACGTGACTCGTGTGTCATTGTCCTCGAGCCATGACTAATCGATCCCAATGTGTCTTACTTCCTGTGCGCTAAACCGTTCGGCACCGTCACAGGCTCTCGCAACCTCGCCGTACTGGAGACAATGCTCCGATCGTCCTACCGCGCAGGATTCAACGATGCCCTCAAACTGTCCCCTTTCATGCTACCTGGCCTTCCGCCCTCTCCCTCCACCCTCCCAGGTACCGCTACACAGGCCGATAAAAAATCCTCTTCCGCCGTCCTCGCCTCCAACTCTGACGACGTCAGACACACTCTATCCTCCTCCACACCTATCGCCTATCTGATCCTCCCGCTAGCAGCCGTCCTAGGCACAGGCGCAGTAGTGGCCTATCACATCTCATCGAATGCCCGCAAGATGCGCGATGTCGAGAGAGGCCTAAAGGAAGTTCTAGCGCTTGTCCAGCTTCGAGAGAGGGCCGAAGTAGCTTCTCTGGGCAAGATTGGGAACGAGCTCAGAGCCGTCCGGGAGATAATTGCAAGTACGCAGATGGAGGGGAGGACCGCGGTATCGTCTGCGGCGACGAAGAAGTCTGCTCCTGATTCTGTTCCTGCGAACTCGGACTCGGATTCGGGCGGGTCGGGGGGCACGGCCAAAGCACCGACAGAGGCGCTCAACGACGTACCGGGCACACAAGCGACTCGCCCAGAGGCGACGATCAAGTCTGAAGCGTCTGCTGCACACGCAAGCCCACCTCTGCCCCCTTCGTCAGCGGCAATCCCCCCACCGACCGATGCCCGCGTCGTCTCCCGCTTGAACCAAATCAACCAGCAGCTAGCGATCATCGTGTCTCAGTCCGTCAAGCAGAAGCAGTTTACCAGCGATCTGGTCGACACCGTCAGTGCCGTTGAGAACAAGGTTGGCGGGATGGTCAGCGATGTTGGGGATATCAAGGAAAAGATCAAGGTGATCGCTGCGAGTTTCGTACTGTCGGGCACTGGCACTGGCACCGGTACCGGCGCTAGTGGGAAAAAAGGCTCTGCTGCAACTTCAAATCATGATCCTTGGTCAAAGTGGTACCAAACCCAAGAAGCCGACGATCCCACGAGCGCAGTCTCGACCTCCGAACGAGCAAACGCCCACTTGACCGCTTCCAGTCATGCTCCATCACTCGGTGCACCTGCATCAAGCACCGTCGGTCTCGGGATGAAGAGCAAGTTACCGAGCTTGGCTTCACACAGCAGCGACGAGATCATGCCCCTGCATGATATTCGCAAGGCCATCGACGGCGTTAAGAAGGGGTATCTGGCTGATCAAGAGGGCGAGAATGTTGCAAAGAAGTCGATCGACTTGTCAAAGCACACTCCAGCATACACCAATGACGCCTCCTCCTCATCCGCGCCAGTGCCGACTCAGGCTCCTCCTGAAGCCAACACCCAACTGCCACCCAAACCTGAGATGACGGAATCACCCTCCGCTCCCGCGCCTACGCCCACGCCCGTCGAAGGGAAACACCTCGTCCACTCCTCCCCGCGAGACCACCTCTTGATCCAGCCGTATCCTCCTCATGATCGCGCAGAGGACATCAAGCGTGCCGCGGCGCATTCGACGGATATTGCGAGAGTCAGGTATCCCGCTAGAGCTGACCGGTTGGATGAGAGCCAGGCGAAGCAGCACGAGACGGAGGATGGAAACGCTCAGAGGACAGAGCCCGTGCTAGGTGTGACTGAACCGCAGGTCGCTCAATCGAGGATGAGATTGCCTGCGACCCCATGCCCAAGCCAACGACCCACCCAGAAGTCCTCGCAGAACATTGCGTCCGCCCAGTCAGCCATACCTCCAAAAGAGGTTTCCAGCTTACCCAAAGCCAGCCCAAGATCTCAACAAGCGAACGCGGAGCCAACTCCCACTCCCAATCCGTCTTCTACATACACCGAGACGCCCACCGGCCACTGGTGGACATTCCATCACACATCGCCTAGCAACGCGTGGAAGATCCGAGGGTTTGGATGGTACGATTCGGTTTCGCCCAGAGACGGCGACGTGAGTGCGAGTGCGGGCATAAAGAAAAATTCTGACACTGACCGAATGGCAAACTCAAAGGCTACTGGGACAGTATCGTCATCATCCTCACCCAGCGATGCGCCAAGCCTCGCCAACACCGGTACAGGTGGTCAGCAGAAGGAGAAAGCCAAGAGGCAGCAGCGGCCTAAACAGGAACAAGAGGCAGATCAGAGCGTTGCTGGATGGGCGATTGAGAGAGCTCGGAAACGATGGGGCGACTGGCCTTTCTATTGAGCGCGAGGGAACGTGATTGTGGATGTGAATGATGGATGTATGAGTCGTCAGAGCAGGAGCGTAAGGTAGGACGAGGCAGAAAGGAGAATGGGGAGGGACGCGTAGGAAGAAAAGAGAATTCCCCTCTACCTTCTTGTTGTCATATGGAACATCGTTCTTAGTGCTTGTTTGTTTGTTTGTTGCCATAAAGTCTCATTTTACATTGCACCGAGTCAACCTTACCCCTGTATCATCTTCCATCCTTTTGAGTATTGTAATTTATCGATTGTATTGTTTTGTATTGTTTTTTATGCTGTTGTACGCCCGTCAATCCCGATGCGGTGCGATGCATGTATCACCTCTCGTCTCACACCGCTGCCTCTGCGTTGGCGCCTCCCTGTGGCCAGCTGCCATGCCATGTCATGCTGCGTAAAACAAAGCGATCGGATCGGAAATGAAGAACTGCTAATGCTACTGCTATTCGCCTTGACCTTATTGTTCGTTCA